>CM074488.1:35244315-35708429 GCA_037389245.1 Oryzias sinensis | reverse complement strand
GTGTGTGTGTGTGTGTGTGTGTGTGTGTGTGTGTGTGTGTGTGTGTGTGTGTGTGTGTGTGTGTGGATGTGTGTGTGTGTGTTTGTGTGTGTAAGCATACTGATGATCCTATAGGAGGATAAACCCCGGTCTAAACCCCTCTGAACCATTTCCAGTCAAAGGACAATGACCACTTCGACTCCAGCCAACTTTCCTCAGAAAGCCCCCCAGAGGACCCCTGCCCCCCTACAACAAAGCCCTTTATGTTCATAAAAAGGTGACCATAATAAGAGTTTTGTTTCTGCTTTCATCAGCCAGGTCTCATAATAAAACTCAGAAAACTTAGTATTTTGATCACATTAGTCAATATCAAAAATGCTGAAAGGAAACACATTTATACATTTTCTGCCTCAACAGACATACACTTCTTCATTCCAAAAATCCCTGCTGTGGACTCTGGTGTCTCTGTAATAAGGTATCATCCAGGCATAAAAACAGGATTTTTGTGTTCCCTGCTCTCCTCAGGATTGCAAAGTGATGCGTTTAAATAAACAGCTTATTGTGGAGTGAAGCCAATGAGGATGTTGAACATGTAAACACTGATCAGGACTGCTGCATGGAAGTCACAGACACCTCGCTTCAGACAGACAGGTCACACTTTTATTTCTCTCTGCTTCAGGCGCAACTGCAAATCTTCAAAGCTGATCATAAATGAAGCGTAACAATGAAACTAGAACGAATAATTGGAAACTCATCTGTGAGTTTTTCAGGCAGGATCCAAAATGAGGGATTTCAAAAGTTTGACTCGGTCATACATTCCCCTAAAAACCCTGCTGCTAAAATGAAGAGAACAGAAATAGCCATGAGAGATGATCTGGCTGTTTCTATTCACGGAGATAAGATCTGCAAGGGGTCGACATTGAAAAATAGGGGCTGTAATAGCTACCAAACTGAGAAGTCTGTAAAATTAGCTCATGGAAACGGTAAATCATTGATATGGTGTGGTAAAAAGTAATTTAACATTCAGAGAACTGCGTTGACTAGTTTCATACAAAGGTCCATTGAAGGTAATTCATAGAGATGTTTCCTAAATTTAGAAAGTTCACTTTGTGTTTTTGTATTGTGAATTAGGCATCCAGAGGTGGGACACACAGCTGCAGTTTACCAGAAGACAACACAGACTTCCACAGTGACGCACATTAAAACACTGAAGAAACTGAAAGCAGATGAGTTTCTAACACAACCTGTGGTTGTTGTCTAGACTGGACAACAAAACTTAAGGTTGAAAAGGCAGTGGTTTCAGATCAGCCCCATGCAAACCAATGGCTTTGTTTAGCTCATATACAGTCAGGTTTACCTGAGACCAAGTGTGCAAGACTAAACCTTGTGTTGCTGTGATATAACTGGAACCATTCAAATCATCAACAACAATGGCATAAAGTGCTGTAGATTCTAGTCAAAGAGGGATGCATATTATGCAACTATATATACAGAATATGAATAAAATGAATACATGCTGACAGACAGACACAATAAAATGATGATTATTTATTTTTATTTGATTGAATTTGTTTTAGAACAGGTGCCAGTGCTAGCTATTAGCTAATTTTCAACTGCCGTTCCTGAGAAGGTTGTAGTTTTGCCAACAACAAACACAAAAAACACACAATATCAGTAAAGACATTTCTATTGATAAATTCTAACAATGAAACCCTTTGAACTGTCAAAATTTGATATGCACCCAACAGTGACATGCAATATATACATAGAGGTTCATGCAGTTGTTTGACATAGCCTCTTCAAGAGTGTGAGCATTGTTGTTTGAACTTAAGCCAAATTTTCAGTTGCTTTTTAAATGCAGTAAAAGTTTGAAAGTTAGGGTGAGGGGTACACTAATTCAGATGTTACAGCGCTTAACACAGAGAGTACCGTAGATTGTCCAAAATACACAGTCACCCTTCACCGCAGACTTAGTGGGTGCACCAGCACTAGATTTCTACTGCCTATATTCCCTTAATGGACCAGGTGCAAGTCCATGAAGGATTTTGTTTATTGTACATGCAAATTTGAAGTATTTCTAATTTTCATAATTAAACAGAACATGGGGTTTTAAGATAAAGCAGTTGTCATAGGTGGTCTGATGTGTCTGACATTTTGCATACTAAGTTTGATTGTTTTTGAGATTTTTGGACTTCGTTTATGCATCTTACATTTAACACAGCAAGACAAACACAATTGAAAGGATTAGGAAGAAATACAAAGTTTTTCTGTTGGTCACAAAAACACACTTCCAAAGCATCACCAAAGTATTGTACCATGCACCCCCTTCAGTTTCTGAAGACATTTGTTGACTTCTTATGAGGCTGTTTACGTGTTTATTTCCATGCAAAATAACTCCAGAAGTCAGCAGCAGGTCATTCTGCTCGCTGGAAACGAAGGTGTGAAGTGAAAGCTGTTGAAACAGCTTTTCTCTGAGCAGGGGACATATTTTGATATTGATTGCAGACTATTGTTGCATTTAAAGTAGATTAGTTAAATTACTTTGCCCATAATTGGGACTTGCACTTAAGTAGAGCTCCACAGTGAGAGAAGATTTAAAATTCCATTAGTGTCAGTGACAGCCACGGAGAGGCTTTAAGACGACTCTCGTCTGATCAGCGTCCAAATGTTCAAGGTAATTGATGATGAAAAAATTAGCCGCCACTGCAGGGTGATTGATACCAGTGACTTCTAATTACAGAGCAGAGCCTGTGTAAGAGGCCCTGGCACCTCCTCGCAGTTGGAAGGTTTTTACCCCATTTCTTTGAACTAAACGATGACAATTTTCATTTACAGTGCAGGTATGTGGTGTAATCATGTAATGACTGACTTTTTACTGCTTCTGTCCCCCACCTGCTTATCCTAACCATTTGTATTAGAAATAAAGAAATGTGTCTTTTTAAGTGTCTCATGTAAAGACAATGTCAAGTGACAGAAACACATTTTTTCACTTTTAGATGAAAACACCTGTTTACCTGGTGTACTGGATACCAGTCTCTGTCTGCACACCTTCCTGTTCACGAAGGCCCATATCTAACAAGTCTCTGACATGTCTCTTTTGTTTAACCCTTGTCCTATCCTAGGCACTTTATTTTTTTTTCATCTAGACCCACTAGACAGTGCTCTGAACCTTTTTTCTTCAGTGATTTGTGATCTTCATTGGTGTCCATGGATTACATGAAATCTTTCCACCTTTTCTCAAAATAAGAACCTTTCTTACCCCATTGGCATATTTAAAGAAAAATTTCAAAATATAAGATTTTCCTATTTCTAAGAGGCTTGTTTTAGCATTGTGAGGCTTGGTTTGTTTTTTCTTGTTTTGAGAGGACCTTGGTTGTAAACTGACACTAAAAATAAGCTTATTGCATTTTATACTGAATTCTGCACATTTTCTGGACAAACTTGTGAGTTGCTGGATGAGATAAAGAACACTATGAACTAAGTGTTTTTAGCGCTTCTCCCTTATAACATCTATGAAACTTTGAAATCATGTTCTCATTTTTATTTAAAATGATTTTTTTAAATACATTTTTAGAAAGTTCTTCTTTAATCTGATTTTAAGCCAGTCAATTTCTCTCTTTTGGTTGCTATTTGTCAAATATTCCAACTTATGCTCAGTTTAGTCTGTGAATATTGATTGAACTTCATGTATTATTGTTTAGTAATAAACACCAGAACAGGAAATAAACACAGGCAGTTTAAACTAGCAGTAATGCATTTTATTTTTTATCTTAATCTCTTCATTCTCTCCCAATAGAGTTCTGAAATCTGCTTAGTCAGTTAATTGGCTGATCATATCAGAGTGGAAGTTTTTAATAGTTTCACACTCACGTTTTCCTTTTTATGGGTTCACCTGAAATATTGAAGACAACTTAACAATTATTGGAGACTCTAAAAAAAAGCATGTTTTTACTCTTCTCTACATTCAACCTGTCAGAGGTTGAATGGATTGGATCCAGCAAACCTCAAGGCATTTCTTAGGATAAAGTGGATGTAGCTGATGAATGGCCACAAAACCAGGTTGTGTGGTTAAAAAGGGGAGTAACGTTCTTTAAAACTGCAACAAATGTTATTCTGTCAACTGCTGTCTTTTTCATGTTAATGGCTGGAGACCAGTTTTGCATGAGTACTACAGTCTGTGGGAGGGGCTAAACTTGTTTCAGCATCATCTGTCCCTGCTGGTGGTTGCTTCACAGCAGAGCTCATCACAAAAACAGAGGACAATGATGGCTGTCCATTAGGGGTTGAGGTGGCTCGGGCATCTGGTCCGGATGCCTCCTGGATGCCTCCCTGGGGAGATTATCCGGGCATGTCCCCCGAGGCGTATCCTGGAAAAACCCAGGATACGCTGGAGAGACTACGTCTCTCGGCTGGCCTGGGAACGCCTCATGGTCCCCCCAGAGGAGCTGGAGGAAGTGGCCGGGGTGAGGGAAGTCTGGGCATCTTTGCTTAGACTGCTGCCCCCGCAACCCGGTCCCGGATAAGCGGAGGAAGATGGATGGAACTACTACTGTGAGAAACGGCCAATCTTCTATACCTGCAGGTTCAGCTTTGGTTTGGCACAGTAGCTTGCAGAAACCTTATAGCACATCATTGAAAGTTATGGGGAAAGAAAACAAGTATTAGAAAAGCTAAACAAATGACACATTACGGGGGTTTGTACTTCTGGTATCTTGGTTAAGACACCAACAACCAAGCACTATTCTTCTCTAACCACTACAGGAGAACAAGGTCCTATATGCTGCTTGATTTCACACTTCACTTACCACAGTTTTCAGTCCGCAGGACCTCCAAGTCATCGGAGCCCCAAACGGCATTAAAAAATATGCTGATGCTCTTGTGATCTCTGAAAAGTGGCGAGGAGGGAGCACACTCACACCGTTATGCACCAGTTTTCTTTTTAAAGGCCAAACTATTTCCCAGATGAGACGGGGCTGAAACATCTTTAGCAAAGTGGGTATGAATTTCTCGAGAGGAAAATACCAGCAGGGCAACAAGGTGAGGTGAAAAACAAAGAAGTGGAATCAAGCATAGCGGTGGGATTTCAGAGGTGTAAAAGCCTGGCTGCACGACTGTGTAAAGCGGCAGATGAGAAATAAGGCATTCCATAAATAATGGAAGCATTTTTCAGAAAACTCACTGTTTTTTGCAGTTGCTGAACTCAGTTTTACCTCAGGGTCACATAGGGCCCCATTTTACCATTATGTATCCCCACACACCTTTAACCACTATGGCAACAATTAAATATTGATAAGAAGAGCAGACGTCATGGTGAAATATTTACAGATGGAGTGTTTTGGACATGGTGTGATGTTAACAAACCTCAGGGACATGAAGTTAACTTCAGGTCAGTGTGTCCACAGCTTTTGTGGAACATCCTCATCTCTGGTGATATGATACAGTCCGTGCATAAATGCCACGCCTGCCATGTATTATTAGCTCGTGTCATACAAATGGTGACAGTTTGCATTTGTCTTTGTTCCCAGTTGATAATGTGAGTTTTCCAGGCTCCTTTTAAGCTACAAAGTCTTTTCTGTTGGACTGATTTGATCCCTTTTGTTGCCTGTGGCATCCAGACAGCGGGAAATGAGAGCAAATTGAAACGGTGCTGTGAGTGACAGAGGCATTATAGTCCAAAGGGTCGGCCGTCAGGAGCCAAGCTGTCGACAGCAAAGAAGAAAAGAGACGAATAGCAGGGGTTCAGCTGCTCTGAGCCATTACGATAAGCACTTAGTGCAGATGTAAACAAGTATGAATATATTACATGCAGAAGCCCATTTTGCCTTTGAGTCAGCCGACTGACTTTGAAAGCCCAATTTAGTGTAGCACACCCCTTTGAGGTGGATCTACTCCATAAGAGGAGGAAATTTCTACGCACGTTCACCAGAAAAGTGTGGCTACAGGTGAAAGTACAGAGAAGAGGTGTAAGATCATAACTACCACTAAGACATGAGGAATGGCTCCCACTTCACCCATGAAAGAGTGCTGTGGTCTCTGACACAAAGATGTTTGCAGCACGTCCTTTAGGGCAGGGATGCAAAACCGGCTTCCACTACAGATTTCAGTCAGAAAACACCTGATCCAGATATTCATCAGCAGGTAGAGGTGGGGCGCTCTGACGCTCTTCTGCTGAAGGCCAGAAGACACACAGACAGGGGCTGGGATGTTTAGAATCCATACAAAAAGGCTGGTTAGTTGTGTGTGAGGGAAAAGGAATGTGACAAGCTGCAGATTTCAAAATCTTGCATACAAATTGGAGACTGATGTGTGTCCAACAGATGTGAGAATCTGAGATATTAGTTCTGTTTTCATAGTTTTGTCTTCTTTGCTCAGGTTATCTAAATTCCTTTAGTTCAAATTCTGTTTCTGCTCATCCCCTGTGTTACACCTGGCTTCACTTTGTAATCAGCACAGCTGCCTCTGTTTTTGTTAATTACTTTCTCCAGGTTCTCTTTGAAGACTGCATTGTAGATGATGAGACGTTCCAGTTTGATGTGTAGAAACGTGTTTTTTTATTCTTTTACAGACTGTAGAGCACATGTATCAAAGTCACATAAGTTATAATATTGTTATTAATGGTCCATCTATTTTTATTCCTATTTATGTAAAAAAGAAAGAAAGTTTCAAAAGTTCAGTTTTAGTGTGTTCAACAAAATGTCATCCTTTCGGCATGTGACCTTCAGCGTGTTTTGCATTTTGGCCCCCCGAGCAAAAACGGCAAAACAAAAAGGACGACTGAAGCCATAAAGTTGAGGTTCATGGAGAAATCTCTGTGTGTCAGAGACAAGGCTGTAGTCATTGGGCCCTTCAAGGAGGCTGCAGCAGTACTGAATGAATAAGGCCATTACTTCCTGATCCAGTAATACTTCCAGAAATCTCAATACTCCACGTTCTTTCATCAGAAAGCCAAGTTTACTCAAATGTAGCTTGCTGGTGAAAGAAGTTTGGTGGACTAGGAGTCATTTATAATGGACTCCTTTGAAGTGGGACAGGGTTCTGACCAGAAGTCCAAATGTGATGTTCTCATTGGTAATTACAGTTCATCAAGCTACGTTCGCACCAAGCATGATTCATGCGTCAAGTTTATGTCGGCTGCTTCTCTTTCGTCGTGCAGTGACAACGCTGCTCGATGCCTGTCAAAAATGTGTTCATAGGCTTGACAGCCCAGCCGTGTGTGGGAGGAGCTACCGCCAAATGTTTTTAGCCTGAACAATGAATGGAGCGGTGTCTGTGTACTTCTCATTTACATCGCTGCAAGAGCTGAGTCTGAATGACTGTCGGCTTCCGTGGTGTTTCCATGTCTCTGTGATCCATTTTGATTACTTGCCGTCCCACTTTAGTCCGAGAGGAGAAAAATTAAAATTAGAAGGAAATTTAAGACCCTTTTTTCTATGATTGTCTCAATGAAATTAAGAAAGGTATCATAAAGTTCAGGAGACCTGAGCAGGCTGCCTCCCCATGCTGCAGCAGCTCTCTGTCTGCCCGCCAGTCAGCCTCCTGGGGTCCGCCACAGTGGGCACAATTACACCATCCCCATGACCATGCAACAGGCTGGCGACCTGTCCTGGGTGTACCCCTCCTTAGAACAACAGTAGCCAAAATGGGCTCCAACAACCCCATGACCCCAAAAGGAATATAGATTGAAAAAACTGATGGAAGTTCAGGACGAGATTGGTCGGATCGATCGTCCATATTGGATTTCGACTCCACTCACTGATCGAGTTACTGAACATTTCACAGACAAAGCTGAGTTCCTGATTGGTTGTTGGAGTGTGTCGACCTCCCCAAAATTTGAACTCTGGATGCCCAAATCGCACCACAGGACCTCTGATTATTACGTACATTGACTTTACTATGAAGCTGGATGCCGTGACCGTGTGAATCACATTCGGTGTGAACGCAACTTCATACTTCATACAGACTGGTTTTGTTTTGACGTTTTTGTAGTGTTTTTACTTTTTTTGTTAGTTTTGTTTTTGGTTTTGGTGGACCCCAATATGTGGACAACTACTGAGTTCTTCTGCAGCTCGCACGTTCCTCACTGTTCCTTGCCAGGCTCCGCCCTTCTTTTTGTCCAGGCACTGTCTGCTTGTATTTGGCTTCAGCTGAGGTGTGACTGCAGACCTTTGGAGGCTTCCTGCTGTTTCTCTGTTTTTTTGACATGGTGGGAGGAGCCACCCTGTGTTTTCCTTTTAGGGTAGGCTGCATTTGCTGGAATATGGAGTTGTACAGCTTCCTCAGTGACCTGGGGCCTCATTTATAAAACTTTGCGTAGGATTTGCGTCAGAAGTGGCGTACGGATGAAACATAGGACGTGGGTACGCAAAGAAATATTCGGATTTATAAAACCGTGCGCACGCACATCCTACGCATCCTTCCCTTAATAAATCACAACCAATTCTAAATGCAGCGCAGCTTTTTGCGGCTTCATGACACGCCCATAGTTGCCCATAAATAGTCCGTGAAACGCCCACAAATGAATATTCATTGATTGCGGAACCATGGCAAACACCCAGAGGAAATAAAAAAAACGTAACTTCACTCAATGTGAAGTAGAAGTTATCGTTGGCGAGGTGGAAAAGAGGAGAAAAGTGTTGTTTGGAGGGCACAGTGTGGGCATAACTAATGCCAAAAAGGCACGTGAGCGGCAAACGGTGGCAGACGCCGTAAACAACCTCGAATGGTTGTGAGGCTACAGCGCTCCATCGGGGGACACCGGAGCGCCAGATGCACCGGGTGACACGCGTGGTTCCTCCGAGTGCTCCTCTGTAACGCCGCGTGGTTCCTCCGAGTGCTCCTCTGTAACGCCGGGCCCAAAAGCCCGCAGAGGTCCAAAAGGACGGCTCGAGGAAGTCGGAACCGGCTCATAAGCCACTCGTCCTCGTTTGCCAGCACTTCTTCTTATTGTCTAAAGATGCGTTCACTCCGAATTCTTCCATTTGCCACATCTTCTAAGAGTGCATGATCAGCCATTGTGCGTCATTACGCATTGTGATGGAGCATTTTATTTCCATCCATTTAATTACATCTGACAAGCTACAGATGTCAGTAATAATCCACGTGGAAATGGGGAATTGTTCAGCAAATGTAATTTCTTGTTGCTTTGTGAATGGTTGAGACATACGCCATACATTGTTTTATCAAAAATAAAACAAACTAAAGGCATATGCATGAATACCATAATTCCATAGCTTATGAAGAAATGTTTTAATATGAAAACAACTTTCCCCAGTGGACAATTAATACATCTGTCCGTCCGCACGCTCGCACTGATATCTGCTCCACCAGACGGACACACTGACGAGAATATCAGTTTTGTACATTATTTCGTTCTGTTAACTAAATTATTTATGAGGATGAATTGCACAACATGCCAATATTGCAGAACATATTTCACTTTTCTTTTTCCAAATAAGTGTTCATTTGAATTTCTGTTGTAATTTTCGTTTGATTGTTTTTTTTGTTTCACTGCTGATCGATCAAACGGGTGTTGGTGTAGCTGTTAATTGTCAGACTTGCTTTGTGAAGTCTTCATGTTATTTCTGAGAGGCAGTATTGTCATTTTCACTTTCACGTGTTTCTTCCATCTGCTGACGGTATCGGCAGATGGAAGAAACACCCGTTTTTGTGCGTACGCCTGGGTCAGAGCTTGCGTGGAGGACCGCACATTTCCCCGTCAAGTTTGCTTTTTATAAATCTCAACTATTGCGTAGAGAGTGGCGTACGCCTTCTTTTGTGCGTACGCAACGTTTATAAATGAGGCCCCTGGTCTTCACTTCATCCACTGTCTATATGTTCTTCTTCATGGTATTTTTGGAGCATTTAGGGGTTTTTTTCTGCCGACTTTACAAGAGTAAATGGCATCAATATAACTTTATTATATTATATTATAATCTCAGTCTTATTTGTAAGGTCCCTCAGCTCCTCTGTGTCTATAAATTCTTCTGGTTCTTTACATTCGCTTACTTTCAAACTGAAAGCCCAGGCAGTTCCTCCAGCATTTCAGCAGTGACTGGATGGGTGCCCATGACATTTCGTGAAGGCCGTCATCATTCTCACAGAAGTGGCTTTAATGATGCTAACATTGCTTTAATGTCAGACTTGACAGCTTTCATTCATCGTGTAAAGAATGTCAGCCTCCTACTGATAGGCTGAAACAGCCAGCTGTCATGAATGAATTCTTTGGCTAAATACCTTCTGAGAGTTTCACACCTGTGATGTAGTATTAGAACAATTCTATGAAGATGTGCTGACGCCAGCTGCTTGTTTTTTAAGACAGGTGTGTCCATTAGTACCTCAGTCACGTTTAGTTTCAGTTGTAAGAAGGCTTACTCTGTCCCATGTGGACTTACATACATGTCTTTGTGTTACTTGTTGATGTTGGGCCCTGGTGGTGAAATGGCACTCATACAGTTAACTTGAACTGAACTTGAATGCCTTCTCCAAATCTACAGGACACATATGGACTGGAAGAGCGAACTCCCATGAACCCTCCACCATTCTAAAGAGAGAATAGAGCTGGTCCACTGTTCCACAACCAGTGTTGTTCCTTAATCTGAGGTTTGACTATCTGACGGACTCTTCTCTCCAGTAGGTACCTGTCACTTGCTTGATTGGTAGGACACTTTCTACTGCTGGTGTCCACCACCGGGTTCAGGGGTTGCCGCTGCAACAAGCACTAGAGACCTTGCGTCCACAGCTCCGAGCAGCAACAGAGACAATAGAGGTGGAAAACTTGGTCCACCCTGATTCAATGTCTCCAGACCCTCAAAGTACGTTTGGGTCTCCCAAGTCTTTCCGGCCTCCTTCACTGCCAGCAAATCCAACTCACCACCAGGTAGTGATCGGTGGAGAGCTCTGCGCCTCTCTTTGCGCGAGTGTCCAAGACACAAGGCTGAAGATCCCCTAAAATGACTACAAAGTCGATTATCAATATCCTGCCTAGGCTGTCCTGATGCCACGTGTATTTATGGACTCCCTTATGCTCGAGCATGTTGTTCGTTATGGGCAAACTATGACGAGGCCAGAAGTCAAACAACAAAACACCACTCAGGTTCAGATCAAGGAGGCCATGCCTACAAATCATGCCCTCCAGGTACTACATTCATTGTCCACGTTGGCATTGACACAGAAGTGTCAAGGAGGACAATAGAGTCCCCCATTGGGGCACTTTACCTTTGATAGACACCAAGAAGGCCGGAACAGCTGTTTGGCTTGTAAGCCTAAACCACAGTCAGAGACTTGTCCCCCACACGAAGGCAGAGGGACAAAATCTTCTCGTCCACCGGGGTTAACTTCAACACTTGGCAACTAAGCTGAAGGCTCAGGAGTAAGCCCACGCCAGCCTGCCGCCTCTCAGCATGAGCAACTCCAGAATGGTAGTGATTCCAACTTCTCTCGAGGGACTGAGTTTCAGAGCACAGTGTGTGGAGTTGAGCCCAACTATATCTAGCCAATACCTTTCAATCTCCCACACAAGCTCAGGTTCCTTCTCTAGAGAGTTGACCAGAGAGGAGATGTTCCATGTCCCAAAAGCTAAGTTCCATGACCGGAATTTGGGCTGCTGAGGGAGCCACCTTCGACTGGCACCCAAGCAACATTGCACTGGCCCCTTTTGAGCTCTCCTACAGGTGGTAGGCCCATGGAAGAGTGATCCCACGTCATTACTTCGGGCTGATCCTTGCCGTGAACTGCCACCATAACGTGGTGGAGGGTTTTGAGAACTTTTGTGATCCCAGGAGCTAAGCTTTCTGGGGATTTTACCTCTGGTAGGGTCTCCCGTGGCAGACAGGTCCTTGGTGACGAGTCAGACAAAGAGCGATTTAGAACCCCCTTTATGAGAAGAAGAAAAAACAATGATCCCTTTATTTCGCCCAGATTGGAGCCAGGCTTTGGTTTGGGGCTTGCAGGCAAGCGCCTGGCGACCGGGGATCCTCCCACAGGCTCCTGAGTTTAATCCATGTTCAAAACAAACTCAGATAATTGTTGATGGCGGTTTTTCTTGGAAAAGAAAGCAGATTCTTGCCTGAGAAAAGGATGAAGCGAAGGACAGAAGGAAGAGTTCAACCTAAAGGTCGGCTATTAATTCACTTCTCCCTGAGGATAAAACTGCCAGCATCATGCAGCACCAGGGTCCTGGATGCTTCTCACCTCTGAAGCAAATGAGGACTGTGTCATTTTACATCAGGACATGCTGATTTTCATTTTCTTTAAATCTCTACTTTCACTGAGTTTTGCAGGATCTGCTATAGGACAAACCGCTTCATGGAATTTAGTGTCCAGTTTTTTGTTTTTAATCCTTTTATTTGTTAGTATAAACTTTTCTTTTGCTGGACGGAGGTCTGAACCAGTCTCTGCAACGTTAGCCCCATACATGTGCCGAAGCTATGGACTTCATTCTGAATGTCATTAGTATTTATATTTAATATACACAAATACATACATAAATAGTGTTCCCTCGTTTTACCATTTTCCTTTTTGATTACAAAAAGTATTACAAAGGAAAAAACTATTGTTATTGAATAACTTTTGTCGGTAACATAACGGATTACAATTCAAATTTTGGTAATATATTACAAGTACAGGACTGCAGAAACCCTCATTAATTTGTTACTTAGGTTTTCTAGGCTTTGACATTTTCTCTTGGTTAAATGAAACAAAACGGAGATTAAATTTAAAAAACAGAATAACTAGCGCAGAGACACGCTAATCCAGATGGAGATCAGTCAAAGTACAGACAAGCCCTCATTGCAGCAGTCATCGCTTAAATTCAAAGTCTGATGGCTCAAAGATGAGATGAAGAGACATGCTGTGAGGAGCTGGAGTGCAACACTTTGCAGGAGGGAGAGAGAGCGGTGAAACAAGAAGAATCAACATCCACACTGAAACGTGAAGTAAATGATTGACAGCAGGAAAAGGAGCTTGATCTGATCCATTTCACTTCTATACACAATACAAAGGCAGAATAATTTAATCTAGACTATGCTCCAGAAACAAACCTGAGAACTAAAAGAAAATCTTTTCCAAAACAGGATCATTACGGACTGAAGAAAGCAGAAGAGCTTCACAAAGCTGAGACACTTTTTAAAGCCTTTACCATGATTCATTCAAATCCTTCTGTTAGTTTTTTCTTTTTGTTTTCTACATTTTAATTTCTATTTTGTGTTGTTTATGTTTAACTCTGTTTCAAAGGGAAAAACCTAAAAATTTATAAAGTAAAAAGTTAAATTGTAAACAGTTATTTTTTAGATTTTAGCATTCGCTGCTGATCTTTTATTTGGTTCTAGCCCCGTGCCCTGTACAGTTTTTGCATTAGTTTGTGTTTTCAAAAGTTTCCGATTTGATAGTTATGAACGTAACTTTTTTTCCACATCGCACTTTCAGCAGTGGCATAGACCACATGTGTTGTAACTTTTTTATGTGTGATCTTCACACTGCTGTCTGAATTCTAATAAAGCCAGGTTATGTCTTAAACCAGGTTCATACTGTCACAAAACAAGCAGACAGCTGGTTTAAATTGGTTTGATGAGCTCAGCTGAAAGTCCACAGAGCGGAATCAGGGTCAGGCAGGAGGAGCCAATCAGGAGTATGAGACCATCAGAGAAGAAACAGGAGAAGTCAGGACCCAGGCGAGATTTGGGGCAGGCAGAACACTCGGTAATGCAGGCAGAGTGTGGCTCAGTCCAGTGTTTAATTATACTGTGAGTGACTGTACATGAGAGTCAGGTGTGTGGCATCCAGGTAGTGTGCGCTGGGGTTAATGGGAGATGTAGTGAGGTTAGAACTCTGGAGATGGATCCTGCCGATGACCAGAGGGGGAGACAGAGTTCTGACTTCGCACAAGGTCACTGCTTCAAAAATAAAGTTAAATGAAAGACAAGGGGATCTTACTTGTGCTGTTTTTCCCTTGAGAATTTGTAAGAGTGAAAAAAAATTAAAGTAAAGTAATGAGTAGTGAATTACTTTTTCAAATGAGTAATGAGGAAAATGATTTAATTACAATTTCATCCAGTAAATAAATTACTTCTTAAAAGTAATTTACTGTTTAAAAGTAATTTACCCGACACTGAAAATTACCAGCAATAGGTGAAATTGCAAAGTAGGACTATTTTGCAGTTTTAAAGTAGGTTCACAAATGTTTTAAGGCTCCTCACTCCACACTTTCTACACTTTTCCCAGACAGACATAAACATTTTCACACTTCTCTGTCTTGTTTAAACACTTTCAAGGTTCAAATAGAAATACATATCCAGGATTATAAAATAGAAACAAAGATCTGATCACGATTGAAGATTTAGATAATTGCGGCAAACTGAATGCATTCTGTTCACAAGACAAAGCACAGAAGTGACTGACACGGTCTACCTTCAATTATCCCATAGTACCTCGATTTCTGGAAATCTCTTTTCATTTTTATTTTGTTTCATGTTTTTGGAGTTGTGTTTTGGTTTGTGGATTTTTGTTTTTATGTCTAAAATGTAATGCTCTTTTTTAATTAATTGTTCTGCTTTTTTAATTGTCGTTGTGATCTTTCATCCATTTTTGCATTGACTGATTTGTTGGTGTGATTGGCACTTCAGGGCAACCGTACAAACGCACATTCCTGCCCATCCACATTAGTCCACGGAACTGTCCCACAGAGGAAGTCCGTTTATTCTTCTTTTAAACTTGGCCTGACCTTAAAAAAGGTGTTTGTTCAGCATGCAGAGGTGTTTGGTTTCTTCCAGTATTCCCACAAAGATGCTTCATAAACGGATGCTTGGTTTTCTTGTGTAACACTATTATTTCTTCTGATGTCATGTTGTTGTGACACATTAGGTTCTGCTGAGTTGATTTGTCAACACATTGTAATGTGCCAAGTGAAACTGGTGGCCGGGCATGACTTTTATGAGGATAATGGAAGACCGAGGGGGACGTGAAGTCACCCATCTAATAGCAGCACTGACAGTTTTTCTGCAGCCTGGAATCATGAAAGAGGCACAGCTCGGTGACGCAAACTGAATGTGGCTTAACAGAAAAACCCTTTGAAACCATTAAAGTTGATGCCACGACCACTCACAGTTGTGCAGCATCACTCAAAAGAATTCAAGGTTATTTAAAGTATTGTTTTTTTTTTCATCAGCAGAGCAGAGTTATGAGACCTATATGCAGAACCGGATCTGTTCCTCACTATTTACATAATAAATAGGATTGCCTGTGGACTGTTTTATAGAAAGTGGCAGGTCTTACCCGAAGACGAAGCTAGCTAATTCAGATTTAATGCCGCTGAGTTCCCCTTGCTGCCACCATTTCCATGCATCATTGTAAAAGTGTGAGAGTGCGGCCTGTGCAGGACCGCCGAGCCCCCCCCCCCTTACAGCATGACAGATTTCCTGACGGCATCAACGGCTTTGCTTCATGTTTGATCTTCACCTCCCGTACCGATGGAGACTTTTGCCGATAGCAAAGAGACACGTGCAAACTCGCCGTGACAGCAGCGATGAAACTGAACCGGTGTTAGCTGCTGCTGGAAAAGGAGGCCTTTGATGGCTAATTAGTGCAGGCAGCTGTCAGAACACTGATGCCTGAGATTGGAAAGTTTGGATGCTATAGTTGTGTGGATGCGTTCACAGCTCCGTGCTCTCCCGGGGATTATTGGGTTGCAGAGGATTGCTGTAAAAGGGGAAGGAGAAGAGGGGAACATCATATTTCCTCCTCCTCTGCTAGATGTGACCGCATTAATTATAGATCCTGTGAAGCTGCAGCTACGTTCCTTCAGCATATTTTAGGAGTATGAGAGGCTGATTTATGTCTTTAATCAAGACGACAGGTGTCAGGGTGCTTCAGAAAACAGCGTCTGAAAGCTGTTTAAAGTTGTCTGATGGTGACATTTTAAGAAGCTGAGCTGCAAAGTGTCTGTTTCTGAATATTTTCCTCAAGCGCAGGTGAAGGCCTCCCATGATCCAGGTGGAATCCTTGATGATGTTGTAAACACTTGTATCATAACCAGTAGCAGAGCTGCAGTGTAACCCTTGTGCTATCCTAGGCACTTTAACATTGGGAGTTGGGTCATCTAGACCAGTGGTCCCCAACCTTTTTGTCACCGCGGACCGGTACAACGCAAGGCACGTTTACCGCGGACCGGTGGGGGTGGGGGGGTTGAGGTGCAACGCAAGTTGTGTATCACGTGATGTTTGTTTGGTGTCGCGACTTTGACTTGCGTTAAGTGTTACGGATGTAACAGAGAGACTCCGGTCACTTTTCAAAATAAAACGTTTTTTCGAAAAAAGCAATAAAATGGAAATTATTTTTTCTTTCTGTGAGTCCTGGTGCCAAAACTTGGACACTTGGCACCGGGCTCTACCATGATAAAGGTGGAGAAAGGTGGAAAGATTTCATGTAATCCATGGACACCAGTGAAGATCACAAATCATTGAAGAAAAAGGGTTCAGAGCACTGTCTAGTGGGTCTAGATGACCCCACTCTCAATGTTTAAGTACCTAGGATGGCACAAGGGTTAAAAGAGCCAGCACGCATGTGCACAATGTTTGCAGTGTGCTGATAACAAACTTGAACCCTTTGGTCAGTAGAAGAAAGAATCAAAACCACAAAAGTTGAACAAGCTGTTTTAATGTTTGATGACATCACTAATCCTCCATATTTGGTCAATAGTCCATAAATCCAAATGAATAAATCCATGCAATGATGGATTAATACACCTGCAAGCTATGACATGCATTTCCAGCTCATGTTTGAGTGAAACATTTAAATTGCTAGCATAAAACAAGAAGAGTCACTTCTCCATAAAGAAAAAGGAATGAAAATCCTGCTAATAAGTGCACCAACCTGCAAAACAATAGAATAAATGATGTGCGGTGTTCCCTCACTGTACTGGGGTTCATCTTTGGCAGTGACACTATTGGCTAATTTTTTTTTAGTAAACTTTTTTTTTTGTAAACATTGAGTTCTGCGTTCTGATTGGCTTTAAACCATTGTCAATCTCCTGCGTGCCGTGTCTTCTGTAAGGAATGTGTTCAGCTTGTCAGAGTTACGTAAATCTCGGATCGTGATCAGATCTTTGTTTTCATTCTATAATCCTGGACTTATTTCTTTATGAAGGTTTAAACTTTGAGAGTTTAAACAATAAACAAGTGGGAAAATGTTCATGTCTGTCTGATAATAGTGAATAAAGTGTGTATTGAGGAGTTTTACAGCCCTAAAGCAGCTATAATCCACCTGTAGGGGTTTTTTTATGGAACGGAAGGGAACACTGTACAACACATTCCTCTGCCAAAAAAAATCAAAGGCTACTGAACATGTCTGTCATCTGTCTGGCCCATGTCTGGCCCATGTCTGTCACAAAGGGTCAGATATCTGCACATTAGTCAACCCAGTTATTAGCATTGGGGTTGCTGCTTACATGTCTTTTGGTTTTTGCTGCTGCTTTAACATTTTACTTCCTCACAAAGCTGACATTCTTCACATTTTGAACTGTTTTGTAAACTTTATTGTTCTTAAATAAGACAAAGATTTAAAAAAAATGCACCATTGTGATATTTTTTTTAAATGTTAGCATAAGCCTGTTACAACCCACCAAAGCAGTCACAATTTAAATGTGCTGATTAACAGGGATTATACAGAAAACATAGACTGAAAAAATCAACCATGTAAAATACAAGTTCAAATTCTTGATTTGAGGAAAGGAATGAATCCATATCCATGTTCTAAACCTGAACCCCTTTTTGGGGTCACAGGGCTGCTGGAGCCTTTCTTGGTGTCAAATAAAGGCAAGGTTTACCCTGGGCAGGTTGCCACTATGCTGCAGGGCCACACAGTCACACACCTAAAGGACAGTTCACCAATGAACCTTTGAATGCTTTTGGACTGTAGGAGGAAGCTGGAGTGCTCTGTGAAATCCCACACATGGGGAGAACATGCTCCCCACAGAAAGGTCCCAGTTGGGATTCAAACCAGGGCCTTTAGCTGTAAGGTGAGAGGGCGAACCTCTACCCCACATGTGGTCAGCAATAAAAACACCATCGTTTGTTTTACAGAAGTTACAAAGGCTGACCAGGAAAGGCGATTATTCAAAGGAGTTAGTGACAGCCAAGGTGAAATGTGACTCTGATGTGCATTAGAACCGTCACTGGAGGTTGGTCCTGACTCGTGCTTTCAAAAATGTGCTGTGCATCAAAAGTCTCTTTGTGTGGATTTTCTTCCCAGATTGATCGGATGACGTTATGCCGATTCCCTGTGCCGTGTCTCTTTGTCTGTAGTTGATCCATTAAAGTGATTAATGGGCAAGAAATCAACTTTTCCGTTTCTGCAGACACAGAGGGATCCTTGCATTCTCACATGGCACCTCAGAAACGATGAGGCCATTAAGACTTGGCGGGAACATGATACATGGCAGCGTGTTTAGTCCAGGGATTCAATAAACTCATCTAAGAACTCATTTGCAAAAGAAAAGGATTAAGCCCCGGCCTTTTTCCTGGTGTTTAAGTGTCACCTTCAGTGGTCTCCTCTAAATTTGGTGCAAAAGGATCAATACTGTGAGCAGAGTAAAATGGCAGGTGACATCCTCTAAAGAGTGATAATGGATGCCGCAGCAAGCCTGAGCCCAGCAGCATGTCGGCGGTCCCTTCCCCTGATCCGTCCTGCGGTCTGAGCACGGTGTTTCATATCAGCTGATTGTTTTCAATGTGACTTTGATGGATATCAGATCCATGCTGTTGTCTGGTTCACCAACCAGAAACTGGCTAACAAGGGGTATCAGTTACCCTCAAGTCCCCACACTACCTGCACTACAACCACGTGACGGCACCACAATCCCCACGTCTGTTCAATCGCAACATCAGGGAGAAGTCAGATCGTAAAGATCAGAGGGACTGAATGGATTCACTCACTTCTGACAGATCAATATCCCCTTTTAGGACCTTATCCTGCAGTCTGACAGCTCAGCTATTAGCTTTTTGTATCTCCATCAGACAGTTATTTTTTTCTGCCTTTTAGTCCGGAGATGGAAGAAAACAGGCTCCGCTGTTTGTTTGTTTGTCTTAGGGACTGGACAGGGACATTAAAAAGGGATATTTGTGAGGATGTGTGGGTAATGGCTGCAGGAAAGTTTGAGTACAACACGATGCAGGCAGGAGTGGAGCATAAGTGCAGTAAAAGATACGGTATGAGACATGGTGGCACTTTCACTGAGTGAAAAGTTGTGTTTGGTTTCAGCAATGCAGTTGTTTGGTGTTTTAAAGTTGTATTAACTCAGCGTCGCTGCTTCCCACCCATGATTCAGACCCATCACCGACACTCCAGCAGCTCGGTCACTGCGTGCACATAACATGAAGAGAGTGTCATGAAGAGTTTTCAGCTCATACAGGATCAGAAAACTTTGCTTTGGTCTTTTAACCCTTGTGTATCCTAGGCACTTTAACATTGGGAGATGGGTCATCTGGACCCACAAGACAGTGCGCTGAACCTTTATTCTTCAATAATTTGTGATCTTCACTGGTGTCCGTGGATTACATGAAATCTTTCCACCTTTATCCACCTTTGTCATGGTAGGGAGAACACGTCCATGTAAGGGTGGGGTCATCTAAGATAGCACAAGGGTTAAGGCCTTCCACCACAGCGGGCACCACTGTTCAACATCTACTTGTCACCGCTCTCATCAAGACAACTCCAGAGAAGAACAAAGTTCAACCCCTCCAGTGATGATGGTTCCAAACCCAAGCTTAGGGTCAAAGCTTGGGTTTGTCCCTTGGATCATATCCAGGAGGTGTTTTCAATTTTATTCACAGTATTTTATCAGATTGTATTTTATCAGTTTGTGTGCAACCACAGAATCACAGCTGTGATTTTAGTTTTGTTTGTCACGGCAGGGATTTCGGTTTCAAACTGGTGGCGCTTGACAGAATCTGTACGCCTGGATCCTTCTGAGACACCTTCACCTTCACCTTCGTAACATACATTCATGGAAACAAGATGGAGTATTTAGACCTCATTCACTGTGTGATTAGTATAGAAATTTTATGTAGATGCTGGAGGTGAAACATTTCAAAAACTTCACACTCAGTGTTTTCTGCTCGCTAGTTGTCTTGTTAAGCTAAGCAGAGTCCCATGAAGCAACGGTTTTTCTGTTTATAGCTGTGCACACGAGCAGAATTTGACAACCCGGAGCACGCTGACCAAGCCTTATATTTTTCCGAGGGGAGTGTGTGTGTGTATGTGTATAGGGGTGGGGGTGTTCAGATTGTATGAATGAACAAAAATGCTGTGATTCCTATCAGTGAAAACGGCTGCAGATTGGAGGAAAGCTGCATCTTCCCTTTGTTTGTAAGGATTCCCTTACAATACCACTCCCCTCCACACACACTCACACATACAGCCTACCCCCGACATCGTCCAGCAGGAAATAGGCTTTCAATGCTTTCGAGATGACTTCCTGAAAGAAGCGAACGTCGTAGAGGAGGGGGGCAATGAATAATGAGACGCTGGAAGGATGTGTGTGACCCTCAGCTGCTCACTACTGGTTCACAGTTGAAGACTGTAATCACACCAGTGGGAGAGTGACGGCTCCGAGCGTTTTTCCTGAAAGGAAACAAATTAGTTTTCCTGGATGCACATATATCCATGGGATAAAGGTGGACCGCAGTCAGGAAATATGGAGAATTGTTCTTCATCCCTGGACAGACCATGCATTTGGCATTCATGCATACTGCAACAGCCCGCTCATATTTTCAATTACAGCCTTTAAACAAGTGTTCCAGCATGTGCAGTTGTGGGAAATTAAACTAAAGAAAACTGGTTTGCCCCCACTCAACATAATACACCTCGACTGTAATTAAATGCAGATCTCCTCATGAAACAATAATACAACAAGAATGGAGTGCACCATTTTCTCCCCGTGCAGCCACTCTGCTGAAGGGGAAGCATCTCAGCCCCGTGGAGAAAATAATCCACAGTTGACAGCAAATCCAGCTGCACGTTTCCAGAGGAACATAAAGGCAGGAGTTTTGAAACGCTGCTTATGTGAGTCACATTAGACTCAGCAGGAAGGCTGGGGATAGAGGCCAAAAAAACCATTAAACGCGCCATAAAAAATCCTACAGAAGAAGAAGAGGACAGAGCCCTCAAGCTGCTGCTGCAATCCTGACATGAAGGACTGTGCTGGTGCTTTTTAAAATCGCTCTAATCCCTTTCAGCGTGGAGCAGCCTCTCCCAGGCCTCCAGCCCTGCAGGCTCTCAGAGAGTCAGAGTCTGCACAGGTCTGTCAGGGAGGAAGAGGACTGTTTCAGAGTCATCACAGCGGCAGAAAGCAACAGGATATAACCACACACTGTGCTGCAGGGCCACACTTACCCTCTGGGTGTCGGGACGCAACCAGCAGCAGGATCCTGTAATCACTGAGCTCTGCCTAATCCCTGGACTGTATTTTATGTCAGAGCTTTCCATCGAGGAGCTTTGAAGTTCATTTGGATGCATATGATCACAGCCAGTGTGGTGATATCGCTGAATGCGGGGTCAGTGACCCGCATTTACGCACCATTGATTTTGTTGTACGACAGAAGAAGACACAAGGCGAGGCTTCGCCTCATCTCCAACAATCCCACAGAGGCACTGCAAGGCAGGGGGGAGGGGGGCACAGCGAGGTGTGGAGCAGCCCAATTATGTCTTGATAATAAAGTATTGTTGTCAGAGCAGCTGCGGGGGCCCTGGGGAAAACTCCAATACCGGATCATGTTGTGGGAGTCGCCGATTCTGGTCTAGAGTTCGTCTGAAACTGTTGGGAGGAGCAGCAGATGTTTGATTGAAGGGAGGCAGTGATCTAACAGGAGACCAACACGGACACTGTCCTATGGGACTGCCCCATGATGCAGGAGAACCCCCTCTCAGGACAATGAAGAAGCTGTAATATTGATTTAATAATAATCTTAATCTTTAATCTTAGTTATCCTATCCTTATTTTTAGACAATAATCATTTCAAAGTGAGACCAGAATTAAACATAAGATTAAATTCGGGGCTCCACAGTACTGCAGGGGTCAAGTCCTGATTGAAATCCCAGCTGGGTCTTTCAGAGTGGAGTTTGCGTGTTCTCGTTCATGTGTGGGTTTCCTCCCTCAGTCCAAAATCATGCTTCGTAGGTTCATGGATGATTCTAAATGAGTTGTTACTGTTGATTGTGTGGCCCTACAATAGACTGGTGACCTGTTGAGGGTCTACCCCGCCTTCATGCAACAGTAGCCGGACAAAGCTCTAGTAACTCTGTTACCCCCTAAGCAGCTCAGGAGATGGATACATAAATAGAAACATTTGGCCTAAAAATTGTGCGTAAATGTTTACTTTTAAACGTTTTGTTTGTTGTTTTAGAGCTTTTTATACTTAGTGTCCCAAAATCCTGCAAGTCTGTTTCTTGAAATAAGACCACACATCATTTAGAAATAAAATTTCAGCTTAAAAATATGATGTAAAGCAGAAAAAAAACAATAGTTTAGAGATTTTGATTTGATTTTGATAAGTTCAAACATATATTCGGGAGTCATTGTCTTAACCCTTGTGCTATCTTGGATGACCCCCCCCCCCCCCCCTACATTGCCGTGTTCTCCCTACCATGACAAAGGTGGATAAAGGTGGAAAGATTTCATGTAATCCATGGACACCAGTGAAGATCACAAATCATTGAAGAAAAAGGGTTCAGAGCACTGTCTAGTGGGTCTAGATGACCCAACTCCCAATGTTAAAGTGCCTAGGATAGCACAAGGGTTAAAATAAGTTGTTCCAACATAGTGAAAAATCACTATAGTTTTGCCTTAAGTCATGTGTAATAAGATATTTAAATTTGTTTTCATGTCTGACACTTTCCTCATGCTGTGTCATGAATGCCGGGAGTTTCAGCTCCTCTTCTCTGCTTCAGAATTAAACCTTCATTACTGCAGCAGAATCTGCAGTGAGAATAAAAGGTAATGAAATTAGACCGCAGCTAATGTCATAAAATCATGTAAATGATGATAATGTGGAGCTCAGGATGAAAGTAATCTAAACAAAGCAACATATAAAAAACCATCAGTCTCATTCCCAATCCCAAGGAGGAAAAATATCGATTGATCAGAGTGTCTTCATCGTGTTCATCGATTATGCTATTGTTTGCTGAAGATTAAAGTAGCATGTTCGTCCTCTCGCATTTAGAGAGGAGAGGAGGGGAAATGAAATATGTGGATTATTATTGAGCTGGAAAAAAAACAAGCATTTGAAAATATTGGCCTGCAGCTTAGACTTCTGAAACCATCATTATTTATGGAGCAGTGACAAGCTGCAGAAGATGACCCGGGTCCTGCTGCTCAGCAGTTTTCATGCAACAGGACACCAGTCGATGGGTCCAGTCTCCCCGTACGGGCTGCACCAGGAGGAAAAGTGCATGCGGCATAATGCATACAGAAAGTAGGATCAATAACCAATCTACGGAGGGAACAGTGAGGGTCAGGTATGAGGAGGTTACTGTACGCTCTACCTCCAAACATGCAATGAAGAACCGCAAGTAGTTCCTGTTTTCTGCAGCGCAGTCATTGCAAAAATGCATGGACTCATTACATTGTTGTTTAACGCAAACACTGCAAATGTTAAGCAGACTTTTGAGGTAATTAAGCTCCACTGATGCTGCACCTGCACTGCAGTGAGGATAGAAACATGTTCTTGGTATTCTGCTTTAAAGCAATATTACATTTCATCTATTTTGAGGGAATTGTACTTTTTTTTTTTTTTTTTTAATCAATCCATTTTTTAAAACGGCAACTACAAATTAAGTTTCCATATAAAATATGTTGTCTAAAATGTTTTCATGAATCCTAAATTTGAAATGAAAGTTTTGGATCAATTTTGTTTCATGGAAAGCAGCTCAACTGACTTTGACATGGACTGATTTCTAAATATGAAAACTGATTGATCCCAAATCCAAAACTTCACCTTTGAGTTGCAAAACATGACAGAATACAAAATACATGTGAAACAAATGAACAATATTTGGAATTTACCTGACAGAAAATGTGCATCGACATGACAAAGGCTTTCTCCACAGCTGAACCACTTCACTTTACTCAGGTTCCAATCGGAATATCACATTTTTGGGAAGAAATATGACAAAATGTTTGAAACGGTGTGCTACAAACAACAAATTCCCTGATTCCCCTGGTTCAGCTCTCCACCATCATCACATCAAATGTTCATCTGTGATGACTTCAATGCTGACACGAGTCTGAGCTAAACTGAAATCAGTATGAGATGTAAATGTAACAGAGCAGCACAAAGAACTCATTCAGTTAATTAAAGCAGGAGAAAGATCAATAAAGTTTTGGTCCCTCTCTCCCGGCTCCTCAGTATTAATTAAAGATCCTGGCTTTGAAGTTAGCTCCTTTTTCTCTATTGTGTATCTGCTTAATTAGAAACTTTGAAGCATTAATTGCTCTAAACTAGGAAGAATCAGCAGCTCTTTAACCACTTTGTCCTGGAATCCGCCCTGATCGGAGTCATGTAAGTGGATCTGTCAGTTTGGTCCCATGAGGATGTGGCGTTGGCCGTGGATTTAAAGTTTTTGACTGATCTGGTTTTGCGGTCAGAATCTAAATGACGTGTTTGGGGTCTGGGACAAAGCAGCGCTGCCCTGAAATCACTGGACATTTGCCTCCAGTGCAGGGATAAGAGGCGAATGGCTTCCACTGTGTCATAACCTTGACCGGAGCGACCGCTCCGCTCTGAGGTTTCTGCCGTTGATGCTCTGGAGGGCCACTTTGTGCCAGCATGAGCTCTCCACGTCGCCCTGCCATCACAGCGCAGAGAGCCCAGCGGCAAGGCATTATAAAAGGAAACGTCAAATCAGAGGCAGAACAGAGAATGGACTTCACCGCGGGGCCCCCGTTTTGAGTGAAATGGAAAAGTGGATTTACTGCTGCTGGTCTTTGTACTGAGCGGATATGCAGCAAATTGAGTCCATGAAATATGAAATGAACTAAAGTCATGCTTCTGATGGAGAGGTTTGCCGGCACTAATTCCCATTGTTATAGGATGCAAAAGGAGAGTTTAGGCTAAAAGAAGAAGCACTTGGAGTTGCTTAAAAATATTCCTCAAAACTATGTAAATTATGGATAAACATAAACAATAATCGGAAACAGAAATATTTATAAAGCGGTTTTAATGCTAATTGCATTAAATGAAAGTGGTCAAACCTTCACAACCAAACATTCCTGTGAATTTCACTGGATTGACTAAGAAATTCGACAACCGAACGGAAGACAGAAAAGCCTCGAACTGCAAAAAAATCATGTCGTTTCAACAGCTGCTCATCTGTTGGTGCTGTTGTCTGAAAGCAGGGAGAGGAAAAGCTGCTCATCCTCTGAGTAACGTCTCTGAAGAAGCTCCTCACTGCACCACAACTACTCAGCAGACACTTCCAAACTTCTGTAGCATTCCTGCTTCTTCAGATTCCCTCAGAGGCTGTTTTTTTCCCTTCTAACACATGAAGGTCATCACCTCTCTTACGTTCTCCTCCTCACTTTGGTCTGTGGAAAGTCTGTTTGCATTCACACTGAAGTGAACCGCACCAGAGATCACCTGAGCTTTCACACCTGGCAAACCCAGAAGACCACCAGAGGACACCACATCTGGATCAGACGGGACCGAAGCTGCCAGAGAGAACGGAGACTTCCTTTTGCCTCCAGGTTTAAACTAATTAATGATCTTTTCTTGAAAGGTTTAAGGCTATCTGAAAGATTAAGAAAACATTTCCTCACCTTTGACCCTGAGGGAATCCTCTGGGAGAGCTGTAGTTGTCATGGGTAGCGAGACAAAACAAACCCAGGCGCTGGAACTCGGAAGGAGACACAGGTGAGTTCTGAGGTGAATAAGAAAAGGTTTTAATGTCAGTTCTTGATGCTGTAGGCTGCAGGCGGAGCAGGAGTATCCGAAGAGGACCCACGATGAGGATAGATGGTAAGCTGCGGCTCGTGGCGTCACTGGTGGATATGACCGTGGCTCGTGTCGTGACTGGAGAAACGGCAGAGGGTCTTGGTGTGACTGGAGGAATGCAGAGGCTTGGATCCGGGAACGTAGATGACTCAGGCGACCACTCATACTAATTGATTCCTGAGGACAAGGTAGAGAGCGAGACTTAGACAAAGGCTTAGTAACTATGGCTATGAACGTGACGACCATACTATGCACCATCAGGGGCAACGAACTGGTGATGAATACTGGTCCTGGAGCTCCTTCTGAAGGCAGGCGGGTGATGAGGTAAGTGGTCGCAGCTGTGCCGCATCAGGAGCCAAGCAGAGAGGGGAGGAGAACTGACAGAGGCACCTTGACAGTCAAAGAACTCAAACAAATTACCAGATACAGAAGAGTCAGAGATTCTTCATTTTACTCCTTTCTTTAATTTTATAATTTAAAGAAAGGTAAGCCATCTCTATTTTCAGAATCTTTCTCTACCCCAGAATGACAACAGACAACCAAAACATTCAGGAGCAACACCAGCACGAGTTTCCATTGTCTCTACATCCTCACAGATACTAAAGGACTCGCTGTCAGTTATCACAAATGCTGGATTGCAGTAGTTGTTTCCAACTGTGATACAAAGCTGCTACCTTTTCTACATCACCGTTTCATGTTTCATCATTTCAGTGATTGGAAGCTTCAAATAAAGTTACAGTCATGACACTGAACACATCTGTGCTTTGAATGGAGCCCGCTTTCTTCTTCACCATGCGGATAAAAGGCAGCACGGTGGCTTTTCTGAAGGGAACAAAACAATGGAATTCATGATTCATGTCTGACTGCGAGGCTGATGGAGACGTCACACGATGGAGGCCGTCTCTGCCTGCTGCTGCTGTCATTGCAGTGATGGAGCGCCGCTCGGATCCTGATGAGAAAACTGTCCCGACTGAGGTCTAATATTTGCGCTTTACGTCTCAGGACACTGTGACCTTAGACTCCTGTTATAACCCTCCATCATTCAACCGCTTTTAAATGACCAATATATCTTATGTGTATTGACGTTTTCCTAAAAAACTATTTGCTTTGTTTTCTAACATCGAAGTGCTTAGTGAGGACAGCCGAGTTAGCGGTGTTAGCGGGAATGGGCTAAACGCTAAAAACTGCCTTAACACCAGACACAATTCACACATTAAATTTGCCTAGAACGCTTCTTTTATGACGCGCATAAAATTTGTCCAAAAAATGCGCCTGATGCCTCAGACACCTGCAGGGGGAGCTACCACCAAATGATTTTGTTACATGGAGCGGTGTATAACTAATGGA
The DNA here is from genome assembly GCA_037389245.1 of Oryzias sinensis. Classification (NCBI taxonomy): domain Eukaryota; kingdom Metazoa; phylum Chordata; class Actinopteri; order Beloniformes; family Adrianichthyidae; genus Oryzias; species Oryzias sinensis. The sequence continues at coordinate 35,681,127 of CM074488.1, read as the reverse complement.
GGAGGTTTAGAGATAGGGTTTGTATGATGAACATCATTTCAGCGGCCGGAGCTGTGTCTGAACGTTGGCCGCATTCTGTCCCACATGAGTTTGAGAGGGGAAAAATAGAAACAAGAATCAAACTAGAGGATCTTGCAGTGCTTGATAGAAAGCGGCTGTAACACCTGAGAAAAAAACTCTGGACATGAAGTTTGTGCCTTGGTCTTTTTGACTTACCCATGGTAGTCCAAACAGTGTGAAGAACTTAACCAGGGCCTTAGACACTGCAGTGGCTGTTGTTGTCCTTAACCCTTGTGCTATCCTAAAGGAGTTCGAGATGACCACTGATGTGTTCTCCCTACCATGACAAAGGTGGATAAAGGTAGAAAGATTTCATGTAATCCATGGACACCAGTGAAGATCACAAATCATTGAAAAAAAAGGTTCAGAACACTGTCTAGTGGGTCTAGATGACCCAACTCCCGATGTCAAAGTGCCTAGGATAACACAAGGGTTATGGGAAAAGCCTCATGGAAACGTATTGCTGTGCACATAGTCAGGAGATACTGATTCCCAGACTTGGTGTGAGGAAGTGGACCCACACAATCATCAACCAAGACATACTCGAAGGGCTCCCCAACAGCAGGAATGGGATGCAAAGGAGACCTGGGAATGGTCTGATTAGGTTTCCCAACAATCTGGCAAACATGGCAGGTTTTACAGTACTGTGTCACATCAGATTTAACATCAGGCCAATAGAAAGTGCCGTGTCACCCTGTCTAAAGTCTTCCTCATACCCATGGGCTAGGCAAAGAACCTCGATACGAACAATGACTGGAACAACAACCCAAAACAAACCAGCACAGCTGTCTTCACAGGTTATCTCAGGGGGCGGCCATTTCCTCATCAATACACCATTGCTAATGAAATAAGCACGGAGGAGTTTCTCAACTTCGCCCTCTGAGAAGACATTGTTAAACAAAGAGGATAAATGTCCGTACTCAGCTTTAAGATCTACATGAGAGGGAAAACCGTCACCACATAACACCTGTCACTCACTGCATATAGAGAAAATCTACAAGAACTTTTCCACTCTATGAACTCACTGAATGGTCTAAAATCGTGGTACTTCATAAGGGCCACATGCGTGTCCCATACAGGTTTGCCCATTTTGCAGCCCATATCCACCCTTAAGGGCAGCTGCAGCAAAGGCCTCAAACATGACCTTCCTGCAGATATTTTTAATATTCGTTCAAAACAAACACTTTTAGCCCCCCCCCCCCCCACACACACACACACACACACTTTTCTCATACAGCTTTGGAGCATGAAACGAGGCTCATGACACTTGTTTGTTATGAAGAGAGCAACTTTGAGTCTATGAACATTTTGGATGAAAGTTGGAAATGTTTTTACTGCAGACAAACAGACAGAAATTCCTGTGTTTTATTCTGAAAATAACTTTTTTTTAATGTAGATTACTTATTTTGAAAATGTTGGTTTGCTTTAGAAAGTGGAACTTCTAAGCTCAGAGGTACTGCTAGGCCTACAGCAGGAAAATATCCACTGAGACCTATGGAATAATCATAAACATGTGTTGTGACAGTGGCGTTCCTCCCTGCGCTCCTCTTTATTACCCGTGCCCCCCACCCACCCCCTCCATGTCTTCAGCTTCAGTTTCCAGGACTTCCGAAGCTGCTGCTGACCTCCTGCAGACCTGGGATCAGTGCGCTGTGGGTCTCTAATGATCATCCCAGCGCTCCTCCAGAGAAGGTGATCATAACAGCGAGGTTTGTGTCTCTGAAGGATGAATCAATGTGGCATGAAGAAGAGAATTTCCACCCCATTTCCCCCCCGATTACCCTTCTACATGCAGCTCCTCAATAGCTAGTTGTGGCATAAATCTCAACATCACAGATGTCTCCTGCTATACGTCTTATATGTTGAAGTGAAGCTGTTTCATGTTTGTGGGGGTGTCAGTATTGTGGAACTGGCTCACTCCTCTTTAAATGATAAGATGTGGTTGATGTTCAGGTAAATTGAGTGAATTTGGATGCTGTTAAAGAAGACCCCGTCCTATGAAAATTGTGGGTTTTTTTTCTGATGATAAAGGATATTTTTTAAAGAAAATTAGAATCAAAACAGCATATCTGATTATTTATATTTTCAAATAGTTGTGAATCAGGAGGAGCTGAAAAAATGCTGTTGGAAAAAGAATGTATTTGTGGCGTAGAACATGAATATATGCTGGGCGGGCCACAAGCTCACTCCTCCGAGCTCTCAGCGACAGGGATGGGGGGACTTTGGGACAACAGCCAATGCTTCGCAGAAACTATTTCCTAGAAAACAACACAGCACCATTTTAATTAGAAGACTACCAGCAACACTTTGACAATAGATGAAAATATGATCGCTGTGGGACTTAAAATCAAGCAGAAGCTGAATTATAAATCAGAGGTAAAGGTGGGTTTACATCAACCCTGTGGGACTTCAGCTAAATGTTAAGTGTGGTTTGACACAACCTCTGCTCTGCCTTTACATTTGCTGCATTAGATATTTCGCACCTGTTCATTTCTGCGTGTTCACATACAGCAGCTCCTGTCTCCACGCCGCTGCCCTGTTTCTGTTGCTTCCCGGGGAAAACGCCGTCTGTGCTGCACTCACACCACTCTAACTGGATTCACAGGCGCCGAGATTTTCCTCCGCCGTCAGTGCTGCATATGCAAATGTGACAGCAATGTACCAACTGGTCATAAAGAGCAGTGGGAGAGCTGCGTGCATTAGTCATCCCCGCAGAATGAACCGCACTGACACAACCACTAATTAATGGTTAAAAAAAGATTTAAGAGAGATTTTCATCCAGCTCTCCTCCACCTAATCAGTTTATAATAGCGCTTTCGTCCTCTGGGGTGATAATATCTTCTCTCAGATGTCTCCTTGCACTGTTATTAAGCCCTTGTTGGAGATAAAGTAGGTTTTTTTGTGTGGATACCTTCACTTGAAAGAACACAGTAAATAATGCAGGAAAGGGAAAAGGTTTTGGATAAATAACACCCAGCAAAAGCTTGTGTTTGTCCCACGTTTGTTACAGTCTTGGTGCCATTAAAAGTGTTTACAGGAGAACTTCATCTTCAGGCTTTTAGCTACCTTATGTGACTCCGAGTCCAAATTAGTCCCACCGTTTCAAAATGGGACAGTTATTTTCTGTCCCAACTCATCAACAAGAAGAGTTTTCAGTAAAAACCAGAGTCCAAACAAAACTCACGAAACTTTGAAAACATTTTTTAGATCCAAACTGTTCCCATAAGAAGAAAACTGGACTACTCTCCAGAGAAGATGTATTTTTTCAGACATTGAGCTGTGAAGAAATCCACAAAGACTGCGGTTTGATGTCCTCAACCCAAGTTTGGAATCAACCCCTTGTTCAAATGACTCATCAGCCATGATCTGCACATTGACAATTGGGACTTTTCCTCGGTTTTATGCAAAGTTGAGATGGCTAAATTAGCATTCTGCTTTTCCCCAGGCTTCAACATGTTTATTTTGGATGATTTAATTTAAACCAAATCCACAAATTAATGAAACATCTCAATTCTGGAACATTTTCTCTGATGAAGTGAGACAAGCTTTCACTCTGAAAACGTTCAGGTCCAGAATCAAAATGTTCTATTAGCTCAGAGGTCTGCAGCGGAACGTTTTTAGTCTTTTTCATTCATATTTTTAACTGGTTTCAGAATTTACCGTTGCTGTCTATATGCCTTTAATTTCTTTCTCTCTCCCTCTCTCTCTAAATGACCTTGTGCATAAATTCTGATCTATAAAAACGCCAGCCTTGCCTTCATCATGTAGTTCTGCAGGAAAAACAATCTGCACTGTAAAAAATGATTTTTTTAGTCTTGGTTCTGTGAGGAAAGGTCGCTTCTTTTTTTTCTGGAGGAGTGCTGTGATAAACCATCCAGGGTGTTACCCTACCTCTGTTTGACAATGGCTGGGATAGGCTCCAACATCATTGTGACATTAAAAGGGATCAGGTGGATGCATGATGGGTGGATGGATAGAATGCTGTGATTGTCCAGTCTTCAGCTGTTCAGGACTTCAGGTTCTCCCATCTCCTAACAGCAGTAGAGTCTGGGCTCCTCTCCTCAGGACGGGCTTCTCCTGCTGCCTCTTTCTTGCAGAGGATTTGGTTTTTGGACGCGGTTCTGATGGTGCAGATCTTTACCAACACAGGAGTTTCAGTTCCACTCAAACACGTATTTTCAGTTTTCAGTGAGCAGTCAATCAAAGTCTGGGAAAAGCCAAACTGTTTCAGGCTCCTGTAGTTTGATTTGAGTTCAGCAGTTAGCAGTTTAGTTGGACATCAGAGAAAAGCATGAGTCAGAGACATGACTCAGTTCACATCCACAAGATATTTTGATGAACTCTCTGGACAGCAGGGTATTAGCCCACCCATCCTTAGTGTTTTTCAGACCTGAAAGTGATTCTTTCTGATTTCATCATTAACTTTAAGAAATATTGCTGCATTGACTGCAGTGTAAATGGCACCTTTGTAATGCAGCCACAGCCTCACCGTTGATACAACTGTGACAGTCAAGAGAAATAAAGACAATAGGTTTAAACATTTCAGTGTTTAGGCTGATGCACCCCTGAAAAGAGTGAAAGAGTCAGGAAGCGTCAGGAAGATCTCTTTTAGCTTCTTTTTCTCCTCTGTTTAGGTGGATCCACAAAGTCAGATGTTTCTGTTCTGATCATGTCCTGTATTTTATGATCATTCATAGGTGCTTCATTTTCCATCAGCGGAGTAAAAACATTGTTTTTCATCACGTTGTGTGCTAAATTCCCGTTTTTAGGCTGTTCTTTCTGCTTTTTCAAGTATTTTTACTAAACACAGAGCAATGCACACAAACCCCTTGATGGCTGTTTTTGAGATGGTTTCTCTGAATCTTCTCCATCTATTTGAGGGGAAACCAAGAAAAAATGAATGACAGCTAATGACTCATACCCCACAAGCATAGAGTTGTCCCTGTTGAGAATTAAAACATGTAAAATGGATTCTGGTGTTATTATTAATAGAATTGAAACTAATAAAGTCTGTTGCGTTTTAAACTTGTAAAGCAGAGGCAGAGAAAGCCGCAGAGCCGTCACACACTATAAATAAAAGGGCAGGAGCGTGCGATCATTCACTGTGAGTATCATTAACCTCAATAAATCACACATTAATTAACTTTATGTTTGTATGACATGAATTAGAATGAATTGCTGAGGCAGAAAGAGAAATGTGCTCGATTAGGACATGAAATGCAGAGCTGCTTCTGCTTTGTTTGCATGCACATGAGCACACGCAGGACAAAATCAATAATGATAACAATATCCACGTCACTTAACAGGATTTGTTCCTCGAATTACTGTCAAAAAAGTTTACTGAGCTTTTCCAGTTTGGGAAAACTAGAGAATACCGGGTTTGTTTGATGAACTTAACCAAAAAGGATGTTTTTCATGATGGACTGTATGAAGATCTGCTTTATAGACATTTACTATGACAGTTATAAACCACAAAATCTATTATAGAGGCTTCACTTAAAGCTTTATAGTCTTACGGAAATAAAAAACAAAGATAGATATATATTTTTCATAATGTCCAGCTGAACAACGTTGCTGCTCTCCCAATTCATTCCAGTAAAATACACCACAAAAACATTTCCACAACATTAATCTGGAAAGCACTGATGAGTTTCCTGCTTTTTAAGCGTTGATGAAAAGTCACAGAAATCCATCGTACTCATCAAACTTGATGTTATTTTTCACCAAAGGTATCTAGCACAATGTAGCAGCTGTTTATATCTTAAAGGATCTATATTTTGTCTTTCTGAGTAAAACAGCGTGTCTGAGTCTCGCCCATGAAAATAAACAAAATGGCAGTGCAGACTCTTCCTGGAAGGGGCTGTTCTTCACTTTTTTAATGTCACAGCGTCAGAGCCACCTTGTTTTCGTGGGTTGGAAGTGGCTGGTGCTCAAAGATGAGGTTTTTAGACGAATATTCAGAAATGCATGAATGGATCAAAATCTGACTTGGGGTTGTTTTTTTGTGAGGATGAACATTATAACACACGGAAAAGCCAATAAAATGATTTAGCATGATAATCAAATGAGAATGATGGATTTGTAAATGGAATGTTTTCAGATGCTGCAGAGTTGGTGAGCCTGAGCCATATCTATGGAATGTTTCCACGGAACAGCCGTGTCCTCTCCTCTGGTTTCTCCAACAATGGAGCCGTTTGCTTCTCCTTTTACCTCCCACCTCCCTGCTCCTCCTCCCGGATGGGCAATGAAGTTCAGACAGTCAGTTCCATAGTCTCTCTGTGATGCTTTGGGTTTCTGATGGCAGGCGGATGAAAGCATGTGATGATAAAACATTTGAAAACTCTTTCATTTGATGCAGAATTTAATGTATGTCTGACTTCAAAGGGAAAAAAAAAACCTTCGGAGGAAGCATGGTCTCTGCACGCCTCCTTAGCGTTGCAGGAGAACCTAGGCAGATGGTCAGAAATGGTAGATATTTTCACTCCACCAAATAAACTCCGGTGGATAAGGGTGGACACACCATCACCCCAAAATGACGTTATTTTGCTTTGGGATTTTTCTCATAGAGGACATTTGGTTCCCCTGAATGTCAGGAAGCTTGTAACTATGATGACGCAAGCAGCCTCGGAGGAGGGGGAGGGGGCAGTACAAGCACAGTAGGGTTGGGCGTATCAGCATTCACTTTGGAAAAGCTAATGTTCCAACTGAGCTGTGTAACCCTTGTGCTATCTTAGATGACCCCACCCCCTTACATTGACGTGTTCTCCCTACCATGACAAAGGTGGATAAAGGTGGAAAGATTTCATGTAATCCATGGACACCAGTGAAGATCACAAATCATTGAAGAAAAAAGGTTCAGAGCACTGTCTAGTGGGTCTAGATGACCCAACTCCCAATGTTAAAGTGCCTAGGATAGCACAAGGGTTAAGAGGGAAACCACATCGTCTTGCTCTCATCAAAATACTAAAAGACACTTTCTAAAGATTTGATATAGCGGGCAGCAGTGGATGCAGTTTATTTTTCACTGATGGAAATGTTGCTGTGGAAGATTTTTATGACTTTCCTCCCTCATAGAAAAAGACTACAGCTGCAGTTTTTGAACTGGCCAGGAGTTTGCTGGAAAGAAGTCCACCGTACTTCATACTCTGAGTGACCAAACACTAAAACGAGAAAGTTCTCATTGATGTGCCCCGCCCCCCCTTACTGTGACAGAAAATGGTGGTGAACCTATTGATAGTTTTAGATAGTATAAGAACTACCAGTGCTGATTGGTGAGAGTGGTTGCTTTAGAAACGTTGACTAAGACAAACTCGGGCCAATCGCTGCTTACTGACGATTTCTGGTTCCAACATAGAGCCGTCCATCTTGTGGAAAAATGGCGACTGAATTGACGTCATTTGGTTGGAGCCAGAAGTAAACAGTTTTTTTCTGGGTAACGTCACACTCTAGTTCTCATAATCAGTTAATGGGTGACCCCTGCTGCTAACTAGTGCATCAAACAATGCAAAACATCAAATGTATGTCTCTATTAAGCTGGATGGGACAAACAGCCGTGTGCTGCTTGGTTTTGGCTCCTTTAAGCCAGTGAAGGTGTTGTCTCCCTTCGGTGGTCAGTAAGTGGGTTTGGATGGACTGAAGCGAATCTCTAGTGGATCCAGCTCTTTCTTCATAGAGAGAGAAGGGCATAAAATGTTGACTTGGCTGCGCAGCATCACCATTTGAGCTGGAGGCGCTAATCTAGTAACATTTTTCATTGTTAAGTAACCTTTTCCCCAAATGATTTTAACTCTAGCACTTAAAGTGAGACGTCCTCATGCCTCTGGCAGTAATTTTGCACTTTTTAACGCTGAATCCTCCCATGTGGTTTAATCTCACTTGCATTAAAGCAGGAGACACACAAAAAAGTCTAATTGACATCAATTTGTGTTAGAAAAAGGTTTAGTCCAAATGTCAAATGTGATGTGAACGGGAAACGTTTCTCTTCAGGTTGTTTCCATGAGGAAGTGAAGCCAAGTGAAAAAGCTCACCTTTAATGATTGCAAACAATAGTTTGTCCTTTCAGAGCGTGGCTTCCTCTGACACTTCAGCTTTTGTGTTTTCAGATGGGTGGCAGACTGAGCAGCTGAGGGCATCAGTTAGAGTTCATGCAGACTGACGGACAGTGATGGCTGAGCTGCCCGCCATCACAGGCTGCTTACCTCTGGCTCTGTGTGCTGAACAGCCACCCGCGCCCCCTGACCTCCGGCTCGTCACGGGGTTTTGATCCAGCAGTCAGCCAGTGGCAGGACAGCTGTAGCAGCACAGGGAGCTTTCCTCAGGCCCCAATTAGGCTCCCAAGAAGCAGCCGGTCCGCCGTGGAAGCCCTCCTCCAGGGAGCTGCAGGCTTGACACTGATGTGGCTTAACAGCAGCTGAAGGGGAGGGCAGCAGGAGGTGCCACCTTTGAGGCAATGCCAATGAGTGGTTTAAAAATGTATGGCACCCTTGTCAAACTTTCATATCGTGGTACCATAGCAACAGACTTCATCTTATGGCCTAGTGGAGGTGAGGAAAGACAAAGAGAAATAGTGAGATAAAGGAGGTCACATTTCTTTTTCCTAACACACTGACAGACATTTTCCTTTAATATCCACATGAACTGCATGTAAAAAGCTGAACTTTAAACTAAAGGAATGGATGATGTGTAGTTTTACCTTCTTTTCTGCTCATGCATGAAGATTTGGAGATGAGGATCAAACATTGTGGTTTTTGTGTCACAGCCCTGCAGACTCTTGTTGGTGTGAGGAGTCAGTTACCTTCCTGAAATGTCAGAAGCTGATTTCAGATTTACATCCATCCCAACTAAAAGCTTATTTCCACCGGTCCGTCTGCTCGGCGTCTCTGTTGGGTTGACACAAAAAAATAGGCAGGTCATTATCCAATCAGAATGTTTACATCGCCTCCATCATGTCTGTATCCCTTTGCACCACAATGCAAGCTTAAGCTTCAAACAGGAGTTCTATTTCTGGTCCATGGATGCGGAACAGCTACAGATTTCAAAATAAAAACTTTTGTCAAAATAAAACGTTATCACGTTATTTTATATAAATGGTGACATTAACACTGCAGATAACAGCAGCATCCATTAATTGCTATGGAAGTTCAAAAGCCCAACACCATTTATGACACAAAACGTTGATTTTACAAGGACTCAGTGAGGAAGAAGAGGGCCTGGGGCCTGATTGCTTGTGTTTCAGATATGTGAAAAGAACAGGATGAGATACCCAAAACAGAGGTGGCAGGGCAACTCTTTCGGGAGAGGGGGAACCGGAGTTGCAACGGAGACAAAGTAAACTAACAGAACGTTGTGAGATTGACTCACCATGCAATGAAACAGAGATGCACCAAAGAGTTTAAATTTGGGGATAGCCAAAAAAAATCAAACTCCCACACTGCAAAAAGAGATCCTCTAGATCAGTGTCTTTCAACCTTTTTTGAGCCAAGGCACACTTTATCCTTGACAAAAATTCTGTGGCACACCAGTCTGTTGTGGTATTAAGACGTTTAACAGGGAAAACTTATTGTGCACGGAGACGCTGTCACTTTAACACAATGCATCATGGGAGATGTAGTGATGCCAGAAATACTCTCTTCTCTGAGCTTCATTGTTTTGTTCACTTGTTCCACCGTCTGACAAAGGATTCTGTAGAAAACTACACCACTAAAGACGAGCTTTAGCTGGTATTTTTGTTAGAACTGAGAGACTTTACGAGCTAAAGCGGAACAAGGAAGTGAAGACTTTAACCACTTCTGATTGGTCAGACTGATGACGTGTGATTAAGCCTCCAAGAATGATTAGTGGAAACAGTTGAAGGTGCAGGACTTTTCCAAAAACAGAGACGAAGCTGCAGCTAAATCGCGGTACCGTCATTCATATCAAAATGTCCTTAATAGAATCAAATTAACACAAAGAAAAACGTATTTTCCACTCTCTCATATTCTAACTACTCAGTGTTTTATCCAGCCAGTTTGGATGAACACAGAGCTGATATCCTGGAGATGCGTTTTTAAAAGTTGGTGCTGAAGCTACATCTAATTTAAAGCCATTTTTGGCCGAAGGAAGTTGAACTCCAGATATTTGGCATCATGTAGCAGCTGGTCATCTGTTAACCAAATGGTAACATTTAACACATTCTTCTTCAAATCCTGAGGTTTCACTGATTTGTGCTCCTCCTTTTGGGCACAGTGGCAGAAACACGGTCCTCCTCCTGCATGAGCGAATGCTGCAGAAACCGCGAGTCTGAGCTTAACTCCTGCAAAACTCATTGGAAAAATAATCAGTGATGTAATTTTTTTTTCAGACTCAACATTTCTTCTCCAGGCAGGTGAGGATCTGCTAGTCAAGGATTGAAACCCTGAACATTTTGGTGATCTAACAGTTGGGATGAGCCGTTGCACATTCCAGACTGGAAAAACGACTGAATTCACAGATTTACAACATCCACTCTGACACACATTAGGAAATGATTACTTCAACCTCTTAGAGGAATCTGGTAAAAATAGTAGCGTTTATGGTGTCTCTTCTCTTTATCCATGCATGGTGTGCACATGCAGGTACATGACTGTTTTGCAATGCTATAATGTGATGCTCATGGAAATGAATGCGGCTGACAGCAACCACCAAGCTTATGTTAATGAGCGTCTCCCAAGCTGAATTCTGGCCAACAGGCTGGCAGCGAGAATGAGTGAGAATCCGTGCTGTCAATTATCCAGTGTGAAAGTAGCCTGCTAGGACAGCTTGTGGCCTCATCGCTCAGCCGCTAAAAATAGTGCTTCTCTCCACCAGCCCCTTTAGGACACTTGTTAATGCACACGGGCTTATTTAAATCAGGCCTGAGCTCGGCACTCGGGGACACAACTCTTCACAGCGACATTCGGTTTGACTTTTGAGGCGACAGTGGTGTCCCGGAGACGTTTCAGATCAATGCAATATGATTCAGTAATTGTTTGGCCCGGAGCTAAAGTGTCAAGCTTCCCATGCACCACCCTGCAGCTCACACACCAACACACACCTGACAAAACCCACATGTCAGAGCATCAGTGATGGAGGACTTCACCGGAAATCCTGCAGATGTCACCTAACTGAACCACAGAGGTCAAAGGTGAAGCCAAAGAAGTTGGATTGTTATTTGTGTATTTCCCACTGATGTTTATTCTTCAGTTGCTGCAGTGGAGACCTGCTCTAATGAACCTGCATGCTGCTCTGCAATGTCAAACTGGGAAAAGGAGGAAGTCCTGGCACCTTTGTGCTGACTTCAGCTACCTTTGAACACATCCATTCAAGTCTCTTTATGTAGTGGTTGTAACCCTTGTGCTATCCTAGGCACTTTAACATTGGGAGTTGGGTCATCTAGACCCCACAAGACAGTGCTCTGAACCTTTTTTCTTCAATGATTTGTGATCTTCACTGGTGTCCATGGATTACATGAAATCTTTCCACCTTTATCCACCTTTGTCATGGTAGGGAGAACACGTCAATGTAAGGGTGGGGTCATCTAAAATAGCACAAGGGTTAAACCTTTAACAACCTCCTGGTTGTGTTCTGGGTTTAACCGCAAAGGGAATATTGAATTTGAGCTTCTTCGAAGCCCATTTTTCCAAACACAGCCCTCCTGTGAAGACGGCGAGGCTCTCATCAAGGGTTGAGAGTTTGGTCATGGTGGTCTTATCGAACTCCTGCAGCCCAACTGCTGTTCAGCTGGGAAGCATGCTCCTCTGGACGGACCCTCAGTGGGTTCAACCCCCTTTGTCAGATTTTCCAGTGCTTTGTTCGTTTGCAATTTAGCTCTTTTTGTAATGTATAATTGCATCAGAGGAAAGTCAATTGTTTCTCCGGGATTAAAATAATTGCCTTTTCAGAAAATCCATCCTGAGTGTTTTGGAGGACAAACGAGGAGGGGGTCACCGAGTCTATGCTGGATCCAGAATTTTTGAGGTGCAGGCTGCAGTTCAAGGAGGAATCTTCCCCCCCAGAAAACCATGAAAGGACAACAGAACAAGAAAATCACAAGTGGACACAACCTGTTCAAAAACAGCTAAACATAAACAGGACAACTGAAGTGAATAAGAGGTGGCCATGCAGATGTCTGACACTGAAACACTGTGGTGGGTGGGTGGGAGTGGTGGTGGTGGGGGGGGGGGGGTATGATGTGAACTGAAATGACACCTGAGTGAAGAAGAAACAAGACTAAGCTTATGGGTGTGTGGGGAGTTGGATGTGGACAGACAGCAGTGATCTGCTGCAGTTTCTGAATGTTGTTTTGATAAAGGGGCGGGGCTTACCGCACTTCGCTGACAGCGAAATAGTCGTGGCTCAAATCCCGGCTGGTTCTCTCTGTGTGGTGTTCGTTCTGCCAGTTTCCCTCCACAGTCCTAACACAGCTTTCCCATAGGTGACTGTGTGTGGCCCTGCAACAGACTGGTGACCTGTTTAGGGTGTACCCCACCTTGAGATAGGCTCCAGCAACCCCATGACCCTAAAAGGGATTCAGTGAGTTTTGAAAGAATGGATGGTTAAAATCTTCAATTGAAATTAGGTTAAAGCAAAGACTGAACTTCAGTAAACTCAAGCTTCATGTCACTTAACAGAGAAGATGGATTGAAAACATTGTCAATAAATTACAGACGTCCTGTTGGTTATTCTTATTTTTCACACGTCTAAGATTTCTAGATTTGCACTTCCTTAATTTGACTGAACAGGACTGGTCAGCTCCAAACCTCCGTCATCTTCCAAAAGCTACAAGAAAAGGTTTCCGTGAACCCAACTGTTTTAGGTTTCATTATTGTTCCTGTTAGTGGCATGAGACTTTGTGTTTTACAGGAGGAGGCAGCAGCTGTACCTTCAGCCTGTTTGCTGGTTCCTTGGCTTTGATTTGTGTCGTGCTTTCCTCCATAGTCATTGAGTTCACTGAAGAACGGAAGGTTATTCTAAGCTCTTGTTTTAATGAAAGTTATCTCTGATGTTAACATGAGAACACGAGATCTACGACCTAAAGTGGCAGCACCTCCATTAACATCTCCTTGATGAACCATAGTGACACAGACTCAGGCTTTAACGAATGTGCTGTTCCTTTTAGTTTTTGCTTCTTTGGTTTTATGGTAAAGTTCCCACATCTGTTTTTCTCTCTAAAACTGCAGAAAAACAAACCTGATTGCTGTTGGAAATGTGATGTGGATGTAGGAGTTGCTGAGTTGAAGATTTCAATGTGGTTTCACAGGCAGATGAGGGAAATGAAAAGTTAAAGAACTTTAATATTTTAATCTAAAAACAAACATGAGGCCTAGATGAGGCAGACAGTTTAAAAATGGAGCAAGAAGCTTCCAGCGGCCCAGAAGAGTCCAGATGTTGTCTCACACCAGAGCAGAACACTTCTTCTGTTCCCAAAACATGTACAACTACAAGAAAAAAAGTAATAAGGTGGGTTAAGCAAATGGAAGAATAAGCAAAAACAACAACATTGAAATGTCCATAAAAATACTAAAAACATGAAACCGTGGACTCCAAAGCAAAACAGAAAAAAACAAAACATGATGTTTGTCGTGCACTGAATAGTCAAAGTTGTCAAAAACAAGATGCGTCTGTGATGCTGATTTTAAATCTGAGAAAGTGTCAGATAACGTGCAGTGCTCAAAGACAAAGCTGCTCGCTGTAGCCTTTGTCAGCTTTATTTGATGCCATTGATGGCGGTCGGATTGGCGGTGACACCGTCAGGTGTGTGAACTGCCTCCTGTCTGCATTTAACCTTTGTTTGGCAGCGTTCACATCTGCCTTGTCTCCTGCTGAAAATGTTACGCAGATTGCTGCCATGTAACAGTCGAACTCCAACGCATGCATCTTTATCATACTTCTGCAGCCAGAATCTGCAGCCTTTCTGTTGACTGTCAGGGTGATGACTGAGGCGCAAGAACACCCAGATTCTGGTAATTGAGTTATTTTAGGAGCAGACTGGATGTCTAACCCGCTTCCCTCACGCTTTGAGCCTCTGTTAACATTTAAAACCACACCTTCTACATTTGCTTTTGATGATTCCTTACATTTTGTTCAAATTGGTATTTTTTTCTGAAAGATGGAGGAAATCTACAGGAATACATTCAAATGAAAGTTGAAGACAGTCTTTGGTTCTGTTTTCATTAGAAGGATGAAGAGCCTGATCTCTGCAGTAGCTGTGTTTTTGGAATTCTGCTTTCCGAGCCCCTTTGGTAACTCTGACTGTTTATGTAATCAAGCTAACTCCAACGGACTCTGAAGCAGACGAAAGCTCTTTTTCTCCACGTCAAAGTAAGTTGGTTTATGTTAATTGCTTAAAAACGTCCCAATTGTAAAGTGTTGAACATTAGCACAAAAAAGTTTAACAAACATCAACACCTCAAGCCAAGCTAAAGCTCCAGCGTTCAATGGTTAAAATGACCGAGGTTAAAGACCCAGTTGCTTTAGACAAACCCTGTGGAATCGGTCATAGTCACATGTACCTGTACAGGTGCTATGGGTTTTTGGTAAATGGTAAATGGCGTATACTTATATAGTGCCTTTCTTCCTACAAGGACAAAGTGCTTTACAGTCACAGTCCCATTCACCCAGTCACACACACATTCAGACACTGGTGGCAGCTCCGCTGCCAAACACAGGCACCCGCCTACCACCAGAGGCAAGGTGGGGTTCAGTGTCTTGCCCAAGGACACTTCAACCGCAAGGCGGGAATCGAACCTGCAACCTTACGATCATGGGTCGACCGCCCTACCGCTGCACCACGGCCGCCCACGTTTTTGGGTTGTTCGAGCTTGTGCAGGGTCATGGAGAGGACCAGCTGGTAAAAGGTGGGTCTTGCAGTTTTCTTGAGGCTCGTTAAAAAAGGATTATACCATTGTCGTTTTTGTGGTGAGTGTATTGTGAAGTATCCATAAGGCTGATGTACGTTACACTTATGATGTACAGGTGATGCTGTTGTAACAGTTTACTTGTTAGTAAAACATTAGTCACTACTGCCCTTAAGGTTAGATACGAGTGAAAGATGGACAAACCAGTGCAGACACTCACGGAGCGTGAACAGTGTCACGCTCCGGTCCAGAGTCAGACCGACAGGTCCAAGGCAAAAACAATAAAAACCACTCCAGAGGTTTTTGTGAATGGAAAAATGGCTGTTATTTTATTTTACAGCAGGTAACCAGCAGCACTGTCAATACATGCTCTGAAACACAACTTCCTCTCCCTCTTGAACCAAAATTCACACTTTTATAAGACATGGCCCCTCCCCTGTGCCAGGTGGTTCCGGTTGAGGTTAATTTTTGGTCAGGCCCTACAAGAGCCTACCAAACCCAGAAGTCAGGTCCTTTCACCCAGGAAGTGAAACTGAAAAAAGGTAAGACATAAGTCAGAAAGACATACAAAATACATAAACATAATACACCCAAACAAACCACCCCAAATAATAAAGGAGTAAAGGAGTTAACAGTGTGTATATCAGTGTGTGTTATCAGGAACTTGCTCAGATGTTTTAAATGGTTGAATGTGTCCACCCACCCAACCAGCATTAGCTTGTTCGCTGAGTATATGATGTGTATGTGTGTGGATGTTTGAGTTCCTGTGTGGAGTTTCAGTCAGGGGAAACGGCCACAAACAGCACTATCAGCTCCTTTTGCAGTCCCTAGAATTTGGGGTTTGGCAGTGGTTGGCGCTCTTGCCTCACAGCCCCTGGTTCAAGTCCCGGCTGGGGGACCTGAACCAGAACATCAATGGGAGACCTTTCTGTGTGGAGTTTGCCTGTTCTCTCCGGAGACTCCAGCTTCCTCCCACCATCCACAAACATGCTTCATAGGTTCAATGGTCACTCTAAATTGTCCATAGGTGTGAATGGCAGTGTGCATGGGTGTGTGATTTGTGGCCCTGCGACAGATGAGTGAACTGTCCAGGGTGTCGCCTGCCTGCACCCACAAGTGGCCGGGATAGGCTCCTGCAGCCTCGTGACCCCGAGAGGGAACAAATGGATTAGAAGATGAATGAATGAATGCAAATGAAGGTCAGGTGAGTGGCATCCAGAAACTGTTCGCTGGGGTTGCTGGGAGTTGTAGTGAGTTCAGAACTCTAGAGATGGTTGCGCCGATGACCAGAAGGGGAGACAAAGTTCTGAATACTGACAAATACATTTTTGTCCCCAAATGTGTTTAAAAGCAGTGCATTGTGGCTTATATTCCCCAATCTAGTGAGAATGGATGCAAACAGGTTTTTGTTGAGACTTCTGGGAAATATTTAGACTTTGCAATTGTAGATTTGAAAAGCTCAACAAAATGGCAAATGCAATATAAAGTGGACTATGTAGTGAGTAGTGAAGGAATTCAGGCACAACCATGGACTCTGAAGAGTTCTGCAGGGGTGAAACCAAAGTGAAAGTACTGTCGTGCTGTGCTTTACTGGTGATGGCGATTATGCAACTCTTCAGGACGTGCGTGGGGAGGGAAATCACTTCACATAGGTACTCTTAGCTCGGAAACTTTTACTCGTCTTGAGCAGGTGATAATAGCTTTAGATAATAGCTTTCAACAGGCCCAGAACAGCAGTGAGACCTGTCCATGCAATGATCTTTTTACTTCACACAAACATAGTCTCAACTCCAAGTATCGCAATACTTCACTTATTCAATAAAAACAGGCTGACACAGAGTTTTCTTATGTTGAAGTACCTTAAAGTAGGTTTAGAGAGTTGGCCAGTTTGACATTAAAGTTAAAAAAGATCACTTTCTTTCATGAAAACAGAATGACAGTGAAGCCAGTTTCACTCTCAGAGAAAGAATATGTTTTCTTTGAGTTTCAAATCAGTTTCAAGGAGAACATCACATAAAGCCTTGAGCTCCAGTGGGTCTGGGTGCTGGGCTCCATGTGGGCTGAAACCGCAAAACATTCATAATCCCACATTCTGCAGCCCAACAAATCTCTTTTGGAGAACAAGAGCTGCAACTGGGACAGCAAATGTAAAGAACCACCTTGAAAATCTTTAGGTAGGTCATTAAGAAGAAACCCACTTTTGTTCCCGTGAACATTGTCAGGGCGGAAAAAAAAACAAAAAAACCTTCATTTCACCGACTCCTATGTAAGTGGGACCGCTCTGGAAGTCCGGGAGAACTTTTTTTTTTTTGCCTAACATACCCCTGAGATGTTGTTATTTTTCCCCAAGTGATTTATTAAATGGGGACGGTTGTAGAACAGCGTAGGGGAGACCTGCTATCAGCTTCCCCGGAGACCTGAGTGCAGACAGCTCAGAGACAAATTAACACAAGGAAGTTGTTTCAGAGGCATCATGCGGAGGAGGGGGCCACCTCCTCTCAGCCGATTAAAGTCATTTCCCCGCCTCCACCAATGGATGCTCAGCTGACCATTTAACAGCTCAAATGGGGGCAGTTTAATTAAAGAGAAAAACTGAATCACCTGGTTGTACCTGCCCTGAATCTGGCCTGCTATGCAGCGTTTCTGAGCGACAAATGAAGTTTCTCCACTGGTGAAAAGAAATGAAAGAGTCATCACCTGGTGGATGATTAAACCATCACACTGTGATTAAAACACGAGCCAACCAAAAGACCTGCAGAATATGCTTCTATTCTAGTCTGTCCATTTGGATCAAAACGTGAACTAAACTAATCTGTTGTGAAGAAAGATGTTTTTCTTGCTGCAGCATTCCTTTTTTTTTAGAATTTCTTCCTTTCTTTGCACAGTTAATTATTTATTTATTGCCGCAATGGCGAGTCTCTGCCACCATTCTAAATACTCCAAGAAGTCTCTGCATATGATCTGCAGACACAAAAGTTTCCAAGTTATCATTCTGGAACTACAGCAGACAACGTGGAAAGCATCACACCAACTGTGGTCAGATCCAAATAGAACCAGGACTTTCCAACAAACGTACGTACCTCGGCTCTACCTGCAGAATGTGCAGACTGCGATCAAAAGTGAAAGCAGGCACATTTTGACTAGTCAGGGACCGGCCCCTCCTCAGGGACTTGGGAGTGACTTATGGGTGGCGTCCTTCCAAAACACAGAAGTACTGACTGTTTGAAAATTGATTTTTCTTTTTTTAACATGAAAACATGAGATCAAAAAACAATCTTTTTTCATTTTCATTGAATCCTATATACACTTGCATAGATTTCTATGACTTGCTGAAACGCTCAGACCAGAACTTTGCTTCAATAAAACTCTCCAAGTGACGGTCAGGATCATGTCTTCACTCTGTCCTTCAGCACAAAACAGGAGGCCCGTTTTCCAGCTACTGCTGTGGATTTCTGATACCATATGCTCACTATTCAGAGGTTGTTTTAGAAAATACATTCTGAAAGCTGGAACGCTGCATGAGAGCGTCCGCAGCTCAGGTGCAGCTTCGCTTTACTTACATGCAATCGATTCGTCAAACACGCAACCTTTCTGAAAGAGCGTGTTCGACAGGAGAGTTTTCAACGTCGTACACACTGAGAGGTCAGAGTGCTCGCAAACGGAATCATTTTCAAATCTTGTGTCCAATCAGGAATGTCAAAACCAAGCAAAACGCAACAAAAGAGGAACGCTGGAAATAAAAGCAGGCCTGAGCCAGAAGCAGAAGGTCAGCCTGAAGAGGAGGACGGAAGCCGGCCAAATCCTGGCCGCGAACAAAAGGATGGACGGACACACAGCGAGGGGGCCAGGAGGTCTCTGTCCTTTTATTCGGGGGAAACCAGGAGAGAAGAGCATCGACAGTTAAATCAGCGACGAACATCGTGGTGAAATGCTAACGCTCAGACGTGCTCGGACTGGGGATCAACATGACGCCTCTGAAAAGGCAGAACACAGACTAATTCTAGACTTTTATACAAACCAGTAATAACAGAAAAGTTCTAACAAGAGAAACAAAGAGGACTTCTTGGTAAAAATGTCAAATCTTTAGCTCCTTTCAGTGACTTTGGGCCAAGAAGGAATCTTTGTTTGAAAACTGCACTCCAGCAACACCGGCTGAAAAACAGCTGAGCATCTCTCGAAGAAAGACTTGACTTTTTGTTTATTCCATTGGAGGCGTCTGGGAAGCATGAAACTGCGTCTGTGCTGCAGCAGGACCTGCAGCCGCCTGCAGCTGCTGAAAGCACTCTGTCATTATGTTGATGTCGCTGTAAGTGGCAAGAACATGCCACTGTGAATTCCTAAGTGCGGTATTTCTCTGAAGCAAGCATGCAATCACAGGTAAAATGGATTTGAAGCAGTACGACGCTTCTTCTTGACCGACACAAATGCTTATCATTTTCTGTTTCAGCAAAGGTGCAGAGACTGAAGGATGATGCTTGAAAGGGCAAACTCATCCCCTGTGCTTCCAGGTGCTCCCAAACAGCCAGGAGACTTGGTTCCTCCAGCGTGTTCTGGCTCTTTAGTGGGTCATTGTTGTAAATTCACCACCCTGTGCCCGTAACGCTCAAGTTATAGTTATAATCTTAAACACTGCAGCTGGAAGAAAAATGGGCTTCAGAGTCCTGGTGGGACTGCTTCTTCCTCACAGCTTACAGGTCTGTCAGGGAGCATGACCCCTGCAGGGAAAATTTAAACTCTTAATATAATCGGAAGAATCTGGGTTTAAGGTTTTAAAGCAGCCGAACGGAGAAGCCCTGGAACGACTGCATGAAGAGATCAGTGATTCTGAGCGGAAGGATGAATTTAGAGGAGCCGTTGGTTCATGTGGAGACGCTGAAGGAGTTCCTTCACGGCCTTCGACCTGTTCAAAAACAACAAGCCCGTCTGATTGTGTTCATCTGTGCATGGATCCACAGCGGGGCCACAAACAGATGGGCTTTAATCTCACATTTCACACGGCAGAGAAACGGCTTCAAAGTGGAACGGCCTGAAGGATGGAGGAGGAGAAAAAAAGAGCGGCGGCGTTTACATGAGGAGGAAGATGCAGCCGTGCAGCAAACACGTAATATGCAGAAGGTTCCAGACACAAACATGTCTGATCTACAACCAGTATTTCAAGGGCGGATCGAGGTGTCGTCCTGTTAGCGGGTTCTGAAGACGGAGGAATTGGACTCGTTTGTGACTTTGTCTTCGATCAAACAGACACAAAGTCTTTGTGGCATGAAAATATAAATTCACAATAATGATGGTATTTGTTGACTTCATGGTCTCTGTGGACCCAGCATCCCCTTGGAACCCACAGAACCAGTCAGACTTTAGACCAGAACAGCTTAAAGATGTTTTTTTTCAAACAAAATGACACAAGACCTGATTATCAAAATTAGGATCAACAAAGGTCAAGAAATTGTGGCTCATTTTCTGTTTGTGGTGTGTGTGAGGTTTGGGCTGGAGAAAAACTGGGCAGAACACATCAGTCAGTCCTTCATCAGTCGGTGCCTCATCTTCCTTTTCATGCACATTATGTAATTCAAAATCTGTTTCTCTGCTCAGTTTCTCGCCTTTGCTGTAAACTTGTAGAACCCCCCCCCCAAAAAAACAAACCAAAAAAAAACAAAAAAACAACAACAACAAACAAAACACTTGGAAAAATACAAGCTGGCAAATAGAAAAAATCTCTCCCTGCAGATCCACAGCCCCAGCAGTGATCGATCTTGATCAATATCAGCACAGCTTGGGGGGGGTTTGGGGGTCAGACAGACCTGTGGATGGTACGTTGATGGCTGCTTCCAGTGGAGACACAGCAACACTTCAGCATCGATCTGGTCCTCTTCATCTGAGCCAGATTAGGACCCTTCTAGTTAATTACAGAGCCGGCGGCAGGAAGCAGCTCGTTAGGATCCTCGACATTATTGAGAGGAGCCATGGATTTTACACCACAACTGCATTAGGCAATTTGAGCACAGGTGGGGGCAGAGCCGGTCACCAGATGCTGTCACACCCATTTTTAAGCTTCTATCCCTCAGAAAGGTGGATCCCACCAGCCTGAGGGGCTTTAGTTTTGCTGTCGTGCTTCTGTCAGGAATAGTGGTGGAGGAGTGAGACTGGAGCTACGCCTTTCATTAACTCCAGCATGATGACACCAAAAAAAACAAGACAGGAAAAGAACTGAGAAGAACCTGACCCTGAAAACCCACAACCATCAGGTTCAACGAGCTGAGGGAGCAAAGGACAACCGCCTGTGGACGAGCATGAAATGAAACCAGGTGACTTTGCTGGAATTCTGTTTTAATTTAGGTTTATATGTTTGTTACATTAATAAAAAACATCATTTGGTCATATCTAAAAGTAATCTGCGTCAAGGACAACGTTGAAATTGTTTTTTCCTTGCTGGAAACTTCTTTTTTCTTTGTAAAAGCAGTACAGTAGTCACAAACATCAACCAGAACCAATAACTCGTGGAAGAATGACACGCTCGTGATCAGGCCTCTAAAAAGGCCAGCTTTTTTATTTTTTTATTTTCTGTGGAATGTACGGTGGCCCAGAAGGGTCACAACACAACACAATAACTTTACACACAACACATTAACTCCCAACACAACACATTAACTCACAACACAACACATTAACTCACAACACAACACATTAACTCACAACACAACACAATAACTTTACACACAACACATTAACTTTACACACAAAACATTAACTTTACACACAACACAATAACTTTACACACAACACATTAACTTTACACACAACACAATAACTTTACACACAACACATTAACTTTACACACAAAACATTAACTTTACACACAACACATTAACTTTACACACAACACATTAACTTTACACACAACACATTAACTCACAACACAACACATTAACTCACAACACAACACATTAACTCATGGCCCAGAAAGGTCACAACACAACACATTAACTTACCTCACAATACATTAACTCACAACGGAAGTTAAGCAGCAATGGAAGTGCTTTTATTCTGAAATTTCCACTGGGCTGAGCTAACTACCTAACAGAAAGTAATATCACAGTGAGCTGTGGAGGGAGCACGTTTTTTCTACTAGAGAAGCTAGCAGCAGTGTTGCCAGAATGGGCGGTGTTGGTTCTAAATTTGCGGGTAAAAATGGCTTTGGCCGGGTTTTCATAATTTGGGCGGTTTTAGGGTCAGTTCGGCGGGTTTGTTTTCCCCTCATGAATATATAATAGCGGATTACGTGAGGCCGTGTGGCTGTTGAACTTCTATGTACTGAAGCTCAGTAAACCCACCAGGCAGAGATGCTTAACGGGCTCTGTCATCTTTTTTTTTTTTTTTTTTTTTTTTTTTAAACTTGTCCTGTCCAACAGCTAGGCAGGCAGATGAGAGCTGAGGGCCTCTTGTGTTGGACATATTTTACTTTAACAAGAGGGGTTATTAATCTTCAGACAAACCAGAGGTATGTCTGAATAAACCCCTTTTGTAATTGAGGCCAAACTTTATTAATTTCAACCATGTTTGAAAATTTTGGGTGTTGGACCGGACAGAAAAGGAAAGAAGGGAAGAAAAAGGGAGGGATGTTAGAGAGAGAGGGGGGTAGGAGAGTGATAATGGGAGGGGAAGGGGGATAAGACCATGAAGCAGCATAAAGCAACAAGTTCACTGGTTGTTTATCATTACGGTAAGGTTCAAATGTAGTACAAAAAGGGCGGGGCCTGTCCACACACACACTCAAACGTTATAAACACACCTGTTAGCTGCAAAAATGTCCACATGTCGACATGCACACAAAACAGATAGTGTTCACATGCATACCTATGCCTTAAAACCAACTAGTGTGAAATATTTCAGTCATTCCGTCATGCAAACTGTTAATGCAAAGGTGAGCTAACACCTGTGCTCAGGTGAGTGTTTATGTTCTTCTAAAATGGATGGTGGAACGTGAAAAGAAGGAGGGAGAGTGCCCAGCCATCTAATCTGTCATCTAACCTGTTGTTGGGGGGCTGCAACGCGTCGCCTATTAGAAATAGTGTTCTTTAAAGCCTGACACTGCAGCTGCGTGTAGGAGGAGCTACCAGCTAAAGTTATGGTCTGATCGCTACATGGAGCGGTGTCTGTGTTTATCAATTATTTTATTATTAGTCTGAACTATCTTTTATTTTGAAAAATCATCAGATCGGGTGTTAAATCAGTCCAGTAGGGGGAAAAACTCAACGAAAGCTGTGTATACTTCTTTCTCCTGATCTAATAAAAGGAGGACAGTATTGAATATTTCTTCAGTGGACCGGCCTTCTTTCATTCATCTTCTTAACCCGCTCTATCCCCGCTATATGCAGCTCTTTCTTCCGTGTGCAAGGCCAGAGCGCCACGACTATCCTGTCAACCTATGATGACCGTATTTTGCGCTCTCTGTGTAGGACACACTGGAGGAGCGCGGGGGAAACCAACTCTGAGCTACAGAGGATGTGAACAGGTGAACAGGTAGAAAGGAAAAGCAGGTAAAGAGGCGGAGGAGGGGCTTTGGCTTCAAACTCTGTCAGAGAGATGCAAACACGGCGTCAGATTTAGATGCAGCTTTCCCTGCAGGAGTTGAAGCAGAGACTTTCTCTGGGATGATCTCATGATCTCAAACATGGAAACATGATTACCAAGTAGAACTCTCCAAAGTACTAAACCCCATCTCTCCACATTCTTGGTGACTAGTGTTGCGGAGTGTGTGTGTGTGTGTGTGTGTGTGTGTGTGTGTGTGTGTGTTGGGGACCGCACATGCCTGTGTGAGAGGAGGGAGCGGAAGAAAGGAGAGGAGAGGAACGCGCGTGCAGCGACAGATGGGGGTGTGAGAGCAGAGGGAGGAGTGTGCGTTCATATTGTGTGTGTTTAGAAGAAGGAAAACCGTAATAAAGAGAAAGTTTCTGGCAACACTGCTGCTAGCTACTCCTTTAGATAATGAGTTGTGTGTAAAGCTAATGTGTTGTGTTGTGTTGTGACCCTTCTGGGCCATCGTAGTAATGTATTCCCTGGGATTAAGATTTATCCTTCATGTTGTGATTGTTCTTTACAAATATTTCTGGACTAAATAAAAAAAATGAACGCTTTAAAAAAATGAACATAAACTGTTTAAAGACCCAATCTGATTAACCCTTGTGCTATCTTAGATGACCCCATGTTATTCCTACCATGACAAAGGTGGATAAAGGTGGAAAGATTTCATGTAATCCATGGACACCAGTGAAGATCACAAATCATTGAAGAAAAAAGGTTCAGAGCACTGTCTAGTGGGTCTAGATGACCCAACTCCCAATGTTTAAGTGCCTAGGATAGCACAAGGGTTAAAATGTTGTTTTTGGTATTTTTAACATGCTCTTGTAGCATTTCTTTGTGATGATAGAGGACATGTTTAAAGAAAATTTGGTTTAAAATTGCATGTCTAAGCATTTCCTAATTCGATTTATTGAGAATTAATTTATTTTCTGAGCTCTTGGCAACAGGAAAGGGTTTGCTTCGCACAATTGCTCCGGCCCAAAAGTCAGAGGTGAATTTCTCAAAATTTCCAGCCGCTCTGCAGATACTATGTCCTAGAAAACAACACGGGTTTTTTGATTTTGTGTGAAAACAGCATCATCAAAATTAAAAGACCACTGGGAACTCTTTGACAGATCAAAAGATGATTGGAGTGGATTTTAAGCAGGCACCAGACAACTACACTCCCACTGCCATGTTTGTGGAAATGTAATTCTTTCCTGGTGTGTTTGGATGTGACGGGACACCCACCTATCTGTGTAAGAAGGATGCTGAGGAGGTTGTTTCCATGGGAACAGGAGGGTTTGACAGTTGTTCATTGTTTGGTTTCAAACACAACTTTTCTTTTCTTGATACACTAAACTGTTATTCCTGTGTGGGAAAATAATCCTTATGACGTTAGCATGCAAAAGAAAAGGCGGGGAGGGAGGGGCTTTTTCACAGAACTTTATTTCAAAGTTTTTACTGCAAAAGCAACATTCTGCTCAAAAATCCAATCATTTGATTCCGGAAAAAGCTGCAGGAGCCGGCCTTCAGCTGTCTGGGATGCACACAAACATGTATTTGCAGTAAGTCAAGCGTTGCTGGCCTCAGAACATGCAGCAGAAGCTCCACATTCTGCTGCACACCAGAGGAGCGGTCGGTGTTGTTCCGATGAAATTGACTCGTCTAGCTCTCAAAGATCGCTACACCCTCTTTGTATGCATTCCTAATCAAATAGGCGGCGCTGGCTTTATTAACTTGGACAAGCTCGCTTCAGATAAGCCTGTCGCTTTAAGCCACTTCAGAGCGGGAATGAGCCCCCAGAGGTGATGAGAGGTGACTTGGGGGGGGCGGCTAGGATCTGAGCTTTAGGTCGCCGCATTATTGTCTGAGGCTTGGCCTGCAGCTCCGCAGAGAATCACTTCCTCTAATGGAAAACTATTGTCTGCCACTGAGAACATACAGGCGTGCAGAATACAGATCAGCCTATCCGGACTTATGCACAGGACTGTGTGGCAGGAAGCTATTTCAGAGCTGCTACAACCACTGACGCCCTTTGTTATTAAGCAATACATCTGAAATGGAGTCCTCCTGTGTGCGCCTTGGAGGGGGGGGGGGTACCTGGCAGGAAGAATAATGCTTTTATATCTTAACACCAACAAGGAGACTAAACATCAAGATGCAACAATGAGGCACTGGAGGTTTTCGTGAGAACAGAGGTGTCCTTGCAGGAATTTTTGATGTCTTTCCTTTGATGTGCTGCATTATTTATGCCCCACCCGCCCTGCCCTCCCTGCCAGCTGACAGTTGAACATATCAGGTACACTCTTGCCCCCCCCTTGCCCCAGCAGAAATCACAACAGGCACTCCGGGTTCACTGCCGGTTCATCCTGTGTGGAACGCAGTCACAAGCTCTGAGGGAAGTTTTCTTCCAGCATCCCCGAGGAAGAGGAAGTCCCCCCCCCCCCCATTCTCTTCTTTCTCTGGACACTGATTAAGTGGGATATATGTAACAACTATTCCACCCTTCCTCTGGATCTCCATCCTGGTGAGTTGGACTGGTCCCCCTGCAGGATTCACCTCAGTCCAAACTGTGGGAGATCGAAGGCTCTTTGCTTTTCTTGTTGGGGGGGGGGGGGTTTCCATCCGGTCTGTTTGGGCTCAAATGTCTGGACTGAACTTTAGTGTCTTTCCTGACGCCTGTTGGAAAAATGAAGGAGAGAGAGGAAGATATAAGAAACCCGATGGAAGATGTTTTTATTTACATTCACGCTCCAATCTGTCGGACATTGGATTTGCTCTTTTCTAATAGGCTGGGGGGAGTGGGGGGGGGATGCTCACAGGGTAAACAGTGTTTTTGGACAAAAGGAGGAAGAAGTCATGATCCCCTTCAGGCGATGGGGAGGATTTGAGGGTTCAGAAAAACGGCTTCATCCTAAACATCCATCATGAGGAGATCAAGCTGCTTCAAAGTGCTGTAAATATTTGATGAATCGTGATAAAGCTGCATCCCCTGCAGAACTTCTCACTTTGTGGCTTTTTGGATCAAACCTGTTGACCATCTATCTCTGCAGGGTCAGACGTTCACCTTGTGACCCGACCACAAAGTTAAAAAACATTTGAATACCAAAAACCAACCAATGCGTCTCCAACACATAGAAGACAGATCAAGCATGGAGATATGTTAACCCTTTCCTTTCTAGAGCAGTGATAGTTTCCTTCAGTGAGAGATGCTGATTGTTGTTGTTGTTAATTAACTTTGCTTTAAGAAACACAAATATACCAGCTGTCCAGGGACAACACTTGGAAATTAGCCTTTGGTGAACTCTGGTGCGTTTATAGAGATGCTTTTTAATGTGCAATGTAAACGCTGTCGCTGTATGCTCTTATCTTGGGGAGTAAACTACCAATAAATAAAACAGAAGAAGAAAACAAACTAATGTTTATATATATATATATATATATTTTTTTTTTTTTTTTTCCTGCCTTCAATTTAGGACTCTATGGCTCCAAAAAAGAAGAAAAATGTTTTAGTGGTGATGGGATTTTTTGCCACATATAGTTCAGACACAAGAAATGAAAGTCTGGAATCTCTAAATTGTTAACTTAAAGTGTAAAAAGAAATCTAATGTACATAAAAAGTCTGCTTTCAAATGTATGTGAGCTATATCATTTTATTTATATTGACATGATGTCATGCTGGAGATGTCCGTGTTTACTCTGCCTCACAGCATCTGTGTAGCTTCAAATTAAACTGTAACTTCATTCTTGATATATTCCTAATTAATTATTATTTGCTGATTATGAAATAAGAAATGATTTGAAATCAACTTTAATTCTTGTAGTTCTTTTGACTAGCTTTGCAATAACCCCCCCCCCCTCCCCCTTCTTGGTTTGGACAGGTAATGAGAAACTTATGACACTGAGAACACTCATCTTTGAATCAGGTCACAAACATTTTGTTGTTTTGCTTTTTATTCAGAAATAAAATTACGTCCTACATGTGATCACTTAAAATGCCATAGCTTTCTTATGTTTTTAACCTATCTGAATGATCTTTATACCACTGGAAAGGTTTCTTTAAGCCTTTTCCAGTGACATACCGATCAGGGCAATCCAATACATTCTAACATTTTAGTCCCAACTACTTCATGGGCTTCGTAGGCATTGGGACAAAATGTTCTCTTTTGAAATATAAAAATGTCTAAATATGGAGTTTTATGACATGGTGCACTAATTACAGCTGAGCCTTAATTTAAGGCTAACTAAAATGCGGTGGGAGGATGTGAGGAAAAGGATTCCCAACCCCCCTCTGTCTTGGCCTTTTTGCCGTGTTTCATACACACTGACTAATGCTAAGGCTAATGTGCGATACAACACCCCAACCCGCCGAACAGACAACAGCAAACATACCGCCTTGATGTGGCACGTCGGGGGACAGAAGGCGCTGAGCAGCCGGGTCCTCAGCCTGGGGAGGAACACCAACAGAGCCGTGAGCATTCAGGTTCACCGTGGGAAACCTGTTCAGCATCATCATGAAACACAACGTGGGCACAGCTGATCCTTTTATCAGTGTCTTAGAACAGTTTACTGCTGAAATATTACTGCTATTTATCTGTCTGCTTTAGCTGCTTTTGATTTGAATTATGGATCCCTTGTGGCTGAAACATGACATTACACTACGGTTTAGAGGGTTTATGAACATCTGTGTTAGGGGAGGGTTAACTGGGTCGGCTTGTTTACCTGGTGGGACGGAGGTCTGTTAAAACAGCTACTGCCATCCTGCCTGCGGAGGTCAGCTGGGGGTCAATTTAACGGACCGGCAGGGTCGCATGACCAGAGGACAGCAGAGAGATCAAAACAGAGAAGGAAGAGAGAGAGAAGCCCCACCCTCCTGCCCTTCACCTCCCCCAGTCACCCCGCCTTTCACGCAGGTGAACGCTCAGAGGTTGGGGGTTTTCCGCTGATGGGGGTTTTCCGGGGATGAAGGTTCGAGACGCCGTTAACCCCCCCAGACCTCAGGCGGAGAGGTTTCCGGTCAAAATGGAGACAGAATGGAGTCTAGCCAAAACCAGACGTTTGAGGATGGATGCTGCTGCTGCTCCGCCTGTGTCCACTCTGGGATCGACGCTAAAACTATCAGGACCGCTTCTCCACACATATTTATGTTAGTTTAAATTATGAAGCTTTTTATGAGACCATAATTATTCTCGCCAACACAGGAGCTTTGTTTGAAAAATGTTTATTCAGCATCAACAAAGAAGGAAATATTAAAGGGCTTACATAAGCTCAAAGCTCAACTAATCCACAGACGGACGGATGTTTAGGATTAAAAATTAATATTAGGCTGTCAAAAGTTAGAAAGGTTTGCTATTTAAAAGTTTGGAAAACAGAATAACATTAAAGTACTTATTTAGACAACCTAAGGAATGAAAGCACAGACATGAGAAGGCTGGGACTGCGCCGCAGCTCAGAGGACGAGCAGCACTTCTGCACAGCTGGATGTTTGGGGAGGATGGATGGATGGATGGATGGATGGACACAACTACAACAGGCTGGTTAGAAGAAAACATTAGTCAATATCCACAGTGGCACACCATGCTTTTATAAGCCCCTTAACAGACTACTATTTTACAAAAGAGGAGGATACAGCAATACAATATGTGTACAGACAGACGGGTTTCTCTTTTTCCAGTTTGCAGATGTCTCATTTACAGGGGACACAAGTTTCACCAGTTACTGAAGTGTAGTTCTGCGAAGAGTCTCCACAGACCCGCACTGTCCTAAGCTAAGCTACTACATTTCAGAGGTCTAAAGAACAGAGGAGGAAGAGTTCTGCTGCGCAGAGACTTTCCTTCATCAGCCGACTGCTGTTAGCCGTGAAACATTCCTCAACATTTACAGAGCTGAGAGGAAACGTAACCTACTGTGGGCTTTTCTTTCTTATTCTTCTGATCCAGTCATATCTCCTGGAGGGGATGGGGGGGAATGGGGGTTTGATGTATTTAATTATTCAGGGGGATTCCAGTTTAGTCTTTTTTAACTTTTTTTTTTTTACTAAATTATTTTCATTTTAATTCTAAAAAGGTGGGAGCGTCCATAAAAAAAAATCCATTACTTGGGAGGGGGGGGGAGCTCAGGTCGTATAAACAGTTCAATATCTGGAGTACGGCTGGTCTCTGTAGACTCCCTTGGTTGTTCTTGCTGGTGGGGCCTTGCTGCGAGAATTTGCCCACTCTTCCTGACCTGATTAAGAAGAAAAGAAAATAAACAGATGGGGACCGATTACAGAGGCGCTTCATTTAAATCATTCAGTCACAACAAGCCTGGAGGCTTGACACACAGGACGTTCTCCTCCGCTGGTGTGGAGGACGCTCTGTCTGGGTATGGATGTTGCTGGCGAAAAACAAAAGCGCTCTTTCACCAGACGCCTCGCTCTCACCTGGAAGGATTCATCCTAGATAATTGAATCAGAGGATCAAATAGCTACTTGAAAAGGACCCATTTAGTGGCTCCCAGCAAAAAGGTCACAATTACCATTAGCCCGAATCAGGCCTGTTCACCCGCTGCTCCTGTCAGTGTGAAAGTGCCAGTATTGACGGGCCCTTTGTCTGATCTTCAGCCAGTGCTGAGACTTCCCCACAGCTCAGGCACACAAAGCCTGCTTTCTTTCCTCTCTGCTGGCAACACACAGCCAATCGGCCTTAATTAAAGCTGTCACCATTCCTGCGACAGTCACTTTGAAGAAACACACCAAGGTAACCTTGTGTTTGGAGAAGAAGAATGCTCATCAGCGCTGTTTATCTGTTGCCTTTGAACTGTCCGCTCTCCTGCAAGAACCTCACAGCATCCTTAGAAGGCTTTTTCCTTTTTACTTGGGCTGATCCAGACTCTAATGAGCGTCAGGAAAGTTTGAAAAGCTTTGCACTTTCTACTGGGTGAGGTGGAAGGGGCAGTTTCAGAGCTGCTTTCCTGAAATGCTCATCACTTTCTGACCAGGATCAAGCCTCAGCCTCTCCTCTGTAGTCTGAGGAGCAATGGGTTCAAAGAACATTCATTCAAACAGCTGCAGCGGTTTGGAGATGACTTTCCTATGATTAAAAAGAAGCCCATGAAGCTGATTTGTTCAGGTGTTCCACAGGGCCCTGTGCTCAAACCCTTTTACTTCTTGAAGTTCTATTTACTACAAAGAACAGGAAGTAAGCATATTTTCTGATGTCACTAAATTATATTTTATCAAATCCAATAGAACATTGGTGGTGAAACATACAGGTTTACTTTGATTTTTAGGCCAGTACTTTTACCCTAAAGCTGTTTTCATTGTCTTTTGTCTGCTTTGGTCCACATGTCAAATATGTCAGACTTTGAATCAAGTTTCCATGAATATCTGATGGTTCCTACAGATCATTTAGATGATGCAACATGATGTTATTTCAGCTTTTTCATATGGGGAGGGGCAGTCCAGTGAATGCTTTAAACAAAGACTGAAACCATAAAACAAATCAAAAATAAACAGGAAGGAAGAATTACAGTCACGTGTTGATGGTTTCAGTAAAAGGCTGAGCAGGAAAACTGAAATGGTTTCAATGATCACCCTTTGTTCAAATTTTAAAAGCTAAACTGTGAAAACGTGCAGACAAACAGTGTAGTCAGAGACACAAAGCAGCAGAGAAAAGAAATGGTAAAATACACGGAGAAGCAAACGTCACACTGATTTAATTGTCTCATTCAGAGCTAGGATCTAGTAATCAGGTAATTATTAATAACATGAGTCAAACTCTCAACCATAGAAACATTGATTCAAGAATAACAAAACCTCAAGTTTCACTGTAGTTTTTGCTTCAATTTTAACATCGATTCTCATTATTTTGGACACAAAAACGTGGATTCATGTTCTGTGAATAAATGCTACTTTTAGATTTTACGAGGATTTATTAAGATGGATGTAGTAAGATTCTCATTTTGTTCACTTTTGTTATAAAATAAGTCATTTCCATATAATACACTAGTTTTTGATCACTGTCATCGAAATGAACTACAATTAGCCACATACTGTTAAAACTCACAAAATTAAAGATAAATTGCTAAAAACTAAAAAACAATACTTATTACTTTTAATTTAAATAAATTCTATTTTTTTAATCTTAATTATTCCTTTTGGAATGCTTGCTTGGAACTCCTTAATTTAATCTCAGAATTCTTTTTAGGTCAAATTCCTCGCTGCATTCATTTTCCTACTTTCTAGTGATTCTTCTTCTTAGGATTAGTGTTCTTTTCCTATTTTCAGGCGTCCGTGATAATCTGGTCTGAGCGGTTCTTCTGTTCTCCTTTTCTCTGACCTCAGTGAGACCCTTCGAATGTTTTTTTCATTTTTTATTTCCACATCTTCTCATCACACATCAGCTGTAAATACACATCTGTCCTTCCCTCCAAGACACCCTGCTTTCCTCTAAAATGAATTATACATTTCAGTAATTCAGTGGGAGAGTCTGACTGTCAGCTCGGCATTCTTGTCTTTGCAG
The DNA here is from genome assembly GCA_037389245.1 of Oryzias sinensis. Taxonomy (NCBI): domain Eukaryota; kingdom Metazoa; phylum Chordata; class Actinopteri; order Beloniformes; family Adrianichthyidae; genus Oryzias; species Oryzias sinensis. The sequence goes on along the minus strand of CM074488.1, from coordinate 35,649,155 downwards.
GCACACCGGGATAATTTTAGAAAACCACAAGCAAACAGCGACTGACTGAAGTTCACCTAAAGGCCACAGACTCTAAAAGGAGAAGCCACCTTGAGCTGCAGAGCAGCAGCGTGCCGGAGCGGCGGGCAGGAGAGCGCCTCTGCAGCAGCTCTGACCTTGGCCCACTTCTCACTGTGTCCTGTCAAACGCTGACACAGGTCTGCTGAACGCTGTCTCCGTGGTTAGTCTTATCTGAACCGCACCGAGGCTCCTTTCAAACATGATAAACCACTTCTAAACTGGGGGGCAGCTATTTAAAATGACCCCAAAAAAGCTGTTATTTGATTTACTGATACAAACCAAATCCCTTCCTGCTGTAACCTGTGAGCTGCTGGCATCAGGGAATTTCAATGAGTGAGAAAGAAAAGGCACAAATGTCAAACAGGCCGTCGCGTCGGATCCATTTTCATCTTTGCCGCACAAATTCCAGGGCAGCTCAAACAACACAACATTTTTCAATCTGACTTTAACATTTACAGTTTTACTTTGGTGGAGAAACTTGCAGACTCTGGTGTTCATGCAGAGGTCCTCGGTTTCCTATTGTTCCACTCAGGCACATTCTCATAGTGGTGTGATCCTGGCCGGTTTCGATGCGGGGAACCTTGGACTCCTCCATCCTCCTTCCATAAAACCAGCTGGTAACGCTTTCTTTTACAGTACAGTACTTACAGTGTACTTAAGTGGTATTTACATGGTACTTATAGTGTAAATACTGGGTACTTTCAGGGTACTTACATGGTACTTTCTATGGAATTTACTGGGTACTTACAGTGTGTTTACATGGTACTTTCTATGGGACTTTACTGGGTACTTACATGGTACTTTTTGTGTCTACTCTGTACTTACATGGTACTTACTGTGTATTTATATGGTACTATTTGGTTCATACCTATATGGTACATACTGGGTATTTATAATATTCTTACTGGGTATTTACATGTTGTGCAAATGTGTCTTTTATGGTACTTACCACATGTAAGAACAAGATAAGTACAAATAAAGTACCTTGACCTTTAGGTCTGCACTCGCTGCATGTTTCATGGTATTTACCATGAATTTACCACAGAAACTACCCCTTAAGTACACTGAAACTGTAACTGTAAAAGAAAGTCAGCCCTATTTCCACTCAACTACATGGTACTTTCATTACTAAATACTGGGTATGTTCACTTGAATATTACTTGGTACTTACCCCTTAAGTACACTGAAACTGTAACTGTAAAAGAAAGTCAGCCCTATTTCCACTCTATTACATGGTACTTTCAGTAGTAAATGCTGGGTATGTTCAAGTATTACCATCCCGTACAGTGTACATACACACTTGGTCTTCCGACCTCACCACATGAGACAATGCTAACCTGTTGGTGAGGGTAAAGTAACTACATTGTAAAAAACATATTCTGGCCTGATTACTTCTTGTAACATGAGGCAAGTTTAAAGAGAAACAAGACAGCAGTGAAAACAACAATCTTTAATATGATACGTGTCTGCAGCATACAAAGTGTCATCACAATGAAATAGGTTTTAAGTACAAAACAGTACAAAGGAGCATTCTAAAAAACACATTATTGGCATGAGGGTCGTGCTTTTTGTCCATCAAAATTCTTTCAGCAGAGTTTGGTAACGGTGCAGGAATTCTTCAGGGTTTGTAACTGCAAGAAAATTCACAATAAAAGCTCAAATGAACATAAAAAGCATAACGACTTTGATGAAGTACAAAATATATTTTACTTATTTAATCATTTCTGTAATGAGTTTGATAAATTTCTGTGAATTCTTTATCGCTTTGACTGTAATGCTTGAAATTAATCAAGTATCCTCATTTAACATGATAATAAATTATTCACAACTTTATATTATAGTTACATAAACAAGAACAACAAAAAAGAAATCAAAGAAAAAAAATCAAAATTGCCATAAAAAAAATCTAATTTGTTTAGACAAAGAATGACAAAAGCAATGTTTTAATTGGCAATTGCTGTGTGTATTTCTTCTTTATAAATATTATTCGCACCTACAATTTGCATTAGCATGAAAAACATTGCAGTGTAAAAGAAAAGGAAAAAAAGAAATAGGCAATTTCAAATTCAACACAGTTATTCACAAAAATATGTTTTAATTTTCAAACAGTTACATTCACTGTTGGGTGGTATTGTTGTCTCTATCATATTTGAAAATAAATAAATAAAAATAAAATAAAAACGGCGAAAGAAAAGAAAATGGGGAAAAGGCAGTTAAACTTCATTAATGTAAATAATATGTCCACTTGGTGGATTTAACTTACTTTAGCTTACTCTCCTGTGGCTTCACAGATTCGTCTGGAATGTCTTCTTCACCACAGCTGATCTAAAGCGGTAAAAAGACGGAAGTACGTCATCATTATTTTAAATAATCGCCTATCTTTGATTTTCCCAGAAAGACGTGCGCTCAGTCAAACGACCACAGAACAACATACGTTATCATTTAGGCTACGTGCTTGTTTACAGGTGCCCCTCTCCTGGTAAGTAAAAACAATGTTTGTAGATTTTCATTACAAACTTTGAAAATGTATACATGAAATAACTGAAATTATTGCAGTAAGGTAGACATGCTCTTACGTCACGTTTCAAACACAGAGATAGTATAGTAGCTTGAAATCACGAGGTTAGCTTCTTTATAAAGTTTGTTCAGTTTAAATATTTACATATAATTTATCCCATATTAAAAAAAAAAACAAAAAACACTGGCTTACCTGCCAGATGAAGAGAAATTCAAACTGTTGCGTGCGCCTAGAGGCTCTCCGGATTAATCTGCACGTTCACTTTGGGGGTAGTTGTGCTGCATTCAAGTGCGCTCAGAATTTGCAACTTTACCTGCCCCGACCTATTTAACAAAAACACACACTCGGGGTGTTTTTAGTATTAAAAGTAATATATTTAGCCTTGTTGTTTTACATATTTTCCTGACATTATATAATATATATTAAAACAAGTTCATTTTTAGAACGATATTTAAAAAAAGTTAAGTTTTGAATAATTTATTATCATGTTTTTAAATGAGGATACTTGATTAATTTCAAGCATTACAGTCAAAGCGATAAAAAAATTCATAGAGATTTATCAAACTCATTACAGAAATGATTAAATAAGTACAATTTATTTTGTATTTCATCAAAGTCGTTATGCTTTTTATGTTCACTTGAGCTCATATTGTGAATTTTCTTGCAGTTACAAACCCTGAAGAAGTCCTGCACCGTTACCAAACTCTGCTGAAAGAATTTTGATGGACAAAAAGCACGACCCTCATGCCAATAATGTGTTTTTTGGAAAGCTCCTTTGTACTGTTTTGTACTTAAAACCTATTTCATTGTGATGACATATTGTATGCTGCAGACACGTATCATATTAAAGATTGTTGTTTTCACTGCTGTCTTGTTTCTCTTTAAACTTGCCTCATGTTACAAGAAGTAATCAGGCCAGAATATGTTTTTTACAATGTAGTTACTTTACCCTCACCAACAGGTTAGCATTGTCTCATGTGGTGAGGTCGGAAGACCAAGTGTGTATGTACACTGTACGGGATGGTAATACTTGAACATACCCAGCATTTACTACTGAAAGTACCATGTAATAGAGTGGAAATAGGGCTGACTTTCTTTTACAGTTACAGTTNTACTTAAGGGGTAGTTTCTGTGGTAAATTCATGGTAAATACCATGAAACATGCAGCGAGTGCAGACCTAAAGGTCAAGGTACTTTATTTGTACTTATCTTGTTCTTACATGTGGTAAGTGCCATAAAAGACACATTTGCACAACATGTAAATACCCAGTAAGAATATTATAAATACCCAGTATGTACCACATAGGTATGAACCAAATAGTACCACATAAATACACAGTAAGTACCATGTAAGTACAGAGTAGACACAAAAAGTACCATGTAAGTACCCAGTAAAGTCCCATAGAAAGTACCATGTAAACACACTGTAAGTACCCAGTAAATTCCATAAAAAGTACCATGTAAGTACCCTGAAAGTACCCAGTATTTACACTATAAGTACCATGTAAATACCACTTAAGTACACTGTAAGTACTGTACTGTAAAAGAAAGCGTTACCAACCAGCTTTCTAAAGCCTTTTCAAAGTCTCCCTGACTGCCTGCTGCTCCTCAGCCATGTGCAAAGACAGCCCAATACAATCATCATCATGGAGTTTAAACGATTCTCTTCAGCATTTTTTATCACCACTTGCTTTACATCCAGTTAATTCAATGATTTCAGTTGGTTTTAAACAAAAAAGAAATCTGACAATGATAAAAACATTTCTAATTTGACAGTTTGAGTAAGAAAAATCTCCAAAAACATTTAGCAATTAAGGGAAATGTCTAATAACTCGGTTTTCATCCAATTATCAAAATTCTAGGGAAAAAAAGAATTTAAGTTTTTCTTTTAGTTTCTCTGAGTGCGTCTTAAAGTCCACTATGGTTGAGAATTTGTGATTTTGAGTGCTGCTGCTCCCTCCTAATTATACAAATGAGCTGAAGAGTTTCTAATTTGCAAGAAATTACTTTTTAACTTATTCATTCAGAATGTTTCTACACCAAAACTCAATTAGCCGGGCGCCATGGCAACTGAGAGGAAGCCTGAAAAACCCCAGCAGAGCCAGGAAATGGAAAAAGATCTAATTGAAGCTTTAAACACTGGAGGAGGAAGGTCTGCGACTCACCGTACGACTCATACGACTCCCCGCTGGGCCCGTATTCATAGTAGTCATCTGAGCTGCAAAGAGACAGAACATTTGGGTAAATATATCTGCACACAGAGACAACTACAAGAAACACTGAAGAGTGAGAAGTTTGTTTGCTATTCTCTTTGAAGGTGAAGCATGTGAAGGCAGCTCTCAGTCATTTAAAAGTTCACCACATTTGCAGAAACGCGATGTGATGCTTCCCTCCTTTCTCTTTCCACGGCTGCGAATGGAAACGCGTGAGAGGTGGCAGCTTTAATGAGAAACCAAAAGATGGGGAGGCAGGCGGCGCGGCGTTTCATCTCCCCTGTTTATTTTTTTATCTAGCGGTCACCGGTGAGATGCTGACAGAACAATCCGCCGTCGCTATCACTCCGTTACAGCGCTATCATTCAGGAGAGGCAATTCATCATAAGGCTGCCACGGAGCCGTCACAGCTGGGCCCTTCCTGTCAGCCTGTCAGCCACTCTCTGCTCCGCAGATTAGAGCGCTGAAACCCAACCCCACCTGACAAACGCCGCGCAACCCCACCTGAGCGCCCGGGGCAGAGGGGTGACAGCCATGACACCGCTGGGACAAATACCAAAAGTATGTTGAGCTTGTGCTAACTTCATGTTTTTTCCTTGTAGAAAATGTCTCTTTATGAAGAAAAAAAACCCCACACCTTTTCCAGGAGATCCGTTCCTCCTGTTCAGTCAGCGTTCACTCTCAGAGGCTACAGCAAAGCTGCTGTTTTTAAATCTCTGTTCTGAACCTGATCTGGATTTGTCCAAAAGTGAGATAAATGAATTATTTCTGGTACTTCATGAAGTGTTTTTTGGTATTTCAAAACAAATTAGGCAATATTGCTCTTAATGACTAAACTGAAGATATGTCTTAGAAGACCCAATGAAAGTTGAGTTTTTAACGTCTTCTTGAGGATTTGTTTTCATGATTATGAAGAAAATGAAGATTAAAAATTGGATTTACTGTATTTTTTTTTTAATTGTTGTGAATCAGGAGCAGCTGAAAAAACACAGTTTGAAAAAGCTTATAGCAGTGATGTATGTGTTTCAACAGGCGGCCCACAGTCTCCTTGCTTCACTCCATTCTGATCATCCACCGTCAGACAAATTCCTCGTCTGAGCTGGAATCTGGATCAAACTACGGCTGGTTAGTTCCAAAATTTCCTGCCATTTTAGTTGCACCATTAATGTTAGGTTGGTGTTGTCAGGGGCTGTAAGGTAGCGTTACAGAGTGTAAACAAAGGGATTATGGGAAATGAGTGCGGGCTTACACTGTGCAAACTCCTTTTTAGAATAGAACAAAACATGATCAGAGTGGAACTTTTGCATCTTGCTTTGATTCAGCCAGAAGTCCAAATGCCGGATTTTCTGCTCTGAAACCAAATCTCTCTTCAGGCTGAAAATGTTAGTCTCTTCATGTCATAATACAAAAACACAACATTCTTGAAATTTAGATGAATTTTTTCAAATATTTTGGTCAGGGCAGTAGCGGTGTTGGAAAAAATCGTTTCGGCGATATATCGCGATGGTTCATTTGGCGATACTTGTATCGATTCCAAACAATATTTATTTAATAATTTATGGACGTCCTTCACCATCTGACTCATTTTCCACTTAAACCTCCAACCACTAGGTGGCAGCACCGCCCACTGAGCCTCTATGAGCAGCTCTACAACACAAAAAACATCTCAGCGAGAAGCAGCTTGTTTGTTGTTATGAGACATGAACTACTTAGTTCTTACTTTGGATGGGTACTGAACCAAAACTCTGTGCCACGTTGCTGCCAGTATCATATAGAAACGTGGATTGTGGTGCTTTGTAGCTCAGAGAATGAGGGAAGCAGTGCAGCTGCACAGCGTCTAATGCACGGAGCACCAGGAAAATGCTATCAGCAAAGCCGGCCAAAGTTCTGCAGAACCTCACAGCAATAGATTCTAGCTTAGAGACCTGATGGATCAGAGGGATGTGTACAATGCTCTGAAAAACGGCCAACGTCGTGGCGATGAGCGGTGAAATCCGTGTTTACTTCCGCGTGTGAGTCATGTCAATACAGCATCTTAGCCACATCAAAGTGTCTCCTTCATCCTGTCATGCTGCCTCATCATCACACTTATATGTTTCTGGAAAGAATTGTTCTCTTCCTCTCTTCCTTTTGGAAGCACCTGTTCAAGCACCGTTCAGGCTCCTTAATCGTTTAAAAAGTACTGGAGAAGCTACACTAAACAACGTTGAAAACAAACAGATTTCCCTCAAACATACTTTTAGAACGTTAGTGGTTAAGGGACATTCATTCAGTTTTTAAAAGACCAAAATAAAAGCACAATGAATTGGTTTGGGTAAAAGCAACTTATATATGAGATCCAGCTGCAGTGCTTAGCATTGTGATCATTAAATAAACAGAATTTTACAATTTTATTACAATGAAAGACATACTGAAATTCAGGTAGAGATTTTTTGGAAGTCATACTTTAAAAAAAAGAAAGAAAATGTGTTCCGGTACAATATGGAGATACGTATTGTACTGCCAGATTCTTGCCAATACACACCTCTAGTAAATAGAGGAGAACGTGAATTTTGAAAAATCTTTTTTTTCTAAATGTCAGTGTCTCCTTAAAGAGGCCTCCAACTCCAGACTTGTGACTGTTTCACACATGCAGAATAAAAGCCAACTTTGTTTAGTTGTTCTGATTTCAACCCATCTGCTGAGGACCCTTCTGAGGAGGGGCCCCCATGCTCCTCCCAAAGAAACAGCGGATTCCGCCTCCAACATCTGTCCGGTATATACTTGCTGGGTCATTTGTATTTTTGTGCGCTGCCTCTTCCTCCAAAATCACTGAAGTCTGAATTCTTTAGCAGATAAAAGGCTGAGACGAATGACAAAACTTTCATTTTCCTGGTTTTGCAAAAACACAGAAAATTCCTCAGTTCTTCTCAGGTTGGAGCAGCACTGATGCAGTCCGGGGCGACGCCTTCAGAGCACCAACAAGAAGAATGCAGCCTAGGCTGTTAGGCGCCTCTGATCTCTGCCTGACATTTCGTCAATAAAACTACACAACTTCTCCCCACAGGTATTTTCTCCCTTCAATTAGACGGACCGGGGGTGCAACCTGAAGGTCACGCATTCCAGGGAAAAGCAGAGCGAGCAGCAGGATGAGGCGTTCAGTCGGCTCCGATATTTGTTGTACAAAAAAGTTCTTTCCGTTTCATGCTAAACATTCGATTTCGTGTTTTTTAAAGGATTAATTAAGTTTGCTTGGTTCCTGTTTTCTGAAGGAAAACAGCAAGGAGAAAGGAGTGAGAGCCAAAGTCCTGACCAATCAGATGATATACAAGCAGTTCAAGTGAAATGGAAAACAAGGGGGGGGCTGTTTCAGACCCGGAGGCCGTCTGAACAAAGTGTTGCTTTAGAAAAAAGAGAAACATGACAATGGTTGTTTGATCAGAGCAAAGAGGAGATCTGCTGTTTTGACTCTAAAGCATGTGGGCGGTGTGGGTGGAGCTTGTTTTCAGCGTCATCCATAAGCTTCATAGTCAGAACCTTTTCAGGACAGAAACTACCGTATCTTTCATCATCCTGGAAAGATGCTGGTCTGGTGCTGAGCTGCAGTCCTATGAGCTCGCTCCTCCTCTTCCTCAGCTGTTGCACTTCCTGATTAGGGTGGAGCCTAAGCTTTTCTGGGCGGGGCTGGTCCATCCCCCAGAAAGTTTAAAAGTGTCTGCTTTCCGCCTCTAAGCACACCTGTCGTGTTCTGGTTCTGCATTTAACACTGGAGCTTTAGCTCCTGTGTCGTCTGCAGGCTGAGACGTCTCCTTCTCAAAAGCTGTCACATAAACTTGGCTTACATATGTCATATTTTAATTGGACAGTCACAAAAAGAAAATCTTCTGCTTCCATTCTTCTAAAGTCCAGAAATAAGCATGGAAAGGAAATCATTTTGGAAGAAGGCAGTGGAAGAAACCCGTGTTACAGAATTGTCCCTGCCTTCAGGTGTAGGTCTGAGCCCATCGTCCCAAAGCATCCCGTCTCAGTCGTTGGTGTAAATGCTTCATCTTAAACACTGACACTGCTGTAGCAGATGGCAGAGTTAAATCTGAATGATGTAGTACACGTCCCATGTGGATTTTGTTTTCCGTACATCGCCATTACTCTTCCCGTCCTCTGTGATAAATATGAGGGGATGGAGCAGGGCATTACGGGGGGGCAGCAGTGGTCTGAAGCCACTTTTTCTCCCTTCCTGGTCTCGCTGCAACCCCTGGATGCTCCTGGTCAAATGTTCCATTGATTTGCCAGACAAGGCTAGAAAGTGAAATGCAGATGAAAAGTGCCCCACATCGAATGCTCTGATTACAGCGGCTCTGTGATTTCCACCACAGACAACACAACAATGAAAATAGATGGGGAGAAAGGAGGCCAACCCCCCCCATACACACACACACCCCAACCTCACAATTCTGTGTGAAATGAAGCCCACATAATTTCCAGTGAATAGCTTCGTTATGGATGGTGATTGCCAGATGATTGCAAAGCTATTGCTGACCCCCCCCCCATGGAGAAACACAATAAGGGACAAAATGGCCCATGAAAAAAAATGGACTTTTGAAGTCTTCTTTCCAAATTGGTCGAACGTTTCTGAAACTTTGTTTCCTTTAAGAAAATGCTAAGTGGAAAGAGGTTTGGAGGAACATCTGCTGGGGGGATGTGTGTGTGTGGGGGGTCCAGTTTTCCATCAAATCCATCATCTAGAGGCTGTGACTCTGTTAGACACAAGGTCACCACATTTATGAGGGATGCCTCGTCTCCAGGCGGAGTTCTGTCCCCCCATCCCTTAATTTCTGCAGCTCTGCCTCTCAGTCATTTTGACGAGCTGTCTGCTTTGAAAGCGGCATCTTGGAACAAACGCGCGTGAAGCCACCGCGGGGGTTTGCAAGCAGACAGCTAACACGGCTTACCTGCGCCGGGAGAAAAAACACTCCTGTCTGCCTGAGGGCCTCGACAAGGTAAACGGCCCTCTATGTCAGCCCTGACAAAGGCCTCTGAGTGACTCAGTGTTGTTGAAAAGACTGTAACTGCCATCCCCAGTGACCGCTGACAACAAGGAGACTCGATGCAGATGGAATCATCAGCCAGGTAAATATAAGGAGCAGAAGAAAACCAAAACAGAAACATTTTCCCCTAGATGGATTCTATTTCCTGCAGGAATTTTATTGAGTCATGGCTGAAACCTGTAGCTCAGGGGTGTCAACCTCATTTTCACCGAGGGCCACATCAGCATAGCTGTCCTCAAAGGGCCAGATATAACTTATACATGTAACTAAATGTAATCAAAAATAAATGTAACTACTAAAATAACTCATTATTTCTTTACTATAACTTTTTAAAGTGACAATTCCCTGCTGCATAGAGTCCAAAAAAAAATCGTACTTTGAAAAGCTGCAGGTTAAGAACCCTGAAGCCGTCCAAAAAATAAATGGAAGGTTCAGATTCCTGCGTCTCAACTGTACCTCGAAGATTAAACGATGTCTCTCCCTCAACTCTCATTGAGGACTATTATAAAACACTCAGACTAGAAACATCTTTTGGTCCTGACCAAGTCCACGTAATTTGGTCTGGATCAAGTCCTGATCCTTGCATTTGGCCTGTATTCAGACTGTCATCACGGGGACTTCCATGTTCTAGACCAAAGCTTGTAAACAAAACCATGTAAATAAAAATCTTTTCACTCATTGGCCAGGAAATTACGATAATGGAATTCATAATGGAATTCCTGTGCTTTGTAATCCTTGGATAATTTGCTTATTCTAATGTTATATTTCGTCTGTATCAACGTCAGGTACAACACTTTTTACTTTAGTCTGGTGAAGACATGCTGCAAGGCGGTTACTGAGGAAACGCTGGCTGTGACGGTACGCTAAGAAGTGTTTATGACGGGAAAACAGTGCAATGTGTATCACGGTAAAAGTTGATTTGATCACCTGAGCCATGTGAGACCCTCGGGGGGGGGGGGGGGGGGTGTTGAATGGACATCACTCCCAGCCGGCAGGAGAATCTAGTGCCCTACACACCCTATACACCACAACAAAATACACTCACACATACACACATGAATTAAGAAAGGAAGGTTGGAGCTCTGATATTCTGTCCCCCACCACATCCCTGGTTTGGGGGGCCAGACTCTAAGCAGTGGTGGCCATGCTGGTTTCCTGGGCCCAGCTCTCTGTGCTCCTGTGCCCCCCTGCTCTGGGCGATGGGGGCCCCTGTGGCTAATAATGAATGAATAAAGTTTATCCTCAAATCCAAAAGGGGTTTATACAAAATCCAGCTTGTGTATCAGAAGACTCAAAACCCATATTTTATCAGTAAAATCTGTCCAACACAGCAGCTATGATCTGTTTGCTTAACTGTTGGACCGGACAAGTTTGGAACAAAAAAGTAACTTTTAATAGTCTGCATTCATCCAATCATATTTCAATGAGTTGCTGTTGCACCACTGCTCCACGTCTGTCTGTCCACGGCTCTGTTTACGTCCCACAATCCTAGCTATGATGGTAATTTTGGTCTAGTTGTTTCACTCAGAGCATGGAGCCTATTCAGAGTGAGGAAACTCAGAGCAAATTGAAGTTCCATCCTATTGGAAAAGAACCAAGAGTACCTTTAAAGATTGGTCAGAGATTGTCCGAGATGGGACCAGGATCTGCTTCATATTCAGATAGATAATTTGTTCCAGATTAATCGGGGGAAACCAACTCTGGTTCCCTTTAAGCAAACCAAATGTGTCCAGTCCTTATACACCCTAAATATAAATAATGTAGATTTATTTGCTCAACAAGCTCAATACAAATATTAATTTAAAGGGTTTGTCATGACCGACAGTGATTTATTTTACTGTATGCTGCAAATATACATTCATTTTTTACAGTTATTCTGAGAAAGCCATCATTGCAGCATCCACTGCTCTGCGGCTGTCATGGGAGAGTTTGCTAAAGGGAGAAAGGACAGACGAGACTGACAGTAGTTGGAACACGCCCCAAAAAACCATCACTGAGCCAAGGCATCAGCCGTCACCTGTCAGTCCAAGTCCAAATCATTCGGAAATAGTTTTTAAAATGTTTGAATATAGAATTTTTCTTAACTTTAATATATATAAAAAAATCTACAAAACATCAGAGATTCTTCAGACCACCAAAACCACTGCACTGTTGTAGAAACTTAATATTAATGACACATAACTAACCTTTGAAACAAATATATACATTTACCATATAGAATGTTTCATAATTAACTGTTTCCAGTTAGAGAACATTAGTGAATCTCACATTAGGGATAAAAAAACATGACAAAAAACAAAACAGAAAGCAAAAACCGATACAAGGAAACCCAAACCATGACAAATGCGATCATTAAAATGAATTATCAGAAATGTTTTTTCATTTTCACAATGTAACTGCATCAATTGACTCAAAATTAAGATGATATGTCAGTCCTTGAAAAGGCTTTTTCATTTTCTACTTCGACATTGCTCATTCAAATCGCCCAAACTATGCCCACCCGCCTGAAGCTTTTTTTACCCACAAATTTAGAACCAAAACCGCCCAATCTGGCAACACTGAGAAGAGCGCAGATGAACAGTGAGCACTGATGTCATCCCCCCCCCCCCCCGAAAAGTATTTTCAAGGAGTGACATTTAGTTTTAATTTTGAGTCATTTGATGCAGTTACATTTTGAAAATCAAAAAGAATTTCTGTTGATCCATTTTAATTGTCAGATTAGACATTTTTAAATAATTTTGCTACAAATTTATCAGAGAACTTTTTGAAAATGAAATGTCAAATACCATTTTCATTATCATTTTAATTAAGTGACAGAATGAGCGGTGTTAAAAAAGAAAAAGCATTTTGAAGGATTGCTTTTTCATTTTGAGTCATTTGATGCAGCTTCATTTTGAAAATGCAAAAGCTTTTCTGGTTTTGACTTTTATTTTTAATTATGCTACAAAAAAGCGACCATAGTAAAACACGCTGCTGTCATTACCTGGTGAATTGAGTCCTGGGTAGTTTAGTTATTACATCACCTTCAAACAGGAAGTGAGAGCTGCTGTTTGGTTCACAGTCAGTGAACGTTGTTTTTCCAGTTTCCATCTGACACACAAACACAAATGTTCATGCAGTTTCTATGTTAGAGGGAAGTTCATGGTCATTTGTTCTCCTTAACCTTCTTGAAGGTGTCTGCTTCAGATTCATCAGTGTTTGTGGGTTGGGGGGTTTAGGGGGTTTGGGGGGCCTCCTCCATGTTCATAGAGCATCACTCAGAGTGCTTGCTCTGGCAGAGACGCCTGCTTGGAGGCTTTTCAGATGAAAGAGTGTGAAGTGCTGCTCCATGCAGCTTTGAATCGCTGCCACTTCTCTGGGTTTCCCTCCACGAGTCCCTGTTGCTTCTCAGCTGGTGCGGCCGCTGCCGCACAGCCGTCCTCACAACTGCAGACCTAGGATCCAGCAGATTGTGCTGCGCTCCAGAGGAAGGTGGAAGGAGGACTCTCAGGTGTCAAATAAGATATCACGTCTGAAAAAATGCTTTGATCAACAGCTGAGCTGGGAGGGCTCACCTCACTGCGACCCCTCCAAACGTCCAACATGCTGTGCTGGAGCTGTCAGTCCTCTCATTTCCCTACAGAGACCTCCCCTCCTCTTTCCAGTGGAATCAAAGAGCCTCTCCACATAAGTGCCCCCCCTCCAGCCTGCTTGACCTTAGAACTAGATTGATAGCTAAGTGCTGCAGCTCTCTACAGCTGAAGTGATAAAACCCTCAACAGCCTCTCCAGAGAAGATGATAGCTCTGTGCTGGATGAAGAGCGGACTGGGATGGTGGAGTCTGAGGGCCGACTGCCCCCCCCTCCAGGTATCAGCTCCTTACTCTCAACCAATGCTGGGAAGCTGAAAAGCCCACAACGACTTCAGAGGATTTCTCATGATGTTTACACTCCAGGAATACCATCTCAGCTTTTTTTAGCAGTAAGAAAAATGGGGACTTGAACCTGTGACGTGGACTTGAACGTTAAGTCTTTTTCTCCAAAGAACGGAGTTTTACATTCTATGAAATATGATTGTTTATTTTCTTTGTTCTGATTTTAAAAGATCCTTCCTGAAATTATCAAACAGCTTTCATGTGTTTGAACACAGGGACTTCAGACATTACCTGTTGGTTGACTTAAAGCAGCTGCTGAAGTCCCTCTGAGTGTGTTCTGACTGTTTTCTGCTCTGACAAAGCTCGCTCTTTTATTCTAGAGATGCACACGTTTTTCCAATTTTGAATCTCCTCTTTATTTTGCAAAGATAAAAAGGAGTTAAGGCAGCGAGAGGCAAGGCCGCAAGACCACCCTCGCGGCCCCCCTCCTGACAGGGGCTGAGGGGCTGCCACACGCCTCACATTCTCCCCTCTGCTGCACGGGAAAAATTCCCCCAAAAAATAATAAAAGAAACTCTTTCAGAATGGGAACTTTTCTGTTGGTTTCATCTCCATAGCAACCGTTTTATGGTTTGGTTGGTCTTTGTAATTTTTAGAAGAGTTGACAAAAGTAAATGATTGGATTGCCTTTTCAACAGAGGTTGATGGCCACGCCCACATATCGTATGTCATTGTGTTCAGCTTGGACCAAAGATTGATGTATTCTGGTGAAAAGTGTGCAAGCAGCTGGGAGACACCACTTTTGCACGCTGTTCAAAATTTGCCAACAAGTGATGGCCCCTTCTCGAGGTCAAAGGTCACTGGTTTTGTTTGTAAACTTAACCTGGTGGCGTGTGGGAAATTACATGTAAATCTCTCCAACAAAAGTTTTCTTTTACCGTATTGTGTGAAAATGTCACACTATGCCGTAGGTCCTGCAGTCATCCCAACCCAATCATTTCTAAACTTCCTTTGGACACCCCCGAAAGATTTTGGCCCCCTACATTTTTGGGGAGTTTTTAGTAGGAATGGGCCGATATATTTTTTTCTGACCGATACAAATAACCGCTATTTCTTTTCAACCGTGGCTGATACCCGATATTTGCCGATACAGATGTCAAAGCATCTACGGTAACACAAAGTTTAGATTTCCGTTTTATCAGACGGCACTCCAACGGCACCTGACACTTTTGACACTACAAGAAAATTTATCAGAAATGAAATGCACAACTTTTCTTTTACTGGACAATCACGTTGTCCTTGACCTGTTCAACATACAGCAAAGGATCTCATAGGAACAAGTATCACTTTGATACTTTTATATAAATGTATCTGAAAGCATTCAGAGCATTTATAGAATATTGGACATAACTGCAAACCATATTAGGAACATGTATCCCCATTAAAAAATAACATTTACCTGAAAACAGTCCATTACTGACATGGCTGTTAACAGAAGATTCCCAATAAATTGGGAACAAGTAAACATTTAAAAAATAAAGTGTTTCAGAAAACAGTAACAGGAATATTGGTAGATTTTCTAATACCGCACCAATAAACTCAAATTATGCAAATATCGGCTGATGGCGATACTGGCACCGATATACCGCCTATCTCTAGTTTTGAGCATGTGGTGGGGGCAAAAAAGAAAAGATGTGTGAAAACAATCAGGTTCCTCCAGTCACGTTTTTTTATTAGTTATTTTATGTCATGTTGGCGCTCAGACCCCAGAAGAAATAAACATTTAAGCAACAGAAACCTGAAATATTGACTGTCTTTATATACAGAAACAAAGCATCCTGATGAAACTCCAACGGCACCTGACACTTTTGACACTACAAGAAGATCGATCAGAAAATTCATTTATGGTTTAATGATGATGGTGACGACACCGGCTTCTCCTCGGGGAAATGACTCCAAAGGCAGATCAGACAAAAACAGATTAGGACTGAAATCATCTTTCATTAAACAGTTTTGATTTACTTTAGATTGGATTTGAACATCTCTGAGTTTGGTGTAAACAAAAAGATTTTCATTGAATGAACCTCTGAGAAGGGAACTGGAGCTCTGAGTCTCTGAAAATACCATCTATTATAAATATTAGACAGATCCATTTCAGGAGTCAATCCAGCCAATTCTGTGTCTGATATAGGAATATATCTAGTCTATAATGGAGGTGTAAATAAAAAGTGTGATAAAAGTGCATTCCCATGGGTTTCTCGTGATGATGACGCCTTAAAGGAGGCAGATAAATTCCATTGATCACCTGCAGCTGCTTTCCTAGTGTTTGTAATGGGATGTATTTACAGTTCATTCACATGTAGAGTATGATCTCTGGTTCAGGAGCTGCAGACCGGCTTCCTGTGTGAGCCTCCGGGGTAAACGTGTGACAGGGAGGCAGTAAATTGTTGTGCTTGTTATCCAGCGGCAGCTGAAAGCCTGCCACGCAGCTGCAGCTCAGCCGGGCGACGGAGCTCTGCAGGCAGCAGAAACGTCATTAGACTGTCTGTCCGTCAGCTCAGACAGACAGACGTCCTCTTTAGGGCTCTGCTGCAGCTGGGACCTGCTGGGATTCTCCTCAGGCTGGATGAGAAAGTAATGCACCTTTGTCCATGACACAGTTAAATCCAGCTGGAAGGAAGAGGTCTTGGAGTCAAAAGGCAGAAGAAAGCCTTACATCATCAGGTCTGGATTTGGATGGACGTTAGTCAGTCAGGTTTCTTTTTTTTGTTTTTCCAGCTCTGAGGGTCAGACCTGACGGAAAATAAATGTGGAGTTCATCAAAGCTCAAGTTTGGACCCTTTACTGCTTTTAACTCTACATTTTGAAAAGAAAAACAAACATCAGAACCCAAATCAACATGAAATGTAGAGTTCTAGAACGGCGGACAAACAATGGCAGTGCCCAAATTCAATGGCCGCGGCCTTCCCAGTAGGTACGCCGCATATTAACGGCTGTGAATTTGGACGAGTCTAGCCTTTAGATAATTCCTGTCATGACTAGAACACGGAACGGACCCAGGCGCTGGAACCCAGAGGCAGAGACAGGTGAGAGAAAGGTAAGTAATGAGTTTATTTGAAGTTCTTGCTGATTCCAGGCGAGGCTGTGGGTAACGTGGCTGCGGCTCTTGATTGAAGTCTCCGGTACCGTACGTGCAGAGTCCCAAGAGCTGGGAGGCCAGACAGAGTTCGTGGCGTGGCTGGAGATCCAGAGGAGCACAGAGACTGTGGCTCACAAACACAGGTGGCGTCGACGAGGAGTGTTGTGGCAGCTGCTGCTCGAGGAGGTGAGATTCAGGTGACACTCTTGGCGTGAGGTGAGAACCATCAGGGTTAACGGACTAGCGAAGAATGATGAAGCTGGGTCTCCTTAAGTAGCAGGTGTCTGATGAGTAGAGTGGTCACAGCTGAGAGAGATGAGCAGCAGAGCTGGAGGGGGAGGAGTCTGGCAGGCCACCATGACAGTACCCCCCCCTCAACGACCGCCTCCTGGCGGTCCAGGCCGACGATCCGGGTGGGCGCGGAAGAAGTCGGTGATGAGGGAAGGGTCGAGGATGAGGGAACGGGAGACCCAGGAGCGTTCCTCAGGGCCGTACCCTTCCCAATCCACCAGGTACTGGTGGCCACGGCCACGGCGGCGGATATCCAGGATGCGGGTGGCCGTGAACGCCGGAGCCCCATCAATGATACGGGCGGGTGGTGGGGAAGTGGAAGGCGGGCACAACGGACTGTCCAAAAAGGGCTTGATGTTAGAGACGTGGAACGTGGGGTGCACCTTAAGCGCAGCGGGCAGACGAAGGCGGACACAGGAGGGATTGAGGATGCGATCAATGACATATGGACCGATGAACCTGGGCGCCAACTTGCGGGACGAGGTCTGCAGGGGAATGTTTTTAGATGACAGCCACACTTTCTGACCGACCTGATAAGTGGGACCTGCCACCCTGTGGCGATTGGCGATCCGACAGTTCTCCTCCTTGGTCCGAAGCAAAGCCTCTCTGGTCTGGTTCCACACTCGCTGGCAGCGTTGAAGATGATGCTGCATGGACGGGACAGCCAGATCCAGCTCCTGAGAGGGGAACAGAGGGGGTGAATAGCCCAACGAAGCCTCGAAGGGGGAGACCCCGGTAGCAGATGAGACGTGAGAGTTATGGGCATACTCGATCCACACCAAGTGAGTAGCCCAATCAGCTGGATTTTGGGCAGCCAGACAGCGCAGAGCCGCCTCCAACTCTTGGTTGGCACGCTCTGCCTGGCCGTTAGATTGGGGGTGATAGCCGGAGGACAAACTGGCGGTAGCCCCCAATGCAGAACAGAAAGCCTTCCAAACATGGGAAATGAATTGAGGGCCCCTGTCAGAGACAATATCGGCTGGAATCCCGTGATGGCGAAAAACATGGTTCACTAGGAGGTCGGCTGTCACAGTGGCTGAAGGTAACTGGGGCAGAGGGATGAACTGGGCGGCTTTGGAGAAGCGATCAATGACCGTAAGAATAACTGTGTGACCTTGTGACGTAGGTAGCCCTGTAACAAAGTCCACGGCGATGTGCGACCAGGGTCTATGTGGAGTGGACAGAGGATGGAGCAGGCCGACAGGAGGTGAACTGGAGGACTTAGATCTCGCGCAGGTGGTGCAAGCGGCGACGTACTCACGCACATCCTTGTCCATTCTAGGCCAGTAAAACCTCTTCCGGAGGAGACTGAGGGTCCTAAACACCCCGCCATGACAGGCGACCCGAGAACTGTGGCCCCAAGATAAAACGTCCGACCTGAGTGAAGTGGGGACGAAGAGGACACCGTTAGGACAGGAGTCGGGTTTGGGTTCCTCACCCTGGGCGTTAATAACCCGGTTTTCGATGTCCCAGGTCAGACTGCCCACGATGCAAGTAGGAGGGATGATGGTATTGGAGGTCGTTGATTCATCGGGGCTGAATTGGCGTGAGAGAGCATCAGGTTTGGTGTTGCGACTGCCTGGCCTGTAGGTAATAGTGAAGTTGAATCTGTCGAAAAATAAACACCACCGAGCTTGTCGAGAATTTAACCGTTTGGCGGAACGCAAGTATGCCAGGTTTTTATGGTCGGTCCAGACAATGAAGGGTAGGTCCGCTCCCTCCAACCAATGACGCCACTCCTCCAGCGCTAGTTTGATGGCCAGCAGCTCACGATTACCCACATCATAATTCCGCTCGGCGGGAGTAAGTTTCCGGGAAAAGAAAGCACAGGGTTTGAGTTTGTTAGAAGCGCTTTCTTTCTGGGAGAGGATCGCTCCGACCCCAGTGTCCGAAGCATCAACCTCTACTACGAACTGTCTGGCCGGGTCGGGTTGCGTGAGGATGGGAGCTGAGATGAACAGTGACTTTAGGGTGTCAAAGGCGGCTTGAGCATTAGGGTTCCATTGAAAGGGCTTGGAGATAGAAGTTAGCTGAGTAAGGGGTGAGGCAATGCTGCTGTAATTACGAATGAATCTTCTGTAAAAGTTGGCAAAACCCAGGAACTGCTGTAGTTTTTTGCGAGTGACAGGGGGTTCCCACTGGGAGACTGCTTTGATTTTTGCGGGATCGGAACGGATGCGGCCAGCCTCGAGGATGTACCCAAGGAACTGGACAGACGGGGCGTGAAATTGACATTTTTCTGCCTTAACAAACAGCTGATTTTCGAGTAACCTGGTCAGAACCTGGCGCACGTGGTTTTCATGTTGGACGGGATCACGGGAAAAAATCAAGATATCATCGAGGTAGACGAAGACGAACCGATTAATGAAATCTCGGAGCACGTCATTCACGAGTCTTTGAAAAACCGCGGGGGCGTTGGTGAGGCCAAAGGGCATGACCAGGTACTCGTAGTGGCCGAGGGGAGTATTGAACGCGGTTTTCCATTCATCCCCCTCCTTGATACGGACTAAATGATAGGCATTGCGAAGGTCAAGTTTAGAAAAAATCTGAGCGCCTTGAACTGAATCAAAAACCGAGCTTATGAGGGGAAGTGAGTATTTGTCTTTGATAGTGATAGAATTAAGTTCGCGGTAATCAATACAGGGACGCAGGGTTTTATCTTTTTTCACCACGAAGAAAAACCCAGCTCCAACAGGAGAAGAAGACGGACGAATGTGACCGGATGAAAGCGCCTCATGGATGTAGGACTCCATAGCGGCCTTTTCGGGGCCAGATAAATTAAATAGATGCCCCTTGGGCAAGGTAGCCCCTTGAAGGAGCTCGATGGCGCAGTCATAAGGCCGGTGGGGAGGTAGAGCATTAGCTTTGCATTTACTGAAGACCGCTTTAAAATCATGGTAGCAAGAGGGAACCTTAGTGAGATCGATAGATTCAGCGAGAGCAGAGTTAACAGGAGCTAAATCGGGGATGGCAGACTGAAGACAGTTAGCCATACAGTAGGCACTCCAAGAATTAACCCGTTGGTAAACCCAATCAAACTGGGGGTTATGATGTTTCAACCAAGAACAACCCAAGACTATAGGATTATGAGGAGAGTGAGTAATAAAGAATTGAATGTTTTCATGATGATTACCGGATGTAATAAGCTGGATGGGACCGGTACGGTGAGTGATGACTGAGAGGTGCTGACCCCCCAAGCCAGCAGCTTTAACGGGAGTCTCCAAGGGTTCAGTAGGTAGCGACAGAGATTTTACGAGGCCTAAGTCAATGAGGCTTTGTTCGGCTCCAGAGTCAATTAAAGCCTGAGCCTCTGTGACACGAGAATCAAAACATAGCTTGACAGGAATGCAACAAAAGTCTGTGGGAGGAGAAACAGACTTACCCGCCCGCGGCCTGCCGTCTAGCGGGGGGTTCGGGAGTTTAAACGAAGCTTACATTGGGAGACCTGATGACCGGGATTTCCACAGTAAAAGCATAAGCCTTCATTACTCCGCTTCTGACGTTCTTCGGCAGACAGCTTTGAGTGGCAAATCTGCATGGGTTCTTCAGGTGATTTGCGAGGTAAGACTGCTGGGGACTCTGTGAGATGGAAAGAGGAAGGACACTGGTTAGCAATAAGCGGAGTACGAGGCTGAGAGGTGCGCTCCAGTTTACGTTCACGGAGGCGAATATCAGATCGTAGAGCAGCGTTGACTAAACCTTCAAAGCCGGTAGCATCTGGCTGAGTGCACAGATGATCTTTGATGTGGTCATTCAATGATTGGTAAAAAACACCTCTGAGTGCGGGGTCCGTCCACCCCGCTTCCACGGCTAGGATGCGGAAATCAATGACATGGTCGCAGACAGATCGATCACCTTGCTTGAGGCTTAGCAATCGTCTGGTGGCTTCTTCCTGCTTTTTGGGTCGGTCAAAAACGAGTCGAAACTCATTAATGAATCTTTCGAGGGGGAGTTGAGGAATATGGTTGACCGCCAGGAAGGCTTGGGCCCATCGCAGAGCTTTACTCCTGAGGGAGTTGACAATTAGTGTTATTTTGGTGAGATCTGAGTGGTAGAAACATGGAGAAATTTGGAAAATTAGTTGACATTGTAACAGAAACCCCCCACATGCTTCAACATCCCCGTGAAATGGCTCAGGTTGTAACCGGAAATTTTCCGGGGTAGAAGCGGAAGTAAACAGATCGCTGGGGGATGGGACTGAAGCTGGAGCTGTGGTGTTTAAGGTCTGAAGAGTCTGTGTGATATCCTGGATCCGGGAAATAAGGTCCTCCTGAACAGAAGTGATGCGAGAGAGTATATTGGAGTGGAGTTCCAAGAAAATACCTTGTTTCTGCACAGCATGGCGGAGAACCTCCAGGTCAGCTGGGTCGGGGTTTTGGCTAGTCCGTTCTGTCATGACTAGAACACGGAACGGA
Organism: Oryzias sinensis; assembly: GCA_037389245.1. Lineage (NCBI taxonomy): Eukaryota > Metazoa > Chordata > Actinopteri > Beloniformes > Adrianichthyidae > Oryzias > Oryzias sinensis. The sequence continues at coordinate 35,627,642 of CM074488.1, read as the reverse complement.
CCCAGGCGCTGGAACCCAGAGGCAGAGACAGGTGAGAGAAACGTGGCTGCGGCTCTTGATTGAAGTCTCCGGTACCGTACGTGCAGAGTCCCAAGAGCTGGGAGGCCAGACAGAGTTCGTGGCGTGGCTGGAGATCCAGAGGAGCACAGAGACTGTGGCTCACAAACACAGGTGGCGTCGACGAGGAGTGTTGTGGCAGCTGCTGCTCGAGGAGGTGAGATTCAGGTGACACTCTTGGCGTGAGGTGAGAACCATCAGGGTTAACGGACTAGCGAAGAATGATGAAGCTGGGTCTCCTTAAGTAGCAGGTGTCTGATGAGTAGAGTGGTCACAGCTGAGAGAGATGAGCAGCAGAGCTGGAGGGGAAGGAGTCTGGCAGGCCACCATGACAATTCCAGCCATTACAGTGGGCAATGTCTTGTCGCCTAGCAACCGTGAGTCCCAAACAGAGAGGAGTAGTGATGCATGGAACTCAACATTTTCTTGGCTTATTTGATCCAACTTTTAATCTAGGAGGAGTAATTTTAAAAAGTAAATACAAAGGTGTAATTATTTGGTTTGGCTGCAATGCATCTTGGGATATGGACAGCATAGAAAGATACACAAGACCAATGATTGAAATCAGGAAAAAGAAGGCCGTACTCGTTGGTTTCTTTGGTTGAACAGAAGCTAAATGAGGAGATTTTGTTTTTGTTAGAGTAAAAAGAATCAGAATCGTTTTCCTCTCCTTGCTGCATTTAGCCCTTCTTTCTGCTCAGATTTCCTCCTTCTTTCATCTATTTTTAGTCGTGCGTGTGAAGACGTCTTAGGATTGCTTCTTTCATTATCCAGCAGGAAAAGTGCTCTTATTTCTCTTCTTTCTAAATTGTACAACAGAAAATGTCTAAACAATCTACTTGGTCTTGATGAATGTAATAAGTAAACTGTTTTAATTGGTTATATATTTAGAGTGTTCTCTTTGGTTCTGTACTTTGGAAAAAAAAAACCCTCATGCATTACCAGGAACTGCCTTAATTAAGAGGCTTCCTTAAATAATGTCTGGAGAAAAAGTCACTTTAGGCTCGATTTAGGAATACAAATACATTCACTACATTGTGGGAATTGCTTTGCTTGAGAAATTACAGTAAAAGTCCTTAAAGAGAGAAAACAGAATAAAGACAAATTAAATAGAATTTCAAACTACAAACATGCTTGGGTTAGCACTAGGGGGTGACTGTGCTTGGGAGAAAGAGAGGCCCTGGGGCCAGAGGATTGAATCATGTGGAGGTTCACTGTATATAGTTCCGAAAAAGAAGTATTCAACCTTACTATTGAAAACACCACAAAGACACAAAACGTCATCACATTTTTGTGTCTAGTTTGAATATCTGACACTAAAGACAAAACTAACTTACTAGTAACTTTTAACTGAGATGTAACGACATTGTAATTCTTAATTACTTGGCTGGTCATTGGTTCTGAAAGCAAAATTTCTCTTGTAAGGAGTTTTTTGTTTTAGCGTTGTATAATAGTTTTACGCTTGATGTTCTTTGGGAATCCCACATTGCAAATGTATGTTACCACAGCAGGACAGATGTCTAAAGGGGACATACTTTCCCATAAAACTTAAGACAAAGTGATCTTAAAATGTGTTATTTTGGTCTCACTTGAAGATGATTATGTATAGGTAATGTATAGGTATATTTACATTTATATTTACATTACAGATATAAAAACAATAATGTTCATCTTCTTATAACAATAGATTGGATTTTCTGCACTTTTCCAGACGCTCAAAGTGCTACAATGTGTATGACATTAAAATCATCAGTGCAATGATTCAGATTTAGCCCAGTAGTTATTTTTCATCTGTAGTCACGGACAAATGTTTGAGTTGTCGACCTAAAAAACAATCAAGAATTAAAAATATCAATAATATCAATATCAATGTACAGTGAAAATAGAATCATAACACAACCAATTAAAATACCCACGAGTTATTGATGACAATGAACAGAAAATTGAATAGACAAACAGGGAGAGGCGCACGTCGATTTCTTTAAATTCCTTTGATCTTTTTATCATCTGCATTATTTCTAGGGGTGTGTATTGGCAAGAGTCAGGCGATACCATACATATCCTGATAATGTACTGGAACACATTTTTTCTCTCTTTCATTTTTTTAAATATGACTTAGGAAAAACTCTACCTGATTTTCAATATATCGTTTATTGAAATACAATTGTAAAATTCAGTTTATTTAATGATCACAATATTAAGCACCGCAACTGGATCTCATACATAAGTTGTGTTTACCAAAGCAAATTCATAGTGCTTTTATTTTGGTAACTTAAAATATATAAAGCGACAGTCAACATTGTCTTCAGTATAAGAAAAAAAAAAGGAATGAATGTGCCTTAACCAATAAGGTTCTAAAGTATGATTGAGGAAAAAAGGGCTGTTTATTTTCAATATTGCTAACTGTAGCTTCCTCAGTACTTTTAAACGGAGCATGAAACAGGAGCCTGAATGGTGCTTCAAAAATAAAGGGGGAAAAAATACTAATTCTTTGCAGAAACATTAAAGTCTGATGATGAGTCAGCATGACAGGATGAAGGAGACGCTTTAATGTGGCAAAGATGCTTTGTTTACATATCAGTCTGCACTGCAGCCACGCTTTCTCACACACGGAAGTAAAACAGTATCAGTCATCGCCACGACGTTGGCCCTTTTTTAGAGCGTTGCACACATCAGTCTGATCCATCAGGTCTCTAAACTATAATCTATTGCTGTGAGGTTCTGCAGAACTTTGGCCCGCTTTGCTGATAGCATTGTCGCTGATGCATTAGACGCTGTGAAGCTGCACTGCTTTCCTCGTTCTTATCTGAGCCGCTAAAAAGCACCACAATCCACGTTTTTATGTTACTGGCAGCTACATGGCACAGAGTTTCGGTTTGGTACCCATCCCAAGTAAAAAAACGAAGTAGTGCATGTCTCATAGCAACGGAAAAAGCTGCCTCTAGCTGAGGTCTTCCTGTTGGTTTCTGTAGTGTAGAGCTGCCTAAAGAGGCTCCGTTGGGTGGTGCTGCCAACTGGCAGTCAGAAGGTGAAGTGGAAAACAAGAGTCAGACACTGATGGACACTCAGAAATAATGAATTAAATATCATCCTGACAGCATTTTGAATCAATGTCGCCAACAGAACTATCGCAATTTCTAACACCCCTAATATTTTCTGCGAGTGTTTCTGGGCTTTCTGTTTTTTTATCTTTTGTTTTTGTTGCAGTGCCCTTTTATGTACCCAGTTTTGCTCGATAAAAGGCAGACGGAAGCCCCCAGACTAACCTGAACTCTTTACTTTTCTGTTTGTCAGACACAGCTTGAGCAGAGGATCCAGATAACGGGACAGAGAATGAAGATTTTAGCAGAGAGTTTACCGTTTCACCTGTAAGCAACCCAAAGTGCTTTGGCGCCTCGTTAATGTTTTCCTGGAACCCACCCCCAGCCCCACCCCCACCTCAGCCTTTCCATATCCTGTGATGAGATGATGCGCCCCTCTCTCGTGTTCTGCATTCATTTGCTCAGGACAGTTATTCGAAATGAATCGACATGTACTGGATGCTGATGCTGAAAAAATAAATGCATTAAATTAACTTCAATATTACAGCTGGTGTTGCTATTGTATTTCCTTTTTGAGAAATTTTTAAAAGTTTCCCACTCTTCCTTTTTCTTTTGAATGACAGTAATAAGATTTGAAAACATGTCCGGGTTTGAAACATAAGGCAGCTTCTGCTGGACATGTGTTTGCTGTCAGGCTGTAGAAGCTGCAGATTTTCAGCCGAATCCTGGACACAAATAAGGGGAGAAGTAAGTGAATCAGCTGTCTCTGGAGGCGGGGGCTTGTGAGTCTGGGCCCTATTAGCTGCTTCGTTCCCCTCCAGACAGCAGACATGAAAATCTCTCTGAGTCCCTGCAGCTCCCTGAAGGACGCTTTTCCTCCTGTGCAGTCAACAAAGGCGGCACCAAAAACACACTTATTTACAGAAAAGAGCTGCGGGTTCCCGAGGCGGACCTCCACAGCGAGCGCCTGCACACCCGTCACGCCAAGACAAAAACCCCTTCATGCTACAGGAGCAGAGTAGCTGTGTAGACCAGAAAAAAATAACCACGGATGAGGCCTGAGTGATGTACAACCTGACGCCTCCACAAAGGAACACATCAGCTAACAAAAGCCTCAGACGGAATTATGCGGCTTTTCTCCTCTCCAGAAGGTTTTTGTGCCTCCAGTTCAAAGTGGCAGTGAGCCTTTTCTGGAAGATGAGCAGGTGGATTCCACATCACTCCACACGCTTGAGAGTTGTGATGAAAACAGTGGAAGACAAAAAGCCTTTGACCTTGTGCAGCATGGCCGGTGTGATAGCTGCATGGACAGAAGAAAATCAATATTCTGTATTTATCTCTTCATGACCCTCTGTGAAATGGACCACCACTGTTCTGAGACGGGCCCGACATCAAGAAGAAAGTCAGGGAAACTTCAAATGGGAGAAATGATTAAAGCAGAACAAGCAGCAGGTAATTCCCTGCAGGAAAGCCTCACTGCTCGATTGCTGGGAAGCTCAAACTTCCTACAACACCATCGTATGTTTCAGTGTTCTTTGCTGGTCTTAGAGGAACACTAAGAGGTCAGATGGAACATTTCATGCTTCACAAAACGCCTCATCACGCCACGCGTCCTCTCGCTTCAGAGCGAGCAGCAAAGCAGCGTAGAGACTCCATAAAGCAGCTCTGTGCATCTTCCTCTGCTTCACCACAAAGTTCTGCTGTCCTTCACTTTGGAGAAAAGCAGTTTCTCTCCTTCAGTATTAACCTTTTAAAGTCCCACTCTGATTACCTTTTAGTACATTATCCCAGCGGTCTTTTAATTATAAATGTAAATTTGAGAAAACTTAAAAACAGATATCCAGCAAGAGCAACAACTAATAAGCTGGTTATAGCTAATGATGAGTCTGTTTTATTAATTTAATAACTGAAGGGGAAACACACACACACACAAAAAAAGCTCAAATGTTGCCAAGTTGACGAAGCAAAAAAGTGTGCATCACTGCCACCAACGGTCGTCTAATAACCGAAGGGTTGGCGGATCGATCCCCGCTCTCCCCAGCCAGCGGCAGCCCCCCGAGCGCAGCTAGTCTGCAGCTCACCGCTCCCCCTAGGGGATGGGTTAAAGTGCGGAGAACAATTTCCCCATTGTGAGATAAATAAAAGTAAATAAAAATATATATTTTTAAAAAGTTGGTGAAAACTTCAAATTGCTGAAGATGACAGTAATGTCTTCAACTCCTGAAGATTTTATTGTTCTAATCGACTCAAAGTGTGCTATAGATGTGTTACGCTTAAAAAGAAACACAAGCTAAATGTAAATAGCCATCCACCATCCACCTGCATCGAATACCTGACGTTTTCTAGGACATAGTTTCTGCAGAGGGACAGGAGTTCAATAGAAATTCACCTCTGATGAACTCTTGCTGTGTGGGCGGGACAGTTGGCAGGGACTAACCCCGCCTCATTCCCCATCATCCCTTTGTTTGTGTTCTCTCCTGCTAGCCTACAGCCCCTCACAGCCTAAACTAAACATTAGCGGTGCAACAAAAATGGCGAGCAAATATGGAGCCATACAGCCGTTCAGTTTGGAGCCACCAATTTGTCTGAGTGGATGCATCAGAATGGAGGGGAGCAGGAAGCTGACTGATTGTAGCACCTATATCACTGCTAAGAGTACTTTTCGTCTGCTCCTGATTCACAACCATCTGAATAAAGAAATACTTTACTTTTTTTTATAAAAGTCCTCCATCATGTCACAAAAATGTCACAAAAACATGTTACAGACCCTCTGCAATGAAACTTGTATTGTAATTAAAAAGATTCAAACTGCATTCTTTTCATCCACTTGCAGACTAATCAAAGAGCGTGTTAGTTAGGTGTTGCCGGCAACATGTCTGGTTAAACTGTGTGTTTTTAAGAGTCGGTGGAGATGAACGTTCTCCTGCATGCACACATCACACTGCAGGACTCTGAGCAGAACACTTACTTTTGTCCTTGATTACTGTAGTTGTTGTCGTACGACTCGTATCCCTGGTCGTCATAGGTGGTTCCATAGCCGTCGTCGTATTCCTGAGGTAACAGAAAGAACCCAGTTAGAACAAAAGAAGAGTCATAAATGTAGAACCCCCCCCCCATCCATCTGTTCAGCAGATGCTGGACCCCAGCTTTTTTCTGCTTCTTGTCTCCTCCCCGCTCTGAAACCATCTGAGGACGGCCACCTTCATCATCAACACCTCTGCCTTTTTCACCTCGGTTGGTGCTCTCACGATCTGCCCCCACCCACGGCATCTGACGCTCCACCAGAAGGAACATCAAAGCTGAGAGGAGCCACGCCCGTTCTAATGTAGGATAAATGGCACTCATGCCCCACAAAAGCGCCAAGCCCTCGTGACACAGTTGTCATCGCTCACACGTTTCCAGGATAATTCCAGCTGTTGTTTGTGAGTCTGAAAGGCACAGCAGTAGAAACGCTCATCCCATCGTTGTTAGCGCTCTAATTCCTGATTAGAAATGTGCATTTGCCCAATGGTTGACTTTTATCTTTAATCCTGCAGAGACTGTGAAAGGCTTCTGGGTAAAATGCAACAATCCTCCTGTCTGTCTCGGTAGAGGTGTCTGCTGCATTCAGGAAAGCAGCATGTTTGTTACGGAGAGTTTGTTGATTGTGTATGAGAACAGCAGCAGGTTTTTACATCAGATCTCTTTTTTTTTTAAAATAAAATCAGATGAAGGAACCAACGGCCTCTGCAGCCGCGTGACTTTGGCAAAGATTTTCTTACTTTTATTGGTTAACAGAAGTCAGTTTCCTGCTCAGTCGTGTTTAGGAAACTATGAAATTGAATTTTGTTTAGTGATCGTTGGTAGCTCAGGTTGATTGGGGGGTGGGTGGGGGGAGTCGGGCAGTCAGTTCTGAGTTTTTGCTTTCATTTACCTTCCGGTTCTTATTTGTGTTTCTGTCCTTCTGTCGTTGTTAGTTTGGTGGCATGGCCGTCCGCGGCAGACCCCTCAGTGTCGGCTTTCTACTTTGACTGACAGCTGTCGTACTCAGGGTTTATGGATCTGTTAGTTTGGAAGATTCCAGAGCATTAACATAAAGGTTCTGACCCAATGGCTCCTAATTCTCCTAAAAACACAAACGAATCGGCATCATTACTTCTGCTTCCTTGAAATGATCCTTAACTTCTGGGATGTTTATTTGTAATTAAAAGAATAAAATCCATATTTTCCATCCACTCGGCCTCTAAGCCAAAGTTATTGTCTCGTCTTATTGTTTCATCAATACAATCTTGTCTGGCAAAACCCTGAAAATGACTGTTATTTTACTGTTAACAAAAAAGAAAGTATGCAACAGAAATATTTGACTTCTTCTTTTTAATCGTTTTGACAAAATGTGTTTTGGAATTTGTCAGATTGCCCACCAATGCACAATAACTTTCCTTTAATCTGATATAATCTGATTAAACATGTCTGCATGTGTCTGTGGACACATTGCAGGACATTGGAGGAACACCTTTTAAAGGCACCCAAGCTGACTGACGGCACCAGCTGCTCTATGTGGATGGATGGAGGAATTCAGGGTAAAAGGCGATGGAACCAGGAACTTCCACCCCTCTTTTGTATTTTAACAGTCTTGTTCTTCCTGCTCTGCTGATAGAGGGTTAGTGTTACCTGAGAAAAGATCTGAGGGACTATTAGGCCGCCTTTACACTGCGTGGTTCAAGTGACCCAATTCCGATTTTTTTCCTCTCATGTGGCACAGATCGGATATGATCGGTGAATGTGTAAGCAGGACAAAAGTGCATGGATTCCGTTTTTCTCAGATCGGATACAGGCCTCTCTCATATTTGGAAATAAATCGGAAACGAATCAGATACGTGCATTTGCGTGTGCCATGTAAGCAGACAAATCGGATATTCCCCAGTAAATGCGAGTCGTACGTCAGTGACGTCAATTCAGGACACTACATGACTTATTAAGGTGCTTTTGTTGCGCTGATTTTGCTGTCAGCGTGTTACCTTTCAGCCTCAGGCTTCAGACCGTAGTTGGAAACCGCTGTTATGTCCGGTCCGGACGCAAACGGTAACTAATGAAGCGGGACACCGTTGCTATAGAACAGGCTAGAAGCCGTTTATTTCTTTGGGGGGCGTGTATGATGGGACCGTGTGTGTGAGTGCGCGCACGCGCGTGCTTGCGTGTGTGTGCGTGTAACTTAAGGAGAGGAGAGCGGGTGTGAGCGCGGAGCGGGGGAGTGTCGGAGAACCGAAAATTAAAAATAAGGTGTCTCCCCTAAAAGTTTTGGAGTCTTTCTTAACCCACTCTGGAGGCTGAGGGTTCAGAACGGAAAAGAGAACCCCGAGGAAATCTCCCGTGTGTTTCTGACCACGGTCGTAAAACAGAAGTCATCGCGCAGGAAACGTTCAACACTTGGATCAAACTGTTCGGACAGCACAACGTCTGCAATCACTTCCTCATTCAAAACTCAGAGAGAGCACATAAGACGGCCGACCAGCCCTCCTTTTTACATCCTAGTGCATCCCCTGAGGAGCGCCCAAGGCAACGCCTCCTTCCGTCACTGCGTTGCCTCCATGACAACCGCAATCACAAAAGTCCGAAAGAGGTCCGCGGAATGCGGAAATACTGCTACATAGTCCTCAGAACGTCTACGTTTGATAGTCTCAGCATTGTATAGTATAAATGCAAAAATCAGGTACGGGTCACTTTTAAAAGATGATGTAAGCGGGTCGTCAAAAAAATCGGATATAGTCAGAAAATCGGATATGACCATCAAGACCTGCAGTGTAAAGGCGGCCTTAGAGACCTCTCCAGCTGTTCTGTCATTTCAGTTCCAACTCTGAAGAGCAACGTTTTGTTGAAGCTACTGAGTCCAGAAGAAAATCAAGTCACAGCAAATAAAATAGTGATGACCAGACATTAAAAACAAACTACAGCGCATTCCCACAAATATTCCAATCTCCAGTGAAGAATCTCAGCAGTAACAACGTCTACTGTGATCCAGATAAGCTCTGCTTTCTGAGACCAAAGGAGGACATTCTTACTGAGTAAAAGTGGACCACAGAGACACTGGTGGCTTCTGTTCTTTTGGTGAAGATGTCTAATTGTAAATGGTGTTATGTGTGAAACTTTCAGAAAAGAGGGTAGATTCATCCAAAAACCCCTATTCAACAGCGTCGACCATCTCTATGTGAGCCAAACAGCATTTCCAGTCCAATGTCAGAAGATGGAGAGAAGTGTCAAATATCAAAGGAAAACTCTGATGCAGGGAAATCTGAATGCAGGAGTGATGAACATGCAAACAACGCACTAATGGTCGAGACCTTTAACATCCTGCATCCTTTCACAGAGAGGGGCTGGGGCTTGGTTAAGCAGGCTGGAGTGCATGCTGAGACCTCCACTACAAACAAACAGAATCAATAAAGTTGATCTATACATCATGCATCCTCACCAAGACCAAAATGGCACAGAAAACTGGATCAAAGGCTGAGAAGGTGAAACTTTGGTGCCGTAAGAGCCGTTTCTGCCTTTGTCACAGTGATCTGCAGAGATTCGTCCCAAAATAGTTTTTACTGAAGCAGGAATCTGGAGACCGAAAGGAAGATCCAGTCTTTGGGAGGATTGGTGCCTTTGTAGGATAGCATTGTTTTCTTGGACTGTTTACCAGGTTCCAGCTGCTGATAGTTAAACCCCCTCAGTCCTTCTGAAGGTCTTCAGTCTGATCCAGATCTTTTACGTTCCGTCACGTTAAGGTTTTACGTTTGTGACACACAGATCAGTAACGGATTCTTTTCTCTTTGGCTTCTTCGTTTGTTCTCCTCAAAGTGGAACTGGAAGGGTACAAACTGCACTTGCTAGGAAAAAATTATCCTATTTTAGAGCTTTTGAGGTAATTAAATGTAAATACCTCCAATCATTTCCAGCAGAGAGATGGAAACAGAGATCATGGCAGTTAAATTCACAAATGAGGTGTTTAGCCGAGCTCCGACTCTGAACTCCCAATGAACAGTGAATTGAGGAAAAAAAGAAGTTTCATTACAGTCTCACTTGGGTGCAGAGCAAACGGATGTGGAAAAGTCAACATCAAACATCTGATTGTGTTTGAAGCCAAGTATTCAGCAGTTAATGACACAGGATCAGGAAATGTTTGCTCTGAAAAGGCGGGTCTAATTAAAAATAATGAGCTGTGTGGGTTACAGCCGACCGGCGGCAAACCTGCAGCGCCGTTTCAATCCGACTGCGCAACAAACCCAAGGTGCACCCGGGTCAGAGTTCCGGGGGGGTCCGGCGACAAAGCCGGCGTCTCTCATGAACCCCCAAAAGGAAAAGGGATTTCAAATGAGCTGCTTTGAAGTCAAAGAGATGTGTCTGTGCTTTCAGCTCCTGCGTGTCTGCGGCTGACAATGTTCTCATGACAAACTGGAGGATTTGATTTGTTCATCATCAATAAACTGAAGAAAAAGTTCAGGAAAGTTATGGTCACAGCGGTGAATAAATAATAAATCATTTTATATCACTCATCTAATAAAAAAGAGAATATAATAGGATGTTTCCCTTTAGTGCAAGTCAAATAGAACACTTCAAAGCGCAATGACAAGTTTCTACCATAAGACTATGTACTGAAAGGATCCAAACTCCTTTTATAAACTAGACTTTCATCACCCCCCCCCCACCCCCCACAAAAACACAGAAGTCCCCTTCAAGGCCACGAAGACAGGAGCAGATTAAAGGAATCCCCCCCCTCCCCGTGCTGTGATGTGCACGCCACTCCAGCAGCTAGTCTGTCCTGTCAGCGTGCACAAAGGTGATGCCAGACTCATGTAGCTGCACTTCCAAACATCCACACAAACACAAAGAAGCAACCTCATCATTGTGAGAATGCAAGCCTGTAAGCAAAACCACGTGACTAACAAGCTCTTGATTCATTGGCCAGGAATTTTGGGGCGGGCAAAAGAACAAAGGAAGTAAAAAATGGAAGTCCTGCACTTTGCAATCCCTGTCGATAAAGTTCACCGATTCAAACTTTATATTTTGCGGATTAATTCTGAACGTCTGTATCAGGTACAACAATGACTTTTTCTACTTTTGTACGGCGAAAGCATGCTGCAAGCCCGTTGCTGAGGAGACGTCGGCTAAGGAGGTACGCCATTAAATGTTTACAGCATATAGATTGTGGGGAAAACAGTGAGAAGTACGTTGGATTTCCAGTGTTTGACTGAAACGAAGCAGCAGCCCAAAGACTTTTCTCAACTCAGTGATCCATGGTGAGAGTTGGAAAGTCCTACATGACTCCGTTCCTGAATTCACCACGTTAAACCTATCAGGATCCACTCTTACTAATCCTACCACCATCTTACCAGGTCGATCAGATCTTTGGACTCCAGTGTGTCATCAAATGTAATCCAAACAGGAGACTTCAACACCAGTACAGACAATTCCAGTCTTCCCTTTGCCAGCCACTTTGCCCTGTGACTCCAGCAGTAAGTGAAAATACACTCCAGGTTAAAGGACACTCTTTGGATTTGGTCTGTCGCTCTGGTGTTGCCTCCTCAAAGCGTGCAGCTGATAATTTCATATTTCAGACCATCTTCTTCTCTTTTAATGGTTCACTCTGCCTCTCTGTACTGAAACTCATCAGGTCATCTCATTTTGGACTAGGAGCTTTAATATTGATCCTCTCCTGCATTTTCAATATTTATTTCCTTGATTCTGTGACTTCTCTTGATGAACTGGTTCCTCTGCATAATCATGCTTTAAGCTCTTTGGACTCCACTCTAAAAGCCAGATGTCATCAGCTGCAATGTTTATAGAGAAACACTTTGGATACAGAAATGTAATGACACCTCAGTCTCTAGATCAGTGTTTTTCAACCAGTGTGCTGCGGCATACTAATGTGCCGTGGGAGATGGTCAGGTGTGCCGTGGGAAATTGCCCTCATCAACTGATCTAAAAACATTTCCCATCTCCAGGATATCAGCTCATCCAAACAGGCCCTGATAAAACACTGAGTAGTTAGGAATATGAAAGATCATAAAATACTTTTTTCTTTGTGTTTATTTGATTAAATTAAAGACATTTTGATAAGAATGACGGTACCGTGATTTAGCCACAGCTTCAGCTGTTTTCTGAAAAGTTTAACTGTCTCCACCAATTATTCTTAGAGTCTTAATCACATGTCATCAGTCTGACCAATCAGAAGTGGTTAAAGTCTTCACTTCCTTGCTCCGATTCTGCTCATAAAGTTTCTCAGTTCCAACAACAATACCAGCCAAAACTCGTCTTTAGCGGTGTAGCTTTCCACAGAATCCGGTGTCAGACCGTGGAACAAATGAACAAAACCATGAAGCTCAGAGACGCTAGTCTGTCTGGGCTTCTGCAGCTGTTTGCACTACCTCTCTCATGAGGCAAAGTGACAGCGTCTCGGCGCACAATGAGTCTTCCTTTGACGTCTTGAAACAACAACGAACACACATAAAACAGTTTTTAAATCTTCTAACTTAACTTTTATTACATCTTTTAGAAAAAACAGCTGCAGCTTCCAGCTTTTTCTGCCACAATTATCATAAAAATGTATGTGAGATTGTGAAGTTGCTGTAGATCAATACAGACAATGAGTTTCTCCTTTTTTTTTTTTTTATGCTGGTGTGCCGCGGGATTTTTACCAAGGTTAAAGTGTGCCATGGCTCAAAAAAGGTTAAAAACACTGCTCTAGAAGCATCACACAAACCAAATCCACTAACTTCTCTGGTCTCCATAACTCCAAGAAAATAATATTAAGACCTTCTAGTAGCATTGTGCTGCTCTGCCCCCTGGCTCTGGAATTTACTGCCTCCTGACCTCCGAATCATTGGCGCTCTCTCACAATTCACCAAGAAACTAAAAACACAACTTATCCAGCTTGCATAAAATGCATTTCCTACTGTACATTTTATTGCTTTTCACTTTCACTATTATATACAGCAGCCTTGGGTTCCTAGAAAGGCGCCTAAAAAATAAAATTCAGTATTTTTATTGTTTCTATGATCTAGTAAAGTTTACAACAAAACTTTCAGATGACGGTTGCAATACCCTTTTACTGTTTCTTTATGTCAAATTTCATAGAAATGATTAAGAACTTTGTTCTGTCCCCACACCATTCTGCATCTGAACCTGGTCCAATCCTGCCTCCTCAATCTCATTTCTTTAATTTTATGTTTTATAATTGTTTCCTCCCTCTTAGAAACAACCACTGTCTCTCCTTTATCTGCTTCAGATTCCACTAATTTAAAATTCTGCAACCTTCAAGTAAACTTAAGAATACTTGAAATTTTGGACTTACTACCACCTCACCAAAATCTTTTTAATGAACAATTCCAGTGTATTTCCATCCTAACCACAGCACAGAAACCACCAATGACCTCCTCAACCTCCTCTCTGTGCCATCTGACTGCTTCAGGACCACGGAGAGCGGAGCTTTCCACCGCTCTGCCAACCCTAACTCTTTCAAAACCCTCAAAATTATTTCCCTTTAAAAAAATTCCCCAACTCATCTGTTTAAAAAAGATTTACTGTAAAAGTGAAACTCTTAAATTCTTTCTACATTTCACCTGGTTGTTCAATTTCAAATCTCATGCTCATGATTTGGTTGAAATGAATTGAAAATGATTTAACATGGTTTGACTCAGTGATAATCAAGTTTAACTGTGGAGTCATTTGTGTTTAATCAACAATGTAAACAAATGAGCAGTTTATCAAGAATCATTTATTGTGAGGTGTAGGTAAAAATCCTCAAAAAGTGTTTTTTAAAAGGAAGCAATATGATTCCCATTGTCTTTTTAAACACAATCCAGAACTAAAAAGCATGCATGAATGAAATAGTTGTTGATTTAAGATGCCAAAGTTTACTGCATTATAATGTGTGTGTGTGTGTGTGTATGTGGGGGGGGGTAAACTCTTCAGTGTGGTGAACTGGAGTTGATCTCAGGATGGATGACAGCATCTGTCTGCTTCAGAGACATTTCTATGTGTTAACATGGGTTTTAAATAGACGTCACTCTCTTTTCCTCAGATGTACCTATACCTGTTTTTTTTCCCACACATCCACAAACTGCTTCAGGTTTTCTTTAAATCAGAAGCCTTGAATCTGTCCCAGCCTGCAGTGAGTCAGACATGCGGCGATCAAACGCACGGGTCAGACGGTCGCTGATCTGACTCCTAACGTGGTCTTAACCTTGTTAGTGGCTCTATCTAGGAGCTGTCCCCTCACACTGAAGAAGTCACATTAAACTTTAACAATGGCGTGTTATTGGCATTTATCTGAGCAGCTACTCCATAATTGAGTTACACAGAGCAAAGAGGAGAAACATGCCTGCTTTGTAAATGACACATTCTTCGCTCCGGAAGCGCAGAGCAGACGTTGACGGGTGCGAGCTCTGACAAGCTCACATGTGCAGCCTCCTTTCAGAGCGCCTCAATGCAGCCGCAGCCATGTGTTTCCAGCAATAAACAGGATTACTGTGACGCTGAGAGGTTAATGGAGGGGGCTGGTGATGAGGCGGAGGGGAGAAGGAGCGCAGCCCCCTGAGTGAGCCTTTCATTTGTATGCCAGGGCATGGCTAAGAGGCGTGTTGTTCAAAGATAAGGCCTGGCCTCTGAGGCACTTAGGACTAACAGAGGCTTTGGCACGGCGTGCTGCAACAGCGCTATCACCGCCGCTCCTCTGTGCTCGACAACAGCGCTGTAACAGACACCGGGGAAGAGCGCTCAACAACATTCACCTGCGGACGCTCCTCACATTATTGGCCCAACATTATCCGCTCCAGCTGCTGCCATTAGCAGGAAGGTGTGGTGAATACACAGAGAGGGAGCAAATGAAGGAGATGAATGAGCGAGGCAAAGCTCTGTTCATCCCCGACAGCGTGTCTGCTCCAAGACAAGCATCTTCCCTCTGTGAAGCGTCGAACAATAAAAGCAACACAAATCCCACATATTGCTCTGTAGAGAGCAAATAATCCAGAGGTTGCAACCCTCTGCCATTAATCATGGTCTAGATTTTATAAAAGTAGCTTTGTGTCACTTCTTCAGCTCCTCCTGCCAGCATTTTTCAGAAAGCTGAACAGGCTGGATTCTGCTGGAGCTGTTTTCGCTGCAGGGTACAAATAATACTCACACCATCAGATGGAGAATGCCAAGAATCTGGGCCTCATGCATCAAGTTGAAGTATCACTTCCTTGTGTTTTGTCTGACTAATCCCTTTTTCCTGTCCAGCTTTCACACGTTTGGTTAGGATCTTAGGAGAGGTTTTCTACAGTCTGTGCATGTTTGCCAAGCATAACCTCAGGAAAAAATGATCCTGCAGGCATCCATCACTGACGCCTCTGTCTGTTTCCACCTGCCAGTCCTGCGTGGGGACAGGAAGCCCCGGAGCTTACCTGAGCACAGACGCCACACAGGTGAAGCACCCCCTCATCATCTGCCTATGATTTAGAGAAAGGCTGATCTAGTGAGGCTTCAAGAAGGCTTCGGAAGACTCGAAGCTCCAACAAGAACAGACCACCACAACAGAACCAACTCTAAGAGGGGGGTCTGGAGATTTAGCGTCTCTCCTGTTATCAGGAGAGAGCCTAAGAGTGAAGCAGCCAAAACCAAATACTGCAGCTCCAACAACTGATCATTTGGGGGCGCCGTTGTCTGAGGTCACCTCTGACTAGAAAGCAGAAAAGCAGGAAGTACGACAGCAGCTAGTCCCATTATTCTCCACTGATCATGTATGAAGAAGCTCCTCCCGTTTACCCAGCAAACTTCCAAACCTCTCTATGATTCCTGCGTGACTTGGTCCCATTTCTGACCAAATGGAGATCAGGACAGGACTAAAGTCAAAGCTTAAAGACAACTGGAATGGTGCATGACCTGGAAATCCACTGGGAATCCACAAAATCTGCGTTATTGAAAACCTTCACCAAAAAAGGACTATATTTGAATAATTTAACTCTTAGTCACATGCAGCCATAGGAGTGCTGCAGGTTTTGGGTGGTCTGTTTGCTGCGTTCACACCCAAGGCGGTTAGTGAGTTACGTACATCCATGTTGGCCGCTGCTATTTGGACGCACGGCCAATTCTCTGCTCGACACCTGTCAAAAATGTGTTCATGAGCTTCACGCCCTAGGTGTGTGTGGGAGGGGCCACTGCCAAATGTTTTTAGCGTGATTGCTACATGGAGCTGTGTCTGTGGTTATCTCATTTACAATGGAGGGAAGACACGGATGATGTTCAGAGATCAGGTTTATTTATTTTAAAGAGCTCTACACAAGCATCGGTAATCACGTCTGGGTTCATGACATCTTTCAGAGACCGTCTCACATTATCCCGAGGGGGAAAAGAATGACTTTGGAGAATTTTTATTATTGTCTTGATGCAAATAGGAAAAATAGCTTAAAGTTCAGGTCGAGTCTGAGCTACTGGACTGACGTGCTGCGGCCGACTCTCAAATTACACTGCTAGACATCAGATCGGGTCTGTACGTTCACTTAACATTGAAACTAGGCGCCTCTGCTGAACAAACCGCGTTTGGTGGGAACACATCTTTACAGTTTCCTTGTGGCTCATGTAGGGACCTCATGAAAATGGGACGTACTACAGTCCCTGACAAAAGTCTTGTCGATCAAATAATTTACTTCAAAAACAAAAATATGTTGCATAACATCAGTGAATTAAGTAGTTCATAGTTCCATAGTTCATAGTTCCATATTTAATATCTAGTATGACTTCCATGAGCTTGAAGGACAGCATCCATGCGGTTTGACAATGATTCGTACAATTTATCGATGAAGTCATCAGGAATAGCAAAGAAAGCAGTCTTCCATGCCTCCCAGAGTTCATCAAGGTTCTTTGGTTTGGTCTTCCATGCTTCCTCTTTCATTTTACCCCAGACATGCTCAATGATGTTCATGTCTGGTGACTGGGCTGGCCAGTCCTGGAGCACCTTGATCTTCTTCACCTTGAAGAACTTTGATGTAGAGATGGAAGTATGCGATGGAGCACCATCCTGCTGCAGAATTTGACCGCTTTTATGGTTGGGAATGTAAGAGGTAGCTAATACTTCTTGATATTTTAGGCTATTGATATTGCCTTTCACCCTGCAAATGTTTCGCACACCCCCATACTGGATGTAACCCCAGACCAGGATTTTTCCGCCACCAAACTTAACTGTTTTCTGGGTGAATCTTGGGTCCATGCGGGCTCCAGTTGGCCTCCTGCAATATTTGTGGTGACTGTGATGTAATTCAAATGAAGACCCATCTGAGAAATCCACCTTCTGCCACTTTTCCAGCGTCCATTCTTTAGCAGGCTGTGGGCCTTGGCAAATGCCACACGTTTTTTGAATTGCCTTTTGTTTAGTGCTGGTCTCTGGGCACTGATTCGACCATGGAGTCTATTTTGAGACAGAATTCTACAAACTGTTCTGGTTGACACAGGGACTTGAGGTGACCAGGCCTGGTGGAGCTCTACTGCAGTGGAAAAGGGGCTGGCCTTGGATTTTTGAACCAACAAACGGTCCTCCCGAGCAGTTGGCTTGCGGGGTCTGCCGGACCTGGGCTTGTCAAAAAAATCTCCAGTCTCTTCAAATCTTTTTCTTATTCTTTGTACTTGACGCTGAGACACATTGAAGGTGTCAGCCACCTCAGCAGTGGATCTGGTCTTCAGCCTCTTGATAATCAACGCTTTGGTCTCAGGGTGACTCTTAGGCATGTTGTCAGAGATCAAATTGCAGTTAATGTGAAGGCCTGGTGTGCTGGGGTTCTTTTTAAACACACCCACTAATTGATTGATCAGTAATTGATCACAGGTGAGGCTGTAATCTAGGATTGGGTGCATCATATGACAAGGCAACAAAACTTTTGTCTTGCCAAAATGTGACCTTTCTGTGTTCATTAAATGATCAATCTTTCTTCAGTGAAGCAATTTTATTTTAGTATATTGAACATAATTTGGGAGGGTTTTAGCTTTCATATGAGACATTTCTAAACCAATGGATTCATTAAAAGTGAAGTTATACGCTTTTGTTTCTACAAAATGGATTTGTGACAAGACTTTTGTTTGGGACTGTATTGTTGCGTGTTTGGTAAGTGTATTGTTTAGTAATTGTAAGTTAAGTTACATGCACTTTATGGCATATGATTGACGCTGTCCTAGGGTGTTCTAATGCCACACTTTAGTCATCAGAAAGGTGTGAGTCCTGGCCTTTTTACTGACCGTTCGCAAATGCTGCACACATGGTGTTCTTGGGATACATAAGTGAAGTGTCTGATTGTCCAATTTCCTCTTTCCCAACAGTCTGTCTGCATGTCAGTGCACATTTATCACATAAACAGTACTAACGGGCTCTTTGCACAGTCTGCAAGATTTGGGGGGGGGGGGGGGGGGTTATAAAAAAAACAATCTGTATGACCTGCCTGCCCCTTACCCACTCCCCCCTTACTTAACCTAACGTGTTGTCCAGGTGTTCACTATGACTTGTGGCACACAGCTGTAGAAAAAAAGTGCATGAATATTTTCTCTGTTCTGGTTCCCTGAGTGCTCTACGGCCGTAAAATTTCCTGAGGGCCCCCTGGGTCCCCATACAGATTTGACCACAGCCCACATCCACCCACATGGGCAGTTGGGACAAAGGCTTTAGGGGCCACATCCAAAAATTCTCAGTCAGATGTGTGCCTAAGAGAACTTCTTAAAAAACGGTCTGCAGCTGTAGACACTGAATAAACACTGAAATATCCAAGGACCAGGAATTCCAGGGAATTTTAAATAATTCGCACCCAAGGCTCTGAAAAAAAACAATACATTGTCACTGCAAATCTTACTTGGAGCTAATTTTACATTTTACATCATATTTTAGTGGTTTATAAAACTCTTTTTTATTCTAGAAACTGAAATTTTTTCTCAGCCAGAATGTTGCAGGACAGCAAGGACAGGATCTTAAGTAAAACCTCCTCAGAGTTTCATTCAGTCTCACTCAAAGGCAGACAGACCCAGCTTCACAAAACCCCTGTGGTCTTTTTCCATATCAGAGATGCTGGAATGATGATTATTAGTCACGCCGCCTTGTTTCCACAATGACAAATATGACAGGTTTAATTTCTCTCTGGTGGGATTTGCTGCAGGTAAGACAGAAATCTTAATGTGCCTAATGGATTACACCAAATGAGATTTGGCTGCCATCATGGTAACCATTCAAGACGGATGGGGAAGCCAAGATTGGATCAATGGATAATAACATTTTCTGCTATTTTGTTTGGCAACAGTTGGATTGAGGGTAATTTACTGCTGATTCAGGCAGAAGCTTGCAGGAAAGTTGATCAGCAAACCAGGCAAAGATGAAGCGTTTATGCTCATCCAGGGTTCCTTTGTCTACAAAGGTGGAGGAGAATGCGTTTTTTGTCCAGCTGGGTGGGGGCCGTGGCCTTTCGACATACATTTTCTGCAAGAAAAGACTGAATAGACGACAAGCAGAGAAAATCTGTCATTTCACCAGCGATTAAAAAAGCTGTCAGAGAGCGCCGCCCTGTCTTTGAGATTCATTCATATTGCACAAAGCAGCTCATTCAGCAGACAATATGCAGCAACGAGGCCAGATTTATCATGCAGCAGATGTTGGGGGTCTCCTTCTTCCTCCCATCCAGACGCACAGGTGCAGGTGTCGGGGGACGCAGTTTACCACGGCGACAATGATGGGAAACAGCTGGTCCACGACTCATTCTGCACGACCTCCGCACACTTGATTTGCAACCTCGGAATAAAGCTGTCAGACGTGGTTATGGGGGGTGGAAGGTGGGCAGCTTCTGCTCCTGCAGACTAAACGTGTGTCTCTGGGGATTTCACCTGACAGAGTCCCACGGTTTCATCTGCGGCCCAAAATTATTTTTGAAGACGACGGAGCAGCAAAAGCTCCAATGGCTGGATCATCATGAAATACGCCGCGGTTCACATGATTCGTAAGGTTCTCATGTTCTATGTGTGTTCTCATGATCCATGTGTGTTCTCATGATCCATGTGTGTTATCATGATCCATGTATGTTCTCATGATCCATGTGTATTCTAATGATCCAAGCGTGTTCTCATGATCCATGTGTGTTCTAATGATCCATGCGTGTTCTCAGCGATCCATGCGTGTTCTCATGTTCTATGCATATTCTCATGATCCATGTGTCTTCTCATGATCCATGTGTGCTCCTTTCATGATCCATGTGTGTTAACAAGGATTCATGTATGTTCTCATGATCCATGTGTATTCTAATGATCCATGTGTTCTCATGATCCATGTGTGTTCTAATGATCCATGCGTGTTCTCATGATCCATGTTGTTCTCACAAGTTCATGCATATTCTCATGATCCATGTGTCTTCTCATGATCCATGTGTTCTCATGATCCTTGCATACTCTCATGATCCATGCATGTTCTCATGATCCATGCGTGTTCTCATGATTCATGCATGTTCTCATGTTCTATGCATGTTCTCATGATCCATGTTCATGATCCATGTGTGTTCTCATGATCCATGTGTGTTCTCATGATCCTTGTATACTCTCATGATTCATGTGTGTTCTCATGATCCATGTGTGTTCTCATGATCCATGTATGTTGTCATATTCATGCGCTGCTCACATGATTCATATACATTTCTCATATTCCTAAATTTCTCTTTGTTCAATGCCTCTTCTTGTTCCCATGTTTTCTGCATGTTCTCATGTTCCCATGTTTCATGAATGTTCTACGTGATGTTCCCACGTTGTTCATGTTGTTCTCATGATTTCAAACCAGATGAACCTGGCAATATTTTAGCAGCTTCTATAATCTTAGGCGATCTCAGAGTTTTGTGGTTTGTGACAGAGGACCTCTACCCTACTCCCGCTTAAACTGAATCAGAGAGCAAGTGTCTTAGAAGACTGCTGCATGGATCAGTAGCTGATCAACTGAAAGGATTATTTTTGGTGATGATGAAAAGCTCAAACTGTGATAAGTTGTGATTCAGTTTAATGAGGCTTTTCCAATCCACTTCTTTAGAAAACTCTGATGTCTGACAGCAATCGCCGCAGACGAGGACTGGTCTCCCGCTGCCTGCACTGCCCGACAGCAGCTGAAGATGAAGCATTGTTCTGTTTTCAGAAAAGAAAAAATAAATGTAAAGACTCATCTTCTTCTCAAGGAGGTTTGTGGAGATTCGATTGGTTACAGTCTCACATGTAGACGCTGCAATGCCATCATGACCAGAGCCCTTACAGGGAAACAAATGATGCAAACAGGAAGCCAATCACTGTGAGCTCCCATCGTGACTTGTTCTAATCTGGATGACAGACGAGTTTAATCGCTTTCATCCCTACAGATCAGCAGAAACCAATAAGAAGCTTCCAAATGTTTTCTTCAAAACTTTGATTTATCATTTTGAGCATCAGTATGACTCATGGACTTTCTGTAGATAAGCGCCATAATGTTTGTCTTGACATTGGTGAGGAAGCATCACCCATGTAGGACGTTTACATCACTTTACCCTCTAAATGGTTTTTCCCCTTGTTTATACTATGGATCCGGCCTGGATCCGGATCACAGAGTATTCACATGAATGGACGGCTGGACGCGTGTACTACGATATTCACCGCACGCCTCCCACTATGGGGGCTGGCCAGCCGCAGCGGCAGGGCGCCCCGGCTTTCTGGATTTCTCTCTGCCTCTCTGGGAGGCAGAGGGAGTTCTGCTGGGGGCTCCTCTGGGGGCTGCTCCTCGAGGCACGGCTCCGTGGAGAGGGGGAACTCCTCCACGAGTCCTGAGAATCACAAATCGGACAAAAAAAACCTGTCAGGATAGGAAGGGCTGCTCCCCGCCTCCTCTTCTTCTGCAGGATTCCAACAGAGGTGGTGAGTGGAAGGCAGGTTACAGGTGTGGGTGGGGGGAGGAACAGGGGAGAGGGAGTCAGGTTCATTACTCAAAGCCCAGCATGTCTGAGACCTGAGAAGCCTCTGGTCTCTTCAGAAAGGAAGACGTTTTTTCCAGCACTTTGTGCTTCAGGGGAAGCCTGAAATGCTGAGGAGATCCGCTCTGAACAACGCCGTCACTCAGCTTCCTGGTTGAACCACCAGTTAAAGGATTTGACGAGAAAAGAGGAAAGAAAGTCCGGCTGTCCAACCCTTTTACACGCAAACGTAACTTTCTTCTGAGAGTTAAGTGCTCTGAAAGAGCAGCAGAGTTGTTCTCCGCATCGCTTGCTGTCTATGTTTTCCGTTTCAGCTGCTTTCTCTGCGTTTGTGTTGAACCATCCAGCATTAGGTCAATGGAAGAAAAAGACGAAACCCAAATCGTCTGACTAATGGGGACAGCAGGGAGCGTGGCGGGGAAAAGAAAACGCACGAGTGACAGAAGAGTCCCCCTTAAAAAATGGGCATTTTTATCTCAGAAACAGCTCAAGAAAAAAAGAAAGCAAAAGCGATCTCTGATCAAAACCATGTGACCTTCCTCTGGGACCTTTGCATCCCGACACTCAAACCACACACAGTAAACGCTAATTAACAGTATCATTTAAAAAACAGCCAATTATAATCCCACTCACTGTGAGACAAACACTTCATCTCGGTGACCTTGTTTTTCTTAAATTCTGGAGACCAATATTAGAAACAAGAAACTGTAAACATCACAGAAAAGCACAGAAACAGAGCAAAGAGCATCTCTGCCGCCGCGGCTGCTTTTCCTCAGGAAGTGAGGGAAGGAGGCAGCGATTCATAATTCAGATGAAATGCCAGCTGGAAATCAGTTTAACCGGGGAGGGGTGTGTCTGTGGAGGGTGTCAGAGCGTCAGTGGAGCCATGAGGAAGACATGTATCCAGACGTTGGTATGCTGATGCATTCTAAATTACTTTCATAGGAGGAAAGAATGCCCCTGAAAAAGTCCCATACCATCATCCTCCCTCCACCAAATTCTGTCAGGTTTAAGAAGGTTTAGGAGAGGGGTTTTTTTTAAGTCTTGCAGGAACCTTTCAGTTCTCGACTTTCATCACCTTTGAAGACAATGTCAAAAAAATGTTAGGACAATAATAAATTCTACTTTTCTGCAAACAAAAGTGGCAGCAAGGAAGGAGCAGAGCAGATTTTTATGTACACAACAGCAACACAACATGTTTTCTGCAGGCTCCACTAGACTCAACCTCTTCTTCATTTGCTCCGCCCCCACCCCTCCATCAGTGGTAGGATTGCATGCACACCATGTTTCCAATTTCTGGAGGATTTCCTGATTGACGGGTTTTTTTTTTATAGAGAAACTCAGCTTTGAATGAGCAAACAGGAGAAACATTTGAGCAACGACCCCCATCAACCAGGACACGAAGCGCCATGTTCTCCGTCACGTGTTATCCTCATCGTTGCAGGGGGGGGGCTAGACTTTGAGCAGGTCAGTTTAAATGATTGTCCATAGAGTTAAAACACTTGTTATTGTGAATACTGACATAAAGTTCACTGCACATCAACACATTTATTCTGGTGCAGAAATCAAGAGCATTAGCAGCATTTTGCATTCTAGACATGAGGATATGTGCTATCTATAAGGAGTGTCCAATTCCACTCCAGGGTGGGGGGAGGGTGGGGGACGTCCTCCACTGATCCAGGTGATCAGCAGCAGGTGGGACAGTGTTGAAAGGGCTGTGACGGAACACCCATGTGAACACTGATGGTATCTTCCATGGCAGAGCCGTGTAACATCGTAA
This sequence comes from Oryzias sinensis, assembly GCA_037389245.1. NCBI lineage: Eukaryota > Metazoa > Chordata > Actinopteri > Beloniformes > Adrianichthyidae > Oryzias > Oryzias sinensis. Next base: position 35,603,829 of record CM074488.1, on the reverse strand, counting down.
GGTGAAGTTCATGCAGCAGCAATGATGGAATAACAAAAAGGAGCTTCACCACTAACATGATGACCAACATTGTTATTAAACATCCAGCTGGCTGTGATGAAGGCACAGATCACAGCTTGAAATGATCTTTAACCATTGGACCTGGAAGAACCATAACCACTTCAGAGATGCAGATCCGGTTAAAAAACAAAAAACAAACATCTGCTCTCTTTGCTCCACATATTAATCCTTTGGTTTAAATGACATAAGTTGTAAAAGAGAAGGGAAATGGGTCATTTTTAACCAACTGACAGGACACACACACTATATTTCTTGTACAACTTAATCAGTGATACAAAAGGAATAACTTTATGGAGTTTGTATCATCTAAAAGTCTTTTGTCATATGACATATGTAAAATATGTAACTGTGATTTTAAACTCTAATCTGATCAGTGTTTTATTTTGAAAGATCAGCTGGGTCACACAGGAGTAGCCTCAGCTATGACCCGTTTCCTGTTTCTGTCCAGAATTCAGTGAGGTGGACTCAAACTGCTGATTGGATCTGTTGTTTGTCTTCACGCGACGAAACAGAACAAACAGAAAAAGTGAAACTTAAAAAGGAAAATATCCTTTTTTTTGTTTTACCAGGAAGTCAATTATCTAGGATTTTCTTTCTGTGATTCTCGCTGAGCTTTGCACGCCGTCAGCACTGACGGAGACAGCGTGGCTCATTTTTCAGCTCACAGAAGAAGCTGCATAATGCCGCTCATTCTTGTAAAATGTATGAAACCGCCCCCGCTCCCACAATGAAGGGGGGGCTCTCAATTTTAAATTGCTTCTATCAGAGGAGGGACCGGATCGTTGTGCACTGCTCGTAAATTTTCCTCCGTCTGCTGGCAGAAAAGCAGGTTTTATGCGGGTTCAGATTCCTGCCATGGTTCACGGCGTCCGAGTCACATCCTGTTCGTGACGGAGCCGATGTGGCCTGCGAGCGCAAATCTGCGGAGCTCCATAAGGCTCTTTGCTTTCAGCTGAAACCTTCACAACAGCCTCATCGCAGTTCAGATGCTTAGATCTAGTGGTTTTGGTGCTGAAGAGCATCGTACAGCTGCTCTGGACATGGAGATGGTTTTGTGCCCCACATACTGCAGACCTCGCTGTGAAAGCATTTAGGTCTGAATTTTTCATGAAGGAAACACCTGCAGACAGTTCCACTCTGTTCCCATCAGAATCCTGCTGTAGGATCCCCACACTTCCTTCACATATTCAGATTTCACATTAAAAGCAGACACTTTGTGTTGCAGATGAGGGAAATCAACATTTACAGGAGGATCACTATAAAAAAGCAGAGACACATAAATGTAGATGGATAGATTGAGTGAGATTTCTGCAGCCTCCTGTGCTCAGACGCCCCCGCCGCTGTTTGTGACGGCGCGGCCCATTGTGGTTCTGCCGGATTGAAAAAGGTAATACAATCTGCTGTGGTCAGTTTAGAACAGAAAATTGTCTTTTCAGGTGGGAAAATGGAATTCTTTGTGACTTTGTGGGAAGTCACAAAAACGCCTGCGGCTGGAAAAATCACTTTAAGCACACAGATCTGTAATATTCAAGCCACAAAAACAGAAAATATGGAAGATTGTTGGATTTTTGAAAAAAGAAGTGAAGGTAGGAATATGACAAAAAGAAATAGTTTTCATGGAAACAGGAGGAATAGCTCAGGTGAAGCATCTGTTTTTCTACATCCTCACTTCCTGTTCAGCTGTCCTCCAGCTGCTCATCTGCAGCTTCCAGGAGAGAAGGATCCGTGGGGAGGACGTGAGTTTGGGACAAAACTGCCCCTTTCTTTCAGAAATGACTTTGACTCTTTTATGCAAAAAAGAGATACTTGTTGCGCAACAAATCCTCCCATCCTCTGAATCCTTCCCACTTCTGTCCAAGAAGCTCCTCTTTGGTCTTCTACTGTTCTCACACGTCCACACTATAAGAACAACCAACCATTCCCACTGACCTGAAGAGCTGAGCTGATATTCAGTTAGGCGGAGAAACTGACATGTCACAATTTCTTCAGGTGTTTTCCGTTCTAAAGGAAACATTCTAAAGATGTTTGACACAAAAAGCCTGGACCTAAATAAATGCAACTGCAGTGAACTATGATCCTTTACCTCAAATAATCTGACGGGTCTTTAAGATTAAATCCTGCACAAATTCAAAAATCCTCTTGATGTATCGGGTCACCATCAGCCTGATGTATATCTGCTGTCTGGGATTTATCCAGAAGGCTACATGTTGGTTCCCTGACAGGCTCCTGATTTTCCCGCTTCCCCATCTTTGCTTTAGCTTTCCCTGCAGCTGATAGCTTTCCTGAACCGGGCATCTCTACAGCCTGGTGGGCTCAAAACTTTCAGCCTCGTGGATGAAATTTTTTAGAAAAAGAAGAAAAAAAGTGACCTTACTTTCCATCTGATGTATTTTCTTTCAAGAGAACGTGAAAAAACGTCTTCAGTGAAACGAAATCCAAACATCCAGAATATTCCCACAAAGGAGAACCATTCTGATTCTTAGCGTGTATTCAGACGGGAAAACTGTTTGTTTCAGAGCCGATCTGCTTGATTTGGTCCAGATTGAGATCTGAACCCTGTATTTGATCTGTTTTCAGAACTTCATCAAGGGGACTTTCCTGATTCGAATCAAAGCTTGTAAATAAAAACATGTGACCTAAAGTCTCTTCAGTCATTGGTCAGGAATTATGAAGGCGGGGCAAAGCAACTAGAGACAGAAGTTATGGAAGTCCTGCACTTTGCAGTTCATTCAAACTTTATATTTTTCTGACCAACCATAAAGGCCTGTATCAACGTCAGGCTCAACACTTTTTACTGGCTGGTTTTGGTCCGGTGGAGACATGCAGCAGGGCGGTTACTGGCAAGAAGACGACTAAGAACATACGCTGATAAGTGTTCATGACATTTAGATTGTCGGGGAGAAGGCATGTGTATCATGTTAAGAATTCTTCTAATGATCCTGCATTCATCTGACCACGTTTCAATGACATGCTGTGTCTCATCGTTGTGGACTTATGGCATTGTTGTTAAGAGGATTCTGTTAAGGATGCCGCTCATTTAGGATGACGTCATGACAGCGCCTGTGGGTCGCACGCCGTGTAACAAGACACAGAAAAGTGTGTTAGAAGAGTTTTCAGCTGAGTTAAAATAAATGTTCCAGCAAATAAACAGTTGGACTATTTTTCTGTTTAATAACATGATAATCATTGTTTTACATTTGTCCACGGCTCATCTGTTCCTTCATTCTTACTCTGTTTACGTTGGCTACGGTGGCTGTTTTGGTTCAGTAGTTTCGCTCTGAGATTAGATTAGATTCAGACTGAAGACTCTCAGAGTGAACCGAAGCTCAGTCCAATTGGCAAAGACCCGAGATCACCTCCAAAGATGGGTCCGAGAGCGGTTCCTGGTCGCAGGCCAGCGTCCCTTTGGGTGTATTCAGATGGAAAATTTGCTACAGATTATTGGGGGAAATGAACTCTTAAACACCTCTGCAGATTATACGTACAATTCACCTCGTTTGAGATCTGATTTATCTGATTGAGATCTGATTTATTTAATACATTAATAAACATTTCTGTCAATATGCCAGAGTTAGCCAAAGGGCTATTTTTCATTTTTCATTCATTCAGTACCTGGGTAGATGTTAAAATCACCCTAAAAGATTCAAATAAAATTACATAATTACATACATATATTAAACAATGCATTCAATAAAAAAAACAGTTACCCTAAAAACAAATTGGCGATAAAACAATCCAAAATTAGACAAATTTAAGAACATATGCACATATAAAAGATAAGATAGAAGCGAGGATTGGTGATGGGAGGTTTACTCAGTGTTGACAGCTCAGATTATCAATGAGCCATTTCTTTAATTGGGTCTTGAATAAATTATGTGTTTTGATTTCTGATAGTTACGGGTGTGAAGTTCCACTCAGTAGCAGTTCTAACAGAAAAAGCATTCATTCATTCATTTTCTACCGTTTTATCCCTTTCGGGGTCACGGGCTGCTGGAGCCTATCCCGTGACCCTGGGCCACAATCACACATCCGTTCACTCTCACACTCACACCTAGGGCCAATTTAGAGTTGCCAGTTGACCTATATGAAGCATGTTTTTGGACAGTAGGAGGAAAAGCAGTCTGACCAAAAATGCTTTTTCTGAAGGAAATGATACAGTCTCCTCTGACTGCACTCTGCTCTGACTGTCTAACATGAAAACATGTTTATCTTGATTACGATTTAATATTTTTGTGGATTTGACCACCCTCTACAAATATAACGTAAAAACCGGCTGATTAGATACTAAAGAATGGAGTTCTGCTTTGAAAGGTTTTGGTTTTGAACTGAGCTTCCTGCGTCACTCCATCAAACTCCAACAGTAGGGAGCGGCTTGACTGCTGAAAGCCTTTCCAGGCTCGGCTCCACATGTCAGGGTTTTGGTGGGAAACGTCAGTTCTCTGCAGAGCCCATCATTACTGCAGGTTAGCGTCTGCTGCTCTGCCTGACTTCCCTGTAAACAGGAAATAAAAATACCTCCATGGATGCAGCAGAGACACTCCACAAATGGAAGGAATCTCTGATGGAATAAAAACACAGCCGCTGCATGGTAGGCTAAATGTGGGGTCCACACAGCAAATGTTCCAGCCAGAGAGGCACAGCAAGGATCTTCCTCTTCTTCTTCTCAAAATATTTTCAACATTTTTACCCTTTTTGCTTCTTGGAAAATGAAACCTCGTGTTCAAATACAGTGTGTCTACGTTTTCCTTTTATTAGCAAAATCCCATTGTCTTTCATTTTGCGTTTGTGGACCCAGTATGAAAATAAAGAGTGCATCCTGATGTCTATAGATGACAGATCCTTAATGACTCCTCCATGCAGAACCCCACCCTTTAGCCTTCCTTTTCACAGGCTGAGGGGTGGAGCTAAACCTCAGGGGTGACGTGGGATTGGAACACATATGTAGGCCACCTGCTGCTTCACAGCTGATCTGAACCTCGGGTCTGCTCTCTTCAGTGAGCTCCACAGTGAATGGGAGGAAAAGACTGTAGGAGCTCCACACACCATACCATGATGCTCACTCCACTATTCCTTAAAATTGACACAAAGCAGACAGGAAGGAATCTAAAACAGATTTTTCAGAATAAAAGCCAATGTGCATCAGTGCTGATTAAAATACTAAAGAACAGCATTAATGCAGGTGGGCCATGTGGATGTCCACAGCATTGGACTGATGCTGTGATGACCCCCCACTATTTTGTTTTGTGTTGATAAATGCTCCTTTAAACAAAAGGGAAAGATTAAGTTTCTTGGTGTGTAACGGATTGTTCGGTGGCAGACATCCTCAGGATGACCCACTTTAAAGATGTGGCAACAGCAACCTAATTCTGCTGTGCACGTGTTAAACACAGGTCACATCTCCATAGTGAGGGGAAGAACAGACAACAACCTGAACGAGAAGAAAGCCTGAGAGCAGAGAGACCGGCTCTTTTTACGGACATTCATGACATGACTGACGCTGGGGTCTGAAGACGCCCCACAGGGTGAGGGAATCTGTCTCTCTGATAAACTTAGCAAAGGAACAGAAACAATAAAAAAACCTTTTAGCCTCATCGGACACAAAAAGCTGCATCGGACGCGTGCAGAAGCGGGGCAGGTTACCTGGGGGGCCCTGGAGCAGGCGTCCCTCTTCCACGCACGGCTGACTTGCCCCTGACTGACGGCACCTTGGCGTCCTCGGAGCCCCCGTTCAGGTACGTGAGCTCCTGCAGCTGGGCCTGCCTGATCTCATCGTTGTAGTCCTGCAGACAGAGGCGTCACGTTCACAAACTCCTCCAGTGTATCAAATGACAGGCTTGGTCTGCAGCCCAGGGAATATCTGATGAATGTTCGTTACAGGACGGCCGTGTTCCTGAAGCAATATGAAGTCAGATTTGTTGATAAACTGCGTCCGTAAAATGGATTTGTACTTGTCAGAATAAATTGTCCATCTGCAAAAAAGTTTTGTACTTGTAAGAAAAACGTCTGTAAAACTGTTTCATAACAGTAGAAAAAAAATGCTTGTCTGTAAAATATTTTTGTCCATGTGTGAAACGTCACACACGCGTGCTAGCATGCGCATTGATCTGAAATGACAAATGTTACAAGTATTCTTTTGCTTTTTAAGGAGCCCCCCAGGTAATAGTGGTTAAAAAAAATCTGCTAAACCGTTGCTCAAGAATTAACCAATTGTGATCGTATTGTTGCACAATCGTGCATACGCACACATTGCCAAACACTTATTGCAGGCCGAACCGTTTTGGCCTGCGACTAATGGTGACGTCACAGTATTTGATTGGCTGCCGGTTGGTCCGATGACGTGTGAGATGGTGATTGGTGTCCGGACCGTAGAAAAAGGAATTGTGCGTTCCGTTGTTAACAAACACAGCTCTGACATAAAGCGAGATGATCTTCTAAACGGACTTTTATCATTGTTATGATTATTATTAAGTGCATTTTCGCTTATAGCTTTTTAAATCCATGCTTTATTCTTGACCGAACTGACCCAGAAGAAGGGTTAGGATAGTCTCATGTGTGCTAACAACATTTAGCCGTGGATAAACTTACACTGGAATAACCATCAGCCTTTATTTTGTCTGGAAACGACTGGTAACACAAATTCACATGATTGTTTGCACGTTTTCTCAGGACTGTTCATTCAAAAGCCGCCTCTGCCCGTCCTCTGCTTGGAGATCCAAATGTCCCGGGAGACATGATTCTTCTGAGTCCAGCAGCTCGCTCACACAGAGCAGATGGACGGACTGCGGTCAGGAGCTTCCTCCGGAGCGCACAAGGCAACAAAGCACCCTCCCCTGCAATGTGTGCGCGCGCACAACACATTATGCGTGCACAACAGTACGAGCACACTTCATTAATCTGTGGGCACGGTTTTTCAGACTTCATTTTTTTTACACTGGCACCTGGGTGGCTCTGTAGACTCTTAACAAACAACAATTCAGCAGCTTTTGATTGTCACCCAATCGGTGCGCTGCTTTGACAAGCCTATCAGATGCACGATAGCCATGCCAGAAAAACAACAAAAACAAATTGTTTCTTCATTCAACACAAAAGAGAAAGAGACAAGACAAAATGGAAGAAAACACCTGAAATATGGTGATGGATGTTTTTCATTACAACATCAAAACCAAAGTGTTGACCATCGTTTTAGAAAATTCTGCTGATATCTTCCACCATTGTGTCTTCCTTTGTTTCTCTTTTTTCCTGTCGTGGCTTTCATGCATCTGATTGGCTGGTCAAAGCAGCGCACCGATTGGGTGACAGTCAAAAGCTGCTGAATTGTTGATTAATCGAGAAGCGAAAGAATTGTACTTGTAACTTGGGTTGTGTCCTTGTAGATTAATGCGTGTGCTCACGTGTGGGCATGGCGTTTTGCCTTTTTACAGACGCACAAATCTCTTGTTACAAGTGCGTAACCTTTTTCCGGAAGGACAATACTTTAGCAACGAACCAAACTTCTATATGGGTCTCAATCACTTTCCTCTGATGCTGTTGTTTTTTCCACTGAGGTCATTCACAAGGTCCTCCCACACAGGGGAACAGGGTTTGCCACGAGAGCGCGAGTTTGGGATGTGTCTGCATTTAAAGCAGCACAAATAAAGAAACAAAGGTTTTGTTGTGTTTCTCTGTCAAATCTCTCTCCACTTTCTGTGCATCCCAAATGTCAAAAATAAAAACCATTTTAATAGAATTTAATAGCCTCAAATACAAAGGGGTTTATACAAATATGTTATAATTTCTGTTTGCTCAGCTGCCGCACAGGATCAGTTAGAAAAAGGTGAATGTTCTTTACAGGACAGCCGTGTTCCTGAAACAGGACTGTGTTTCAGATCTATCCCCCATAAATCCTCTCCAGACCTTAATCTGCATTTTCTTCAGATGCTGCTGTTTTTACCACGGAGGTCAAACATGATAATTCCCACACACCCACATAAATATGCATGGGTAAACAAACACTTGCATGCATCGATGTTCACGTGAGTCCAAACATGAAGGTATGTGCACACTCACAAAGACACACACACCTCATCCAAAGGCAGACAACCGGAGTTCAAAAGAGAAATTGCTCTTTGCTGTTACTGACCGGCTTCACCGTGGAAAATGAGTCGGCCGGGCCAGAGAGCACTTCCAGGAGACTCAGGATGTGACACAGAAAGATACAGGGGGAGATTGCGTGTTGCGTTGTGTGTGCGTGTGTGTGTGTGTGTGTGTGTGTGTGCAGAGCGAAGGAACATACTGGGATGAGAAATTTCTTGATCTCCTCCAGAGCGTGACCCATCCGTGCATAGGCCTCTGCCGGTGGGGCAAACACCTCGATAAGGACGTGCAAGTCCTCGTTCAGGTGCTGGTACTTTGCCTCGCCGCTCTGCCGCAGCTCCTCCTCCTGATGGAAAGGGGAGAAAGCCGTTTTGTTGCACAGGTCATCCATCTCCGGAAAGAGAATGAGCGAACTGTCACAGCCAGGAATATTTATTGTTTTGTTCTCCAGCAAAGATTTACTGCAGGGAATTTTTCCATAACTGTTAACATAATGAGTTGTGATGTTTCCGTGCTGCAGACTTACAAACCGGCAGACAAAATATTGATGTGCGTAGTAGACTTCTGCAAAGAGGCAGTCCTTAACATCCTTTCAATTGCAGCTGTCACAACTAACTGATGGCTTTTGTCTACACTAAGCTGCCACTCCACACAGCAAATAAAGCTGAGCACACACCTCCACAGTCTTCTCCATCATTGCTGCATCTGAGCTCATGTCTGCAGCTGCGTTAAGTAGGAAAAAGCCAAATAAGCCTCATTTGGAGGATAAAAGAGACTGCAATCTACATTGTTGTGATATTTTTCCCAAAAAGTGTGCAGCCATTTGGAACAAATAGCCAATGATGGAATACTAGTAGTTTCTAACATTATTACTCTTTTCTTTTTGTTTTTACTGGGTGCAATCTAATAATATGTTATATTCCTTATAGTCACTGTTTCTGTTAGTTATAGCAAAACTAAAGAGATCTTTTCTATTTATTTTGCTACAACATTTAAACCTGACAATAACTTTAGGACATGTGCACCCCATCTATACCAAATATCCAGCATTTAATTTCCTAATGTCCCAAGTTTTTCTTCAGGGTTCAGGGATAACGATAATCTCAGACTGTAATGCACCAAAGAGACCACAGGGGGCAGTGCCGCAGCAGTGTTGGTTTTCGGATTGTCTTTGTTTGCACATCAGAGATAAAGCACAACTTCCTGTTTTTTTTTTCAGATTATAGTTGAAATAGGAAGCAGTGGATGCAGTTTGATTTCAACAAACAGAAGCACAGCTGTGGAGCTTTTTTTTGTTTGAGCTCCTTCAGATATTAAAAAACAACCAATTCAGGAAGTTAGGAGCTAGGATCTCGAAATAATGAAATTATTATAAGGGGGTCTAAATAATTTTGCTTTAAACATTTGACAATAGAACAACTTGATTTAAATAAAAAATAATGGGTTCATTTCAAAGGATGTTATTTCAAAGTTCAATAAATGTTGACAAGTCAGACTGCCATTCACTGTTTATTTTGGACACAAAAAATTACATTTGTGTTCTAAGAATAAGTGCTAATTTGAGATTTTATAAGAATTTAATAAAATGGACCAACTTCCCATTTTGTTCTAAATGAACTACAATACGTTAAAAAATGCAAACCATTTGCTTACAATTAACAAAGAAAATACTGTTTATTTAATTTAGTTTGAAGCTTGAATGCTTGTTTAGAAGGGGAAGAAAGTTATAGCACTTTTTAGTAAAAAAAACACTAAGTACTTCACAAGGCATAATTAAACGTGAATAAAAATGAAATGAAATAAATAAAACATCAGAGGTAAAATACAATAAAGGTTCAAACATAAGGCAGTCACAAGCAGAAGTTTGCTAAAAGCACATCTGAATAAAACCTTCAGATTCAGCCACACAGAACTCCTTGTGTCCCTATATGAATATCTTCTGCATGAGTTCTTATGAAGTAAAATAGCTTGCTGCATGGACAGATCATTTCAGTACTTTCTAGTGATTTTTTCTTCTGATGATTGCTCTTTTGCTATTTTAAGGCTTCCTCGTTTAGCAGCGTGAAGGTGCGGTCAGAGGATAAATGTGTGCGTAAACGAGTTTCATTCCTGGTGTTCACCACAGTTCTTCCAAACAACATCCAAGTCCAAAGGATGTCTTTACCTTCCAGCGTTATGTTTTTGTTGTCTTCAAACACGCTCCTGAAGTTGCTGCTGATTCGTCTGAACACACAGACCCCCCCTCCAGAATCCCACCGACTTCTGGTGTGAGCAGAGGAAGGCCAGACCGGACCGCTTCCGCTCCACAGAAGCAGGCCAGTATGATGTTACAGATGCAGAGAAATAGGGCAACAAAAGCCTGAAATGTCTTCCAACAAATCACACAAAGGAACCAACAGGTTCGCTGTCCCAGTTTTCCTATTTTTTAAACAGAAACTGTGGAAAAATCCACTCTGGGGCCTCTCCAGTGGTAGAAACCTCTTCTTCCCCGACGCTCCCTTCAACACTATGCAAACCATTGTCTCTGATGTCACCTAATTATAAATAACCTTCTTTTAAGAATGCTTGTAGTATGTTAACGATATGTTAATTTTCCTCATAAATCTGTGCTTTTCCTCTGTGGATAGAAGAGCTGCCGGTGTGGGGAGGAGTGCGAGCGGGAGCAGGGGTGGTGAGGGGGTGGATCTGTTCTCCTGCTCCATTTCATGTGTTTGCTGCTTCACTTGCATAAGTAAAATGTAAAAAAACAATCATTACCAAGTCCTCCAAAGTAAGGACAGACATAGGTCGATGTCTCGTTTGTGGACTTTTTGCATATTTTGTCCTCTGGACCTCCAAAGATGGACTCTGCTAAGTCTCAGAGATTCACATCTCCTCCCGGACGGTTTCATGTGTGCTGACCCTCTCAGCCATGAAAAGAGTCCTGAAGCAGCAGCGCACGCGGCAGGTCGATGAGTCCTCCATCTCTGCAAGCATGTTCAGTCTGCAAGCAGCTCTCTGCTCAGATTCTTCTCTAAAGGGAATGTCGGAACAAACACTGCAAAGATCTTTTATTCTGTCTGCATGACAGGTGACGCATTTACCCAGATAACTGCTCTGTACAGACGTCTTCATCTGCTTTTCTGACAGCCAGAGGAGCTGAACAACATGAAGATGCTCCCCTTTTTCATCACGCCATGCAGGCGTGCAGCCCCATTATGAGCTGGAAGGAGGTGTGACACCTCAGAGCTTCCACTGTCCAGCCAATGCAGGTCATCCCACCGTACTGTCATCGGAATTCAACCCCTCCGATACATCAACGGTGCTCATGCTCCCATGGTGATCAGACTTCACTTAAAAAAAAGGAAAATATTTAGAATGAAATTCAGGGAAGGATTCAAAGAAATAGATAAAAACAAAAAAAGTTTGAGAAGGTGACTGAAATGGCTAAGAAAGACATCAGTTTAATTCAACTAGTTTTTTTTAAACACCAAAACATAGTAAAAAACAAATCTCTCAAACTGTGTAAAGCAAAAATCAAACAATGTTCTTTAGGTTTGTTTAATTTCCCTTTCAGGCCATCATATATGGCACCGGTAACTTAAAGCACAAGAAAAATATATCTTCCAAACATGTTTAAGGAACAAATTAAAAAAAAGAAAAAAACATTTACAGATTTTTTTTGCGAGGGTTGGAAAAATCCACACTTAATCACACGTTAATGAATCTGAATTGCAAAACACGGACGCTGTTAAATCATTCTGCTGTGACAGCAGCAGGAAAACAGCGGTGCCATAACCAGGCGGTCTGACTCCGACAGCTCGCAGCCTCTCTCTCAGGCTCCCTGCATCCACGCTCCTGTCAGCTGCAGATCAAGCTACAACAGGAGCAAATATTTGTGCAATTATATCAGCTCTTGCAGAGTCTCTGCAAAACGTCCTGTAGTTGCTTAAAAAGGAGTTACAGCACATTGTGTGGCTTTACAGCTCATGCAAACATTTTTTCCTGACATGTCTTACAGGGTGAAACTGTAAATTGTTTTTTTCCTGCCAGCCAGCCAGGTGCCCTAAAGGACAGGAAATGACTCCCAAAATAAACAGGAGTGTTAGACACTCAGAGATTCAGAGGCCATTAATAGTTGACTTCTTTCTTTTTTTGTGAAACAAATCCCATTCCACTTTTATCTGATATGCAAAGAAAAGATGAAAATCCTGAAAAGATTAATATCTTGGCCCTCACCAGTCAGTCCTGAAAGACGCTGATTCAGCTGCTGAACATCGAAAACAACTAAAAAGCTGCAAAGAATCTCGCCTGTCAGAAAAAACTGCTGTTCAGCAGCTGTTTGGTCTGAATCTTTCCAGAACTACAGTCGGAAGACATGCACACACGGTGAAGTGAAGCTGAGGAGGCTGGGATTGGTTCTAGCCAACGATGGCGCTGAGTCAGCGCAGGTCCTTGTGTCACGCTATCGGGTCCGACTCACGGGTAATACGTTCCCCACAGAAACTGGTTAAGGAAACCAAACTAGACGTCAACATTGAAACGCCACTACAGGGGGCTTGTAGTCAAACTCTCTTTACACCAATGTAAACATAGAAACTTTTACATGCATGAACCAATTTGGTTCCATGTGTGAATAAAGAACAACAGTTCCAGGGGCCAACACCTTAAATTTCCTTAAATTTTTCATTTAGAATCCCAATCGCGGTAAAAGAAAAAAAAGAGGGGGGGGGGGGGTGATCATCAGCTGTGAAATAGCCTTACTGGACGTAACCAAACCACTGTCAGAGTGCTTTGTCCCGTCTATTTGCTAATGCTTTAGAAAGACAGAGGTTGAAGCAGACGATGGAGCTACAAGACCTCAATCGTAAACAGCGGTTGGTCCGGTCCATTAAGTAGAGGCCCCAGTAGAGGTTTCCATTATTGGTCCATACATCTATACTAAACCCCCTTTGTCCAGTTACGTTGTTGGAGCTTACCCAGCTACTGTTTGGGGTGAAGGCAGGGTTCAACCTGAACAGTTTGCTAATACATCCTAGAGCTAAACAAAGACAAAAAAAACAAACCACTCACATTCACAGCTAAGAGACATTTGGGGAATTTAGCAATGAACCTGTGAAGCCTGTTTTTTGGATCCTAGGAGGACTTTGATGAGGCCATGGAGAAGGGCCGACCTCAAAGAGATTGTGGTAAACTGTCTGGTATGTCCATAGTCTTCTCCAGGATCTTGGCTCGGTAGGACATGACCGGTAATTTTATCCAGTGAGACGTCTAGAAGGCATGAGGAACAGCGGCTCTACTCCAAGCTCCCTCTGGGTGACCAAGCTCCTCATTCTATCTCTAAGGGGGGCATAGGTGAGTATTGGAACAAAGATCAACCGGTAAGTTGAGAGCTTTGCTTTCTGACTCAATTCCCTTTTCCCCAGACCACTTTAGGGGGCAAATGACAACAGACGATTCATCGACCCACCCATCAACCTCATTGACAAACTATTGTTCTCTGGTTAGGAACAATGGCCTCGAGAGTTAGCAATGCCGACCTTTGTACCTATGCACATTGGAGGTCCTTGGCTCGATTGAGTCAACATGGGTCTCTCCTCTCCAGTACTCTGGATGAGACTTTCCCAGAGAAGCTGAGGAATGTGATTCCCTGGTGGTTTAAACAAACCATTCTGCCCCACTTCTTATAAAGTGAAACCGTCTCCCCAGTCCACCAATCCAGTGGTACTGTCCCCAACTGCCACGCAATGGCGAGTTGATTTATGAGCCAAGACATCATCGAAGAATCCAGAGACTTGAGGCACTAGGGGTGGAATTCCTCCACCCTTAGTGCCACTTTGGAGCTCCCCAACTTCATTGGTGATTTCAGCAACGCCTCGTTGTACTCCCAGCCACTGCTTCTTCTACAGAAGACGTGTCAGCAGGGATGAGAAGATCATCACATTTTTACTTCTATCACTTAACATCCCAAGTCAATGTCAACAGCTCCACACCAAAAACGGTGCCAGCAGGAAACCTTCTCCCTCTCCTGAGGTGCCAGACGGTTTGTCAGGCCGTGTGACAAACTGCTGACACAAAGCTGCAGGTTGAGCTTCCAGAGCTGTACACGTCTTTAGACGCTAAAAATCTAGGAATTTACCTGAAACCAGGTTCTTACACAAACTAGAAAGAGTGGGAATACCTCATATACATTTTAATGCATCATTTTTCTTTTTTCTTTTATCTTGTTGTCTCAGAAGAAAACCCTCCTAGTATTTGGTATTCAAAAGTTTTTTTTTTTTTTACTTTAAAGGAGGTAACTCTTTTTTTAATATCCACTGTTTGCTAACATGCACTTAATAGAGATTTTAGGCTTCACTAAGCAGATATGAATCTGGTTATCCAGAATAATCCAAGGGGGATCCAAGGGGGAGGAGAACTTTTAGTCAACTTGGGATGAAAGAACTGGAGAACTGTGGATGCAGGCTGTGATGGAGCTCCATGCTCACAACAAAGGAGTGGGCATTGAGTGGTGATGGACACTTTCTCTGCTCCAGCTCTTTCAGCTGACCTGACTGGAGCTCTTGCTTTTACTAAAGTGAGTCTTACTGTGACACTTATCCATTTTTCTCTGCAGCCTGCAGTTTGGTTTTCATGTTCGTCTCCCGGAAGGAAGAAACATTCCGATTTGGGATCAACTTAGTTTGGAGCTTCGCACACTGGTTCAACCAAAGCAGATTCAAAATCACGTGATTCCTTTTCAGCCTCAACCAGCAACAGACGGCCGTTATCTGAAAGCGTCGGCTTCATCCCGCAGCAGACGACAGATTCTCATCAGTCTGGACTCTGCAGTGAGCAGAGGTGGACATGAAGCTACAATCTAAGCCTTCGGTAACGGGCATCTCAGGCTTCCACGTTCAAAACTCTCACGTTCAAATATCACAACAAACAATTTAACGACTGCTTTCTACACACGCGTCCATCGAATGCATGTTAACAGTTAAACCAGGTCGAGCTTTGACCAATCAGGGACTTGGATTTGTGACATACGAAGTGCCAACCATTTAAAAATTGATCAAGGAGGAGGAATTAGGAATTGCAGTTTGTGTCCTATGTAGGACTGCACGATGTGAGGAAAAGTTGTGATATGCAATATTAGTGACCAATAGTGCGATGACGATATAACTTGCAATACATAAACAAAAAATCCATTTCACTGCAAAAGTTCAATTTAAATAAGAGTCAAAATAGCTTAAATGATTCTCCAAACGACCCTCGTCTAATTAGGAGGGCAACATCTAACGTAAAAGCTCCATCCGATTGGTCAACAACGTAAAGAGCTCTTTCTAATTGGTCAAATGAATAAAGGGATCATTTGATTTGTTAAATACTTAAAGCTGCCATAAGATTGTTTTACCACATTTAAGGTTTACCACTTATTGTGATTTTCACTGAATCTTGCGATATGGATATTGCACAGCTTGAAATCGCGGTAACGATAAATTTGCGATTTATTGTGCAGGCCTAGTCCTGTGACACCAAGTCTTTCATTTATCGGAATAGAGCTGTGAAAGAAAAAGCCTGGAGCAAGATTCATGATATTTACACCGCTTTGACACTTCACACCAAGACTCTTCCAACTGCAGGATGGCAGGTTTGCACCAGTATACAGCAGAAAAACCAGAAGAAGAAGTGCACGTCAAATGTGTCCGTAGCGTGACACACAGGCTGTCATGTTCTTCCAGCACGGGTCTCTCATATCACGTGTCTTTAGCACTAGGACTCACATGCTCACAACGACAGCAGAACCCCATCCTGGAGGAGCTGAATTGGAGGTGGAGTCAGGATAGAGACTAGATCAGCGTCCAAAAACCACACAGTCCATGTGCTGCTTTAAAGACACAATACTCTCTTTTTATCACAAATGAAAAGAAACTGTGAGTTTGCTGAGCCTGGTCCATTAGCAGCTTTTTTGGTGCTGCATCAGCCTGACAGTAGAAAAATCTTTTGCCGCTGTTCTCCTCATCCACTGTTTACCTGATTCCCATAAACCCTCAGTCTGAGTGGAAAAACTCCACCACAGAGCTGTTCTACAGGAGGGCCCAAGCATCATTTACTGATCACAGCAATCTGAAGTGATGAAAGAATCACCGTCTCTAACAAGTGACCTCTGACTGACTGAGCTGAGAAGATTTATTTCCACTAAATGAGTCCAAAGTCAAAGCCCTTAAAGTGAGCCTCTGAGGACTATCATATCCACAGATTCCCACTCACACTTCCCACTTTTGTTGAAGCCATTTGCAGCCTGAGTGTGAATTTACATGAAAACAAAACCATCAATCCAGATAATGTGTTGTTCTGCGTGTGCCCTGCTCTCCATCTCCTCGCTGCCACAGAGCGCCGGCTTTGAAGGATGTCAGCCGTGTTTGGTGATCCCCAAGATCATTCTCATTTCCATAAACTTTGAAATTTGTTTTCAAGCTCTAACTGTTTTTTGGCAAAGCCTCAAAGCAGCCGAGCGTCTCCAGAGCTGTCAGTCAAATTTCATCTGAGGCACACGAGGTGACCGCAGACGAGCAGATTAAAGCCAGGAAGCTCTGGGTTTGGTTTCTCCACGATGTGAAGATGAGAGCATCAAAAATGAACAACTTTAATGATTTTAACTTTAACTCTAATGAGCAAATTAAGGACATCAATGAAAGCCTAATTAAGATCCTTTGATTGGTTATGAGGACGAAAATGTCCTCCAAGAAAGATAATAAAAATGTACCTGATAAGTGAACTAGAAGACATTTCTGAGCCGGCACTTCATGGAGCCAAATGAAAACATTCTTTAACACCAAAAAGGAAAGAAACCTCTGACACCAATAACTGAGAGGAAAAAAGTCCATATCTTTAAAAAATACAGCAGCACAGCAGAATTGACTGAGGTAAAAGTGAAATATCAGACAGCAAGGTTACCTTCT
Organism: Oryzias sinensis; assembly: GCA_037389245.1. Taxonomy (NCBI): domain Eukaryota; kingdom Metazoa; phylum Chordata; class Actinopteri; order Beloniformes; family Adrianichthyidae; genus Oryzias; species Oryzias sinensis. The sequence continues at coordinate 35,586,772 of CM074488.1, read as the reverse complement.
CTTTGTCTCTCATGGATCCTTTTCCCAGGATGGACATCTTTGTGAGGGTGTCCTCCTGCAGCCTCTTTAACGAGTTCCCACGCGGCCCCAGGAGTTTGCCCACAAAGTTAAACTGCAGCAGAAAGAGAGGGGGGAGAGCCTCGTCAGTCAGAATCTGCGTGAGGCTTTGTCATGTCAGCCTCACGCGACCCGGAGAGGAAAAAAACATCCTGTTAGGAGACATCTCCTGCTTTTCATCTGTGGAAACATTTAGATCTAAACCTAAAGAAATTAGTTATTTCCTCTTAAACAATGTGCTCTAACATCCATAAATAGTATAGTAGTAAAAGAAAAAGTCATATATTTGGGATTGCAGATAACTAAAGATCAAAAAAAGAACTGATTAACTATAATTCTATGATTGCAAAAGCACAAAATAAGTTTAACCGCTGGCTGAAAAGAGATCTTTCACTAAAAGCTTGTGCCCTCTTAGCAAAAGCAGAAGGAATTTCCAGACTAGTCTACATTGCTTCCTCACTATCTCTGGACAGTAAAAATGTAAAAAGGATTGATTGGATACTTTTTAATCTCCTTTGGAGAAACAGAATCCACTATGTACCAAAATCAGTAGTACTCAATTCATCAAAAGATAAAGGACTTGACTTTTTTGACTTTTCCACTCTAAACAATGTCCTCAAAATTAAATGGTTAAAAAAACGTCTTAAAAAGTGAAACCTCATTTTGGAATTTCATACCAAAATATATATTTGATAGGCCTGGAGGTCTGCCATTTTTTCTATTATGTTATTTCAAAACAGGGAAAAATCCTGTCTAATTTTCATAAGCAGGTTTTATTGACATGGACTTTGATCTACAAACATCATTTTTCTCCTCATCCCTACTATATTTGGAATAATGCAGATATTCTACACAAAACAAGAGTATTTTTCTTGAAAATTGGTTTGAAAAGAACATTTCTCTTGTGATAAAGCTGATGAATCCACAAGGTAACCTGATGTCATATGTTGAGTTTCTGTCCACTTATAGTCTACATGTCTGAGTTTGCATTGGTTAATGGAGCCCCCCAGGTGGTGTTAGGCTTCTGTGTAGTAGTTCTCCTTCTAATACTCCATGTTATCCTCCCAAATTAACAGAATTGGGGTGTGGAAAGATATGTTTTTCAGCTACCAGGAATAATCAAAGTATCCGTTCTCTGTTTCAAAATGAGATTGCAACAAAACCGCATGTTATCTCATACTGGAACGGCTTTGGCTGTAGAATTCAGTGGGAAAAGGTTTGGTCTTTGCCAATAATATCAGAGAAATTTCTTTCAAAATTCTTCAGTGAAACACTTTTACCAAATTTAAAAAAGATCTGGACATAAACTGTTCATTTTGTCATTTCTCACCAGAAACTGTACCTCATCGGTTTTTGGTTTTGCTCCTTCACTCAAGTATTTTGGAAAGATTTGATACATTTTATAAGAACTCATCTACAGTATGTGAAGTTTATAGATTCTTCTATAAGCATTTCATTTTTGGATAATTTACACAAGGGAAGTTTAATCCAGTGAAAATATATGTAGTTAATTTACTTATAATTATGGCTAAATACTTTATACAAAAGTGTAAATATGCAAACAAAAAACAGTATTTTATGTTTTCTAGGAGGAAATGATACTGTCTGATATGTAAACAGTATAACATCCTCCACTAACAAAAAAGCTGTTAGAACAGTTGAAACAGTCTCTTTTCAAACTTTAACAGATTCCTTTGCCTTTATTTTACTTTTATTTATTTTTTTGCTTAACCTGTTTTAAAAAAATTTTTTTATATTTTTTTATTTTTATTTTTGTTCATTTTCCTGGCGAACGTGAAAATTGTCTTTTGCACACACTGTGGAGTTTTGGAGTCTTCTAAATTTACTCACTGGCTTTCCCAGATCTGGGTTGCTGGAGCCTATCCTATGTTGGGTGAAACAGGGTTAGCCACAAACACATAAAGGCCGTGTCATACAGCCACTACTTTTGCGCATGTTGTACAGATGAAAATTAGCATATATGAATATACATGGAATAAGTGAAAAAAGCTGTGGTTCTTTTCTCAGATGAATCACAAATGAACCACATTAAAACCACCAAAGAAGAACAAAAGAAGAACACGTAAATCAACGTACATCATGAACCGTGCGTGATCATTGCGCTGTTTATATGCAATGCATTAGTCAATTACATAGTTTGAATGTGACATGAATGCTTTATAGGCAATTTAAATGTTATACATGGGTGGTTCGTGTGTGAAATCTCCTTTAGACATACCGGTATGTGGAACGGTCTTGGAAAGCAAAAATATGCGTATGCAGCTCACAAAAATCCCACACAAAATTTATGTAAATAATTGCGTATTAACTACGTAAATATGCATAAACTTTTTAATTCCCAAGCGACCAAAAAGGTTGAACAGCTAAAAACTTAAATGACGTTGACGAAATGAAAAGATCCGTCGGCCGAAACCGTCAACGGACATCTACGCACATCGACGAGCGCAAGAAACACTTATGATTGACGCATATCATGCATGTATCACGAAATACAGAAATTAATGTGTGCAAAATTAACGTAGCGGCTGTGTGACACGGCCTTAAGGAACAACTTACTGAACCTATGAAGAACGTTTTTGGACTGTGGGAGGAAGCCTAAGAAAACCCACACAAGAACGTGCAAACTCAACACAGAGAAGACCAATTTGGGATTTGGACCTCTAGAACAGGGACATTTCTCTTTCAGGTGAGCGTGCTAACCACTACACCACCATGAAGCCCAACTAAAATGTTCCTTTAAATGTAAAATCAGACGTCTATCATATCTGTATGGTCAGTTTTCCAGAAAAAACTCAGACCACTTATAACTTCTGAAATCAACCACTCAAAAGTCATAATTTTAACATTCCTAAAAATGAAACAACGTTTAGGACTTTTCACTGTGAATTTGATTAAACCTGTTAAACCATTTTCAACCAGAAATCTGTCATTTCAGTCAGACAACTCATGCAGTAAAGAAAATGTGAAAATGTATTCCATATTTCTTTTAGTTTGGCATAACGCTCTGTTCAGATACATACAACAAAGATCTCCATAGAAAACTATTGGTATCAAACTACCCCGAACGGGGCTAACAGGTGGAAGCCGGGGAGGAGGGTGGGGTGACGAACGCAGAGCTTGTGGAAATGGATGAACAGGGATTGGATTGCACACCTGGAACTTCAGTAGGACGCTAAACCGGTGAGTTGATTAGACTGAACCGCCCGTGGGGAGGAGTGACCAGGTAAACGCACTGCTAGAGTTGTCTGCCTGAAATACTCCCAGGGTCGTTCATTTGTTTTTACTGTTTATCCAATTATTTCTGTTCATGTTTTTTTTAGGAATTTAAAACCATTTTAATTATCAAAAATAATTTGAAAAAGGCAGTTTGGCTGTTTAAGCAATGTAGAAATATGGCTTTGTCAGTCTTTGGTCAGTATTTTCTGTGGCCACATTGAGGTGATGAGGATCCATTCCTGCTGTTGACATCCTTTCATGTCATTTCATTTGTGAGATCAATGCTTCCCCCCTGGAGGCTCGAATATATATTTTAATAATGATTTGTTTTTATGTTCAAACATTAAACTCCACCGTTTGAACCTCCCCCCTCTCTCTCACACACACACACACACACACACACATGCACACACTAAACTGGCTTTGTTTTCATGGTGTTTCCGTAGACCCGTGGGGGGGCCGCTCTTCCTCCTCCGTCTGCCTCGTCAGTGAGTGAGCTGCTTTTTGCTGGGTTTCAATCCTGAACTCTGACCTTTTCCTTGCTGCTTCTTCAGCGTTTGGACGTCCAGCCCGTCTGTCATCAAAAGTACCCCCCACCTCCACCCCCCAGCTCTGCTCCCACCTAAAGTAAATCCTTCCTGCTACTTGCAGCCCTGCATCAGCAAACCGGAAAAGTTATGACCTCAAATATATGAATATGTAAGGCGCGTCGCTGTGGACTTTAATCTTTTAATATTTCAGTTCCAACCGTGTCATTTGCTCTTATTTCAACCTCCTGAAAAAGTGCTGCATCAGGAAAAGTCCTGTGAACTTAAAACGTCTTTCTTCTCATGTTTTACTTTTTCAAAAGGACAACAGGAAATGTGCTGACTTTCACTGACGCAGCCATCAGCTCCACCTGGAGACGGCCTTGATCACTGAGCTGTGCTGGCGCTCAAACAATGATCCTCCACTTCACACAGAGGACTGAGCGTTTGTACTGCGCTCGTGCAGCCGCTCCACCCTCCTGACAGACGGCGTGTCCAACACCATGTCCTGCATGTTTGGAGAGGAATCTCAGTCTGGTTGCACAGCAAACAATGGCTGAAAACTGCCTGGACAAGCAGAAAAGCTTGTTTTATGCTGGAGAACGGAGCATTTACATTCTGCATACGAGCATATAGGCTTTACGACCTCGAGAAGACAGGCACGGGTTGTTTTATGGGAGACAAAAACGCTGTGACGCACATTTCAGTCTTATATTGAGAGATTTCTGAAAGCATTTCACAGGAGAGGAACATGCGACCACAGATGGCACGTGTAAAAAAGAAATGGAAGAAGTTCCCTCAAACTCCTGAACTCATCATGACATGGAGCCAAATCCAGCACCAGTGGATTTATTAGCATCAAGCTAAAGACAAACCCTTCTTGATTGTTTATCCTTAACATTAGGAAGCTGTACAGCTGTCATGATGGCGTTTGAAATGAGCAGGTTTGTGCAAAACCTGCAGGAAAGACACGTTTAGTGCAAAGCATCTGCAGACTCTGATGCTGATTAAAGGAATACGTCGATAAAGATTTCAACCTGGTAGCACCTGAGGCTAGAAAACAAAGTTTTCTGGATTCATTTCTGAAGATGAAGTTTAATAGGAAGCTGTCAGAGGTGGAGAAAGTCTGACAGAGCTCTGGAGGAGATCACCAAGGCAGAGCAAAAAGAGGGAGAGGAAGAACAACGCCAGCGAAAGCTGATGAAGCATACAGAGTCATCAGATCAGACCAGGACTCAGTAAAACCACCTGAAACACATGTGGGATGTCGGTCAGAGACGGATGTGCAGATTGTGCATAGAAATGGAAAGAGTTTAGCCCATCACCGCCAGCTCCACAGAGAAAGTGTGTATGAGTGTGCTAGCCTGGGGGCGGAGCTGGCAGCTCAGACTCCTCCTGGAAGGGGCTGTTCTTCACTTTGTGACATCATAATGTGGAGACCCAATGGTTTTCATGGATTGGGAAGGCTTGTGCTCAGAGTGCAGGTTTGTAGAGGAGTACTCAGAAATGTGTGAACGGATGAAAATATCACTTTGTGGTTGTTTATAGTGAGGAATGGCGTACACTTGTGTTTTCTACATTCCTCGAGGGTCCTAGGCGCTTTACAGTCACAGTCCCATTCACATACTGATGGCGGTTCCGCTGCTGAACACTGGTGGCAACATTCCCGAGGCAAGGAGGGGTTCAGTGTCCTGCCTAAGGACAATTTGATATTTGGGTGGGCAAGGCAGGAATCGCACCTGCAATCTTTTGATCACAGGTCGACCACCTTATGGCCGCATGGCAATGGCTCAGGCAGGTCATTTAATGATTGACAGGTCAACAGGTTCGATCCCCACTCCCCCTAGTCAACTTTAGTTGTGTCCTTGCGCAAGACACTTCACCCTCCTTGCCTCTAAGTTGCACACAAAACTTTCAAAGTTGCAAGTGAATATATTAAATATTTGCTTTTCAATAATTTTTATTCTGCTCATATTTTTTTTTTTTGCTTTCAATTTTCTTATTTTGCTTTCAAAAACGTTTTTTGTGTTTGCAAAACACATTTTCACATGCGTTGTGTCAAGTCTTGCTTTTGTCTTATCTTTGACCACTTTGAGCGCGACTTAGCGTGCTATGACTGCCACTATTGCCAAAGAAGAAAAAGTTTTCGCATGCGTTGTGTGTCATCTCAACATTTTCCTATCTATGATTTTGTTGAGTTAAGTTTCAGTTTAGCGTGACAAAGCTGCCATCCATCAGCTGCTGATTGGTCCAGATTCTAACCAATCAAATCGAGACATTTATTTAACATGCTGTCAGAAACGAGGCTCAGAAACCAAACCAGCTCTTTTTACCATCAATGTTGTCCTTTTGGAAGAAGACATTTTCGTTGTTATCATTTCAACAATAATTCATACTTTCTCTCTTTTTTATCATGGGTTAATTTTTATGAAGTAAGATTTATGGCTGAGGATCTCCTGAAACTGTAAAGCTGATCTGCTGACATTAAATCAAGCTCTGTTTGCGATCTGTGAATCCTGCAGAGCAAATTATTGGTATAAAGTGTGATTTTCCTTAAGATCTGTTTGTTAAAACAAAACAATAAAAGATTTAAAGCACATATTAATTTATGCTGCACACGTGTTTGGGATCAGATGAACAGCAATGATAAGCAAAAGAATGACGGCTCACCAAAGGAACCACAATATATTTAATAGAAGAAGCATTTTTAACTTTTATGTTCATTTTCACAGACAGTGTCTCATGTTTTAGAACTTGTGAGCGTTTGTCCAAAGTTTAAAAAAATTAGTCATAAAAAATTCTATTTTCTCTTAATATTTCAACATTTATTGATTAAAATAAAACAATAGTTCAGATACAAACCTTAACTTCCTGCTGGAAGAAGTTGGAGCTCGGATGTTTTTTTTTCTGCTGCAGACATTTTAAACACGTTGGTCGCTACACTGACATGAATAAATACTAAACCCTGTATTATTTTAGCTGCTTTGCTGCTCCTTCTGGGTTTTACTCTGAGAGAAATGGACCAGAATGGTTGAAAACGGCAGAACCCCGTTTGAACAGAACTAATAATTGTGAGCGCTTTGAGCATCTGGACAAGCGCAGATAAATCTAATCCTTTATTATTATTAAAAAATGCTAATTGTCAATGTTTGTTTGTTTTGCAGTTGTGGAGGTTTCTTTAAAACGGAGAAAAATGTTATATTTAGTTTTTCAGTTAACTTAGTTACATTTTTTGAATATACAGAAAAAATGGGTGCTGCTTCCTGTTTGTCAGTGTGATCAGGGGTTCACTAACACGTCTGGACGGTTCTGTCAGACCGCTCTGACTGAGTGTAATCGTTTCCAAATGAAACGCCACATGCGGACGGCGTGCGTCACAGGTCCTGATCAGATCTGCGTCTCCTCACTAACCCTCTGCAGAAACCTGAATCAGAGGAAACGTCTTCTGAGGAGCTAAAGTTGAAAGCGTCCATTGTTCCTCTTGTGAATGTCACACGCGGGCTTCTTCATTTCCAAACCCAACACCGTCATTTTCCCCGTCATGTTCTCCTGACCTGATGCCGAGCAGGAGAACCAAAGACTGGCGCCAGCAGGGGAGCCAAATGATTTATGATCTGCTCCACGATGGGGAGTTTGCTGCTGAGCTGCATAAACCAGGTCTGTGCCGAACATCGCAGCTAGTTAACAGCTATGCTGACCTAAATGGGAAATGTTAGCCACGCGTGCGCTCGCCAGCTGTGCACGTGAAACTCGGAGCCATGCAGGAATGAAAGGAAAACGTTTTTAAGTTTCATTCTCACTTCTAACACAAAAACAAAACCCTTTTCTGTCAAAGGTCAAATGAAAACACATGAGAGGACTTTAAGACGCACTCCCAAAAAACTGTGGTCTTGGTGTTTTTAGCATTTTTTTAAGATGATGGAGGACATAGATAAAAAAAAATTCAGATGAGTATTTCTTCATTAAAATCATTTGTGAGTAAGAAGCAGATGAAAAAAATCCCGTTTAAAAAAAAGCCTGTAGTTGTGATGAACAAACTACGATCAAATAGACAAATAGATGCATCTGAGCTGGAATCTGGATCCAAACTGTGCAGCTGAAAGCTAATGAACCCTTGCTGCTCTGCAGAAACTATGTCCATGAACAAGACAGGATATGAGCATTTTGGCTACAAACAACATAATCATTTTTAAAAGAGCACTGGGAGCTATTTTAGAATAGATCAGAAGATATTCCAATGAAGGAGCTGTGATGTTGGGAGTTTGTCAGAAGTGCAGAGACTCGACGCGAGTCCACAGATCCTGAAAAAAGACGAGGAACATTTTTCACTCCACAGCATCATAAAAAAGCTCAGAACAACAAGTTGAAGAATTATGGGGATTTGAACTGACAGTCCCCTGAAATATTCAGATACAATTCAACAACTGAACTATGAGAGGAGGAGGAAGAAACTCCAGCTTCTGATGCAGATGAGCTCATGTTATCCCAGCGTTAAGCAGCCATGGCAACAACTTCAGATAGTCCACCTGTTTAACTGGTAATTTACTGACTAGTTGTAATGGTATTTGCTAGGAGCTAGTTTCAGAGTAGTAAAAGATAATGCTTCACATTTGTTTGATTATTGCCCGTAAATGTCAGCGAAAAGTCTGCCACCTCAACCATCAGCAGCCACCTTCTGCCAGAGCCTTTTCAGCCACGGACGGTTCTTCCAAACAAACGTCGGTAATCCCTGCCGTTTATCAGATATCAACATCTACTGTGATTGATGCTTTGGTTTTTGCTAATGCCTCAGTTATCATGGGGGATTATGTGATTACAGGAGCTGCCAGCGACTCTGCCATGAGGCTGCAGGAGAGGATTTCCAAAGAAAAGCCGCTGTGTGCAATCACAGGTTGGAACCTGCTGCTGTTAGTTTAAGGAGAAGTGTATGGAAACAGAAACACAGCACACAAACACCGCCTGACTGCACACCAGTAAGCATGTTCATTAAAAAGAAAAGAGTCACGTGAAGAAAGGAGGCGTGATGTATGGGGAAGAGGGGAACATCTGACTTCTTCTCATCATTTGCTGAAAGGATGGCGTGTTCACGGAGAGCCAGCGCGGCGTAATTGTGCTGAGGACAGAAGGACAGGAACAACAGCAGAGGGATAAATCACCACTCCCAGTGCAGAGAAAGCCACAGCCCAAACTGGAAATGAACCAGTGGGACTCCCCTCGCCTTGCTAATGACCTGCAGCGCTTTCGGCCAGAAGCTGCTCTCCGGGTGATGCCCAGATATCCTGCAAAGGTGCAGACCGCCCCTAACATGAGTGCATGGCGGCGGGAAATGGTGTTGGACTTTGGTACAAAGCAGGATTTCTCCATGACTTTTCCTCCAGAGGAGGCAGCACACACAAACACGGTCATCCGTCAAGGTAAAGTCTAAAGATTCATCAGTAAAATCATTAGGCCCAGCTCTCTCTGTCAGAGCCAGCAGCCTGGAACCAGCCACATGCTGCCCTTGCCTGCTTCATTTTGATAAAAAGCCATGTTTCCAGGCGATGGATTTAACTCCTTCTAAACGGCTGTTTGGGAGACGTCTGAGCCGCTTCAGCGCCAGAAGCCAAAGGTGACGCTCACAGCTCAGGAGAGAACCCACTCAAGTCAGACCCATCACTCCTGCCATTGCTACCTGTCAGACAGAACAAATTGAATTTGTCTTCCTTCAGTGGCTTGTTGGAGCTCTAAACAGCATCTTAGTGGCTCCACTTATCAAAGCTGTCGACACAAACCAAGGAGACTGTGATCCCACCTGCACGGCCATGTTTGTTTAGGCTCCAGCCCACGAGGAGTCTGGGAACTGAGACTCCGCCCCCATCTTTTCACAGTTTTTATGAAAATCTCTGGTGGACTTCCTCTTTCACAGTTCAATTCTATCTAGAACTGTGCCTTAAAAATATATTCACATCTTTTTATATTTACATTTTAATATGTACCTTTGGAAGATGATTCATTAGGTTTTTTTAATTTAATTTTTCAATTTCTGGTACATTTGGTGAAAACTGTCAGACAGAAATGATGATAGGCTGGCTTTGCAAATGATTGGAAACATAACTGCATTTTTATAACCTGATGTTTTAGAATTAATTGAAAAATAGAAATGGGAAAGTCTGACCGTTTTCAGAGGCCTGTCATGATAAATGTGCAATGTAATAAATGTATGCCAGCAGAAAACATGAAAATATTGTCCCACATTGGCTGAAGGATAAATGCTCATTTATGATGGACTCATCGATGGAATCATCTATGATCTCTTCAAAAAAATGAATGGCTGAACGGCTTGCTAGCCAATGAGGTAACGGCTCATCGACAGTTTTGATCCTCTTCCAACTCCTGTGTCATAGCGCTGGTGAGCACTAGATGGCAGTACAGGCTCTCTTGTTGTAGCTGTAGCTGCAGTGACAGGCTAAAGTGGCAGATATGTGAACTCTGAATTGTGTTTGCTCAGTGCACATCTGAGCTACACAACAGACCTAAAACTGAACTAAATAAATTCATTATAATCCCACATAGTCCAGATCGTTCTGAAACAGCCGGATTATAACCTACAGGAGTAAGCAACAGATTTCCTGTAATCCAGCCTGTTGCTGTTAAATGATGCAGCCTTAATCTGTAAATATCTGCCACAGATGAGATTCTGAAAAAAAGTTTGTATTCCCCCCCCCCCCCCCCCACATTTAAATGCAATTTTCTGAAAAGACTAGACAAACATAGCACCTGTAAAACGACTTCTATCTGCTGAAGGTCTAAGAACCCCTTTACAATGTCAGTCACATGTTTATTCAGAAAGAACAGACTTTATTGGTACTAAATCTTCAGCAATATTAAAGATTACTGAACGGAACCGCAGCAAAACCGAATAATGAGTTTCCTTTAGTGAAGCATTCAGGTGCAGGCAAAAATAACAGAACATTCAGAACAGAATTCACTTAGAAGGATCTAAAAACAGCCATGTGGATTTAGATGGAGCAGAAAATGAAAAAGACCAAGCAGTTCCATCCCAAAGTGGGTTTTTGTGAAGAACATTTACAACATTCAAACCTGCTCAGTTTAAAGTGGAAAACAGACGCACAATAACAAAGCATTTCAAAATACATATGAGGTCATAGCTACGGTTACAAAAAGATACACTTGGAAGGAATTTTAAAAGCAGAAAAAACTAAAAATAAAGACGGCTAAAACAGAGGATTTTGGTGAAGGATTCCAACGTTCTTTAAGAATCCTTCAGCTTCAGACTAAGGAGCAGCTGCAGCAGAAGCTGTCGCTCATTTTCAGCAGGAGCTGATCAGCTGACCTCCGTGTTCTGGAAGAGACCAGCCGTTCTGCTGGGGGGGGGGCAGAGCTTTCAAGCATTTGAGAGCAATCGATAAAAGCTGAGGATATGCTGCTGCAGTCAACAGCGTGATGTGCTAACATGACGCTGCATTCAGAACCAAAAGAACACGTAGACTCGTAAACTCATTCAGGATTTATTCTCTCTTTAAGACGTAACTTAAAGAGAATCAGATTTTTCCGCATGTCTGTGTTCCCAAAGCCAATTGAATCATGGGAGATGCTGGGCTGAGGCCACATCGAGGCTTCAATGCACAACCTTCTACTGGCTGGAGAGGAGGCTCCACCCCCTTTTGTCACAGACCTGCAGACAAAAAGGTGAACGAGGCAGCGACCCAAATGGAATTTGTTTGAGGGGTCCAAACATGGAGCAGAGAGTTGCTGGTTCATCCACTGTTACAGTCCTCTGCCCAAGAGCACTTCTGGTAAATGGGCGTGGTCAGTAAGGAGCGCCAGTGCCTGGAGATTAGACTGCAAACAACATTCAAGGGCTTCACAGAAAAAAATCTAATTGTAGCTTGTCAACTCTTATAGCTGCCAACACTGAAAGATAAGCCTGTTTTGACGTGAATAAATGTTGTTTTCATGGTTTTAATGTTTTTTTAAGTCGATGTTGTATTTTATCTATCTGCATAGTGTTTGTGTATGGATTTTGTGTTTATGCTTTTAACATCATGGCCAGGGAACTACAGATGAAAGCTAGCCTTTGGCTAATTCAGCCTTTTTTAACATGTTAATCATGTGTGTTCAATAAACCATTACTATTGATCTATTCTTAGTTCTTCATTCAGCAAAGTTCACAAACACTACACAGAACATTTGTGATAATGGTTACATTTTGTGGCCTCTAAAAACAGCAGCAGAGGCCCAATTGGGCTGTGTGAAACCTAAAAGCGGCGTTTTGCATCAATGAACAGCATGATCTGCTGATGTAAACCAACGTCTATCATCGGGAAAAGTCGCCCATGTACACAAACGCCAAAGCAAACCAATGGCAGGGAAGAGAACTGTAAATGTTAGCGTTCAAAAGCTGTGATGCTCTTTAGACAGCAGTAATATGTCTAACTAGCTGCACCCCAGTTCTGTCAGCCAACCCCCCAGCCCCTCCCTTCAGCAGAAATGCAGGATCTAATAACATAAACCATCAACAAAAAGCGTCAAGCAGCTGTTGGGAGGAATTCCAGTCAAAATCAGACGGGTGGAGTTATCTATAAATAACCCCATCTGAAATTCCCATCTGTGAGCGGCACGTTCCCGGAGACGTCTCTGCTGCTCTGCGTCTTTGTCACTTACTTTAGGAAACTGCTTGACTGGAATTAAAACTTTCTGGCCCAGTTTCATGTTCTTGTTGATGACGACGTCGATGAATTTCTCCTCCTCCTTCCCCTCGTCTCTCTGATTCTTTTCGATCTCTGCAGTGAAACAAAAAAGAGAAAAAAAGGGTTCATTGGGTTTGCTGCAGGTCAGCGGCTCTGTGGTACATGGACAGACCTTCAACACTTCTGTCTGAACGCATTCATGATGGAAGAAGAGCTCTCAGGGAATATGCAAAAAGCCCTCAATCGGAATGAAAAAGGACTGAATGGATCTCCTACAGAGTGGTTCCAGGATGGCAGCCAATGGAAAGGATCTTCACCTGGTCGCCTTCTGCTTGTTTCGAGAGGCAACAATACAAAAGAACCCCAGGAAGGCAGAGAGATGGGAAAATAAAATTTCTATTTTCCATAAAAGTAAATCCTCAAAACAAAAGAAATTCGAAATATTCTTCCCAAACAGCTGTTCAGGTGGTGAGATGACCACCACTCTACACTGTTTCTCATTTTTTAAGGAGGAATTTAGAAATAAAAAGTTATTTATTCCTTCTTATGGATTGATTTGAAAGTGTCTTTTCCACAACTTTCTGCAGCAACTACAGGATTTTTTCTTTTGCATGGGATCAGCACCGTGCAGGTCTTTGTCCTTCAGCCAGAACGGGAACCCTACATTTACGGAAGACAGTTCCAGGTGAGCAGACACGGCGTGCTGGACTTTCTCCTTCTATAAAACTGAACGCTGGAACAGCTGAGCTGGCACCTCCAGGCTAACAGAAACGCTGGCTGTCATGCCGAGGTAGACTTTGATGTATTGGGAGATGTAACCTTGAACGTTTAATCAGATGGATAACATCTGTGTTTCACTGCCAGGAAGATGCTTGTGCACAGAGAGGAGCAGCAGGGAGGAGCAGGGAGGAGCAGGGAGGTCTACCACAAAGGCTCCAGGCTAAGGCCAAAACACCCCGGTTATTTCTCCCATTCAAAATGACATTGGAAGAAAACTGAAGAATATTCAGATTTCAATGAAAAGACCTCGTCTTTACTTCTGTTTTTGTTTTGTTTTTACCAATCAAATGTGATGAAGTCAAAACGAGGTGAAACCAAAGCTTCAGTCTTAATGGTGATGGCAACGCTCACCACAATGAGAGATCTCCATGTTTTTCAATTAAACCAAGCGGAGCATATCAGCACAGACAAACTCAAAAGGCAATTGTAGCATCTCAATAAAGCTCAGCAGCCCTGCCTTACCAGGATGTAATTAAAACCTTTGATAGGAGTTTTAAGCAGGATAAAAGAGGTATCAGTGAGAATGAGATATCTTTAAGCCTCGGTTTATCCCAGGGGGGCGCAGAGAGCTGGCGTTGTGAGGAAAGATAACATTAATATTAATGCATCGCCTAGCAACATGCCACCACAGACTTTCCCCCTTCCATCAGGCGTTGTCCTCCAAACCTCCAGGCTCTGATGTCAACAAAGATTGGGACTGAGATTCGGTCTAAAGGCTTTTCTACCTTCCATCCCGTTTTGCCCCAATGTTGGGCATTTTTTAGTCATTTCCGTACCAATGGAAGAGCGTCAACACTCAGCTCAGCCTAAAGGATGCAGCACAAACCGTGGAATGTGAACCAGCTTAAAATTCAGCACTGGAGTTTTTTTAGAAGCACTAAAAGTTGCTGTTTTTATCTATTTTATTTTTTTATGGAAAGTGTTTCATTCAACAGCAGTGCTGACTCCACCAGTCTGAAGAGAATGGAGGAAGTTCAGCGGGAACATAAAAGCCCCAAATGTCTCATTTCCTGAGGGGCGCGAGGGGAGAGAATAAGCACAATAGCTGTTAGTCCATAAATAAACAGATATATCTCATGATGCCAGATGTTTTATTGTTCCTCTCTTCTCTCCAGAATTGTTGGAATTCAGACCATTTTTTTAGGTTGATGCCAGCATTTCATTTCAATTCCTTCTTTATGTCATTCAATGAAAACAGTAATAACAGTTCAACATTACATTTAAATACGAATGAAGAGACGCAGAAAGAAGCATAATGTCATTCAGTACTTCATATTTCTGCTTCTCCGCTGCAGGATCTCCTGGATCTCTAAAGGATCAGCAGGGTTTGCTCACACTGCAGTGGTCACAGTTCAAGGAATGAAAAACATTCCGTTTTCTTAAACATACAGAGATAATCGTATCTCAGGCCGTGTCCAGACTGTTTATTTCTACATGTTAAGCCACATTTCTGTGGTAGTCGATTACTGAAACCTTCCCCCAGTGGTCATTTGAGAAACTGCAACACAGATCTAAGATCCAGGAGATCAGGCTTGTGAAGAGATTTGAAATGCTTTATAAATGAACTTAAACATGGACACATTTAAAAAAAAAAACAAGAAATAAAAAGTGTGACTGAGGAGCAAATGACCTGAACTGAAAAGGAGCCACTTAAAGACCCCCTCCAATGAAAATGGTGTTTTAAACATGTTTTTGTGACATTTTTTTCATGATGGAGGACATTTATAAAGAAAAAGAAGCTGTTTGTGAGTATTTCTTCGTTCAGATCTTTGTGAATCAGGAGCAGATCAAATAATAGCATTGGTAAAGCTTGTAGATGTAACGTGGGTTACCACGACCTGCTCCATTCTGATGCATCCACGGCCGGATAGCTCTGATATTGCTCACCATTTCTGTGGCAGCGGTTATGTTAGGTTAGGGTTGGGAGAGGCTGTAAGCTAGCAGGAGGTAGTGCAAATAGATGGGTGATGGGAAATGATGGCTCCCAAAATCACAAAATCCTGAAGAACTGCCATCACTCTGCAGAACGACACCGTTTTTGGATGTTGGCTACAAACAGCATAATCGCCTTTAAAAGACCACTGCGACCACTTTAAAATAGATCAAAAGATGATCAGAGTGAGACTTTACATACACCGAGGATGAAGAAAAGAAGAGAAGACACAAACAAAGCAAACAAAAGGGCAGAATCCTCCCAGGTGGTTCCAGTCTTCAGGTATACACAGAAAACTGCTAGCATGAGCTCGTTTTGCATTGTGGCATCCCTTTCTCAGCATTTACACATTCCTTAACAATGATAAATACAATAAAGGTCAGCCCTAATGTCTCTCAGGTCTTATTGCAAACATCACTCCATGACTTCCTTATCTTTAGAAATGAAATCCCCTCACAAGGGAACAAAATTTCCATTTTCAACATGTTTATGGGCTCCATAGAATCATAGAGCAGGGAGAGTTGGAGTCCAGCATAAATTGAAGTATTAGAAATTCAATATTTTATTACTTCACTCCGTATGGGCATCTGCACAGCTAAGAAATAGGAGCTAAAAGGCTGATGCAGTCAGTTTTTCAGACGAGCTGAAACTGTTTCTGAACTGTGTTGCTTAGTGCTTTAAAGTTTGGAAGTATGAAAAAAGCAGAACGTTTTTTTCCTCCATTTCCTTCTGCTCTACATGCTTTAGAGGTTTCCGAAATTCTCTTTCTCATTAAACACTGCACAAACTCCAAAGTTATTTTACCGTCAGTGAAAGCCATTTGGCTGGATGCTGACACCCCGCAGCCGCCGCTCTCACATATTAGAAACGGAGTCCCTTTAAAGCCGAGCTGTTATTAGGCCTTCCCATTTAAAATTCATAAGCTGGCGAGATTTTGTGGGATTATGCATCTCTTCAGTTGCATGCTGGAGAGTCATTAAGTTTACCAATTTCACATTGGGGTAAACAGCGTGCACTGTGGGTGCACCGCTGCTGGACAAGACAAAGAATCCAGCAACCAGTGGATCATGAGCTGTGCATTTAAATGAAGCTGAAAAAAACAACATTTGTTTGTTTAAGACATTTACTTATGTGGTTTTATTTGTTTGGATATAAAAAATGATAGTTTTTCCTTGTGTCGTGCCTTAAAACTGGTGCTTTTGAAATAAACAGAGTTATATAAGGTGGTCTTTTTTTTTAAATGCCTTTATAATGTACCCTACACCATCGCTTTACGTTTTTTTAATACAAATTTTGTTTTTGTTTTTACTGAGAAAGTCCAAGCATCAAAACAAACTAAAATGTAACATTAAATTCCATCTTTCTATACATTTGTTTTGTTTCCAAGCAGGACATTTTCCCCACTTTGGTTCATTTCGTCTGTATTCATAGGGCACTTTACACCTATTTCCACTTAATTTCTATAAATTGAATTTTAGGGATTTTTGAATCACACTGTTGTACAACTTAAGACATTACTTTAGGTCAACTTTGTTGTACCAACAATAAACTGCAAGCACTCTTTTCCTGAATTATTGTTTTTACTTTTGTTGTTGAAACAGTTTATTTATTTTTAAAGTTTCTAAACCCCTTTTTTAACTATGAACTTTACATTTAATTAAAGCAGTTTTTTCTGTAAAAGCCCCAAATTCCCCAGTTGATGGAGGGAACGAGTTTGTATTTACAAAGTGAGCTAGAATGCCAGCATGCTAACTAGCTTAAAACTGCACGTCTTTACATCAAGACAAGCAAACTTTTTTTTAAACATTTACCTTTGATCAATAACCAGACTTAACATCAACTGGAAAACAAATTTTTCCCCAAAGATGAAACTTTTTAGGTTTTTTCATCCATGAGGGCACGCCAAATCGGCCTAGTTAGCGCCCCCTGGTGGAGCTCACCAGAACTGATCAGAACTCCATCTTTGTTTATTTTTAACCAAATAGCATTTTGCTCTGATGTACAGATGTGTCTTTAAAGCATTCTAATGTACTGTCTATGGTTGTATATAAGGTCGTTTTTATTGTTGAAATCTCGTGGTCATGTGCCTGTCACACGACCCCAGAGTTTGATGGATTTGCAATCAAAAAACATTCCACCTTAAAATCTGTAGAGAACTGTTTGACACTTGAATTGATGGTTTGTTTAATGCAGAAACAACAGCAACCTTGATTTACCAAGACTTGACTGGACTGAGCTCCAGGAAGCTCTAACTGAAGTTTTTTAAAACACATTCAGAGACGATCCAATGCTTTTTTTAAAGAGCAAAGACATGTCGTCCTCTGTTGGGTTATGAACAATTAATTCTGAAAAAGATCATCTTTCTTGAATAAAGATAAAAAATGTAAACCAATTAAAGAATAAAAACTGGGGAAGGCATAAAAAAATCCTGTTATGTCTGAGAGAATTAGTCTCTGGGAATCAATAAAGTTCAACTTGTTTGTAATAAAACTTACATAAACAGCCTTTATTAATACTGTAAGAGAAAACCCCGTGTTACAGCAGCCGATAATACAAATAATTGAACGTTAGATGAATAATAACAGAAAACAAATGAAAAATCTTGGGATAATTTCCCATTCCCATGTCTAAAAGTTAAATTTCAACTTTTTTATTCTTATTAGAGCGCAAAATCTCTTATTGGTAGCTGGGATCAGCTTGTCCCACTCAAATGCCTATTTTCATAAAACAGTTGTGGGCGGAGTGACCTCTAGTCCAGTGTTTTTCAACCAGTGTGCCGCGGCGCACACTAGTGTGCCGTGGGAGATGGTCAAGTGTGCCGTGGGAAATTGCCCTCATTCACTGATCTAAAAACATTTTCCATCTCCAGGATATCAGCTCTGTGTTCATCCAAACACACCCTGATAAAACACTGAGTGGCTAGGAATATAAAAGATCGTAAAATACTTTTTCTTTGCGTTTATTTTATTTTATTAAAGACATTTTGATAAGAATGACTGTACCGCGATTCAGCTGCAGCTCCGGCTGTATTTTGGAAAAGTCCCGTCGCTTTAACTGTCTCCACCAATCATTCTTGGGGGGCTTAATCACATGTCATCAGTCTGACCAATCAGAAGTTGTTAAAGTCTTCACTTCCTTGTCCCGATTTAGCTCGTAAAGTCGCTCAGTTCAAACAAAATACCAGCTAAAGCTCGTCTTTAGCGGTGTAGCTTTCCACAGAATCCGGTATCAGACCGTGGAACAAGTGAACAAAACAATGAAGCTCCGAAAAGCGATCTCCGGCCGATTTATACACTACATCTCCCATGCTGCATTGGGTTGTGAGAGTGACAGCGCACAAGGAGATCTGTTGTTAAACGTCTTGAAACCAACGAACACACATCAAACTGTTTTTAAATCTTCTAACTTAACTTTTATTGCATCTTTTAGAAAAACAGCTGCAGCTTCCAGCTTTTTCTGCAACAATTATCTCAAAAATGCACGTGAGATTGTGGAGGGGCTGTAGATCAATACAGACTATGAGTTTCTCCTTTTTTTTATTTTTTGGATGCTGGTGTGCCGCAGGATTTTTTTTAAGGTTAAAGTACGCCGTGGCTCAGAAAAGGTTGAAAAACACTGATCTAGTCAATGTGCCCCTCCCACACCCCTGAAGTGAGCTCATTGGTCCATTCTTAGAAATGTCAATGTTTTCTGAATCAAATATCAGACTAGAAGGATGACCCAGAAATCGGTGGTCTCATGGGGGGTTAAAGGTGAAGAACATAGTTCACGCATGTGTAAAAAAACATAACTTTAACCTTTGGGAACCACTCTGACACCAGTCACTTGAGTTTTAACCCTTTAATCCTGGAGCTATCACTGGCAAAACCTAAAGAGCTCCTTGACAAACTGAAACTCTTGGACCATTTACACGAGAGAAAAACGGTGCTGATAACTTTGCATAACGCCACAAAGCCACTTTTCTCTGCGATAGATTCAGTAGATTCCATAAAGAATTCACTACTAAAAAACAAGGCTGGAAGAAATCCGTATCTAAATAGCTTAGCATGAATTCAGCAGTAAAGTCTCCCTCGATGCTAACCCTTAAAACATCCTGGGAGCAGGATCTTAGTGAAACCATTAGTGAAACAGATCGGGAAAATATTGTGAGGAACATTAACTCATCTTCAATGTGTGTCTACTACAGTTTAAGGTTGTGCATCGTTCCCACCTCTGTAAAGCCAGATTAGCTCAAATGTATCCACAAATTGATCCACGAGTAAGAGATGCAAATCATCAGAGGCCACATTGATCCACACTTTTTGGTTCTGTCCTAAAATCCAGTGCTTTTGGGGAAATATCTGTGAGGCACCTAGCTGCAGGTTGAGAGTCAAGCTAACTTTAAACCCACTTCCTGTATTTCTCTTTGGAGTAAACAGTGGGGCTCCGACATCGCCTGCAGGTGGTCACAGGATCAGTACCGTTTCAACCTCTCCAGCTCGACGCCTCACTCTTCTTAAGTGGAAGGATGCTGCCCCCCCCCCCCACACACACACACACACACACACACTTTATCACATTGGATTTGAGATGTGCTTTACCATCTTAAACTTGAAAAAATAAGATTTACAGTGAGACGATTACAACATACATTTTAGAAGGTATGGAGACCATTTCTCAACTTCTACAAGTGTGACAGAATGATGCCCTTGTGTTCTTTCTTTCTTTTCTTTTCTTTATGTGTGTGTTGATATGTTTGCACTTTACTTGTTATTGTTTTGGGTTTTTTATAAATATGCTATTTTACCTATATTGTGACTAATTTTATATATTCCTGTTTCTCTTTGCTTATCACGTGTACCTTTTTATTTTATTTTTTTTATTTTTTACTAAATTGATATTGGTGTACAGTGATCCCTTGATTATCGCGGGGGTTACGTTCCAAATAGAACCCGTGATAAGCAAAACCCGTGAAGTAGAAACCTTTATTTTTTTTTACAATTATTATACAATGAAATACACTATTATACATTGAAAAGAAAGAACAAACCATTTAACAGGCTAAATCAATTGTTTTTTAACAAATAAAAGTACTTTAGAAACGTTTTTTCAACAAATAACTTCTGTAGTGTGCTGTCAAATAATAATTTCAATCATCGATAAGAACAGAAGGCTTTAAATTGCGGAGATTAGCCCCGCCCACCGCGACCCGAGTGGATTAAAGGGAGGAAAATTTAAAATGATTATGAAAAAAATAAAAAAGTACAGTGGGACAGACAGTGACTCCGGTCTTCTTTTTCACTGCTCTTCATACTGAGCCGCTGCATCCTCTGCAGCGTTTTTTCCTTCTGAAGCCCGCGGTGCAGATGCAGGTGTGTTTGTTCGGGAGAGGAACATAGTGATAGGCAGTTGTTGTCGCTCTTTTTTCTTCTTTGCTATAAAATCCTTATACACCGACATGCCCCCATCGATTATGTTGGAGAACTGTAATGAACGGCTCATCAAAGGGTCCCATTCTTGAGCTACTCGCTGAGTGACTTTTTAGCCAATCAGAATGCAGAACACAACGCACAATCCAAATCCGTGAAGTAGCGAAACCATGAAAAGTAAACCGTGATATAGCAAGGGATCACTGTATATGCAACTGACAGCAGGAGGGGGGTGGGGGACTGGGTTTTGAATTTGTTTGTATTATGTTTAAAACTGAAAACATAATAAATATATAAAACACTAAAAAAACAAGTCTGCTTTTCTCCACTTTAGAATCTGCTAAACGTACACACTTACAATGCGTAAACAGATGAGGAGTTACGGTAGGCGAAGGAATGTAAAGGGTTAAACGTGTGAAATATGTCGTCTTTTTGCTCTTAAAGAACTTCCACACTCATGAAAAGCCAGCGTTACCGTGGATACAGCCACTCATTTTCCTCCTACAGCTAATTTGCAGCCAGTTTTCAGTCAGATTTCAGCACACCAAAGTCCAGTGACCAATTACCCCCATTAACAATGGTCTGACAGCTATACATGCCTGATGCAGCTGCTTCCACAAACCGTAGCTCTCAAGAGAAGAATTGAAACCAAACGTAAGAAGAACAGCAGTAGACTTCCTGTGATGCACTGATCAAAAACGAAAAACAGGATGAATTGCAGCCAATCAAGAACATGCTAAACGTTTCAATATTTAAAAGGTTTATGTAAGAGCGGCCTAGTGGTCCTCAGGTTAAAGCATCACCTGAGGACCACTGGTCGTCTTTTGCTGATGTAAAATGTTGGCTGTTGTTTCCTTCAAGATCTCAGCAATTCGGCTCCATTTTCTGTTTTTACTGCCGTTTCATGAATGCCATCATCATTGGAAACACGCCGCACGAAGCTGAAGCTGCAGAGAGCTTAACTCTCAGTTTGTTTCTGCTTCAAAATATAATTGAACAGAAAAAACTGAAAGACAGAGAGCTTGACTTTTCCTCCAACAAAGAGCTGACGTTGGGTCTGAATGATGGGAACGTTATTGGACGCCGGTCTGCTGCCGTCTGCCACAAACAGACTCGTTAGGTTGTTGTTCTGCAGCTGTGGGTCAAATGAATCAAATGCTGCCTCGGGAAATCACATGAATATTTTCATTTAAGGTCTGTACCCAGGAGGGCGGGATAATGAAAGCCAATCAAACGGCTTTGAGGCCACACAGGAAGCTGAGATGAACACATTTCCTCCAGAAATTCTCATCTGACCTCCAAAAATTGTTTTTGTTTGTAATTTTAATTCCTAGTTTCCCTGCACATGTTTTCACTTATCACTTCATGAACTTAATGTTAGGAGCAGAATGATCAGATTTTGGCAAACATCATGCTTGAAATTTCCTTACTTTTAAACTTAATACTTAATATTAAGTCAATTTAAATATTATGTATTAATATTCAAATATCGATACATATTTCAAAGTTCCCCTATGATTTAAAAAAAAACATCTCCAATGGTGTTTTAATTCTGATTATGAAGTTTTTAACCAAAATCCCACAACCTAAATGTCTTAAAGCCATATTCCATGTTTATCTGAAGCCTCTGTTTCCAAAAATCTCCTCTATGGGCGTGACCGTTGGTGCTGAGCTGAGTAGCTCCGCCCTTGACCCCCCATTTCTGCAAGCTGCGTGTTGCATGAGTGAAGAGCTAAACACAAGGTGGGAGGGGCACAAAAGACACTGACTGATAGTCTCAGAAACGGGGAAAATTGTTGAATTCCCTTGCAAAGCAAATGAAATGAAATGCCATGAAGAAAATGACTATGTACATGTAATTTTCCAAAAAGGTGCCAAACTTTTGTCTTGGCCCACCCACCTTCGCCCAACAGTACCTGGTTACAGGTACTGTTGGGCGAAGGAGGGAACACCCTGGACTGTCTGTCACAGGACCCCTGGGGCTGGAGTGATCCTGACCACCATGCCGGCTCCCAGGAGGCAAGCTGGCAAGTCGGACAGAGACCCGCTGTGGGACGGGGGGGGGCAGCCTGCTCAGGCCTTCTGAACTTTATCATGTTTTTCTTATTTTCATCAAGCCAATTTGATTATTTTATTTGATCTTGTTTTTAGTTTTACTCTTTCTGGTTAATGCAGGACAGCAGGCCTTCAAACTCGGTCAGAGAGAGACACATTTGGGATTTTAAGTTTCATTTTAAATACGTGCCGCCAACAACAAAATCCAACCTAACTTAAAATACGTTTGATCTATTTTCAAAGTTTTTTCATTATGATGATGCCATTTTTAGCCAAAATCAAACAGCCTGTGTCTTTCTCTAGGACATAGTTTCTGCAGAACGGCAGGAGTTCATCAGAAATTCACCTCTGGGTTGTGGGCGGGGCCATTGGCTGGACTCTTTGCCATGATCCTGTTGTTTACACTCCCTCCCACTAGCTTCCAGCACCTTACACCCCAACCTAACATTAATGTGTAACAAAAATGTTTAGCAATATCAGAGCTGTCCAGTGGATCCATTCATGGATCCATTTGTTGAATTGAGCGAATGGAGCGGATCAGGAAGCTTGTAGGCCGCTGATTCTAGCACCTACATCACACCTACAAGCTTTTTCAAACAGCATTTTATTGTCTGCTCCTGATTCATGATGATTTAGGTAATCTCAGATATATTCATTTGTGTCCTCTATCATCATGTTTAAAGAAGTAAAAAAAAAAAAACGACAAAAACACGTGTCAAAATTGCAAATTAACAAAATTCATAAATTCCTTTGCTTTACTGCAAAGTGAAATGTTAGAGGTAACGAGCCTGAAACAGACCACTTTACTGCAGAAAACATGAATATGCTGTCAGTCCTCCTGTAGTTTCTGACTGAACCTTGGAGCTCTGCATAGCCGGCGGCACTCCAGACATTTGAGGTTAACCGCTGGTTTGATTCCTGGTAACAGCATGAATGTGTTCATGACTGCATTAAGCAGAGGGGATAAAGGTTTTGCACACCAACCAAAGCGGCCCATCATTTACTGGCCTCTGAGGGGGGCAGTTAATATCGTCTTGTTGTTTTACAGGAACTCTGCTTCCTCACTGTTTCAGAAAAGAAGCTTCAGGTCGGTTTCAGTGTGAACCGCAGCGTTCGCTCTGACCTCTGATGGAGAAACGATGAATCCTGTCCAGAAATCTCAATTTCACTTTGGCTGCTGCACAGCCTCGACAAGGTCAGGCTGGCAGCAGGAATTCGTCTCGCTCCCCCTAATCTGGAGATTACATTCTCAGCGAAGCCCTCCCTCTTTCGCTTCCCCTTTCTTCCTCTCTCTGCATCGCTGCCAGCCTGGCTTTCTACTGCGAGGTAACGGGCCAAGACCTGCTTACAGCGAAGAGATAATGTCCACGGATTAAGACAGAGAGCCTCTGGAGTGGTGCCTCTTTCATTCCAGCATTTGGCCTGTGAAGCGTCATAAATACACCCCAGTCGGTCACAGTCCTGTGAAAGTCAACCAAAGTGGATCTGAGCAGCGTTGGTCCAAATCCGCCAACCTCAGTGGCTGCAGCATTAGAAAAACACAAAAGGAGATTTTCACAGCTAAACTTGCTGCTTTTCTCCTGATGCTATTTTCATGCCGAGGGTGAGTCACTTATCTGAAATGGTTGTATAAGAATATTCAAGTACCCTGAAGATCCTCACGGGTGGCTGGGACGTCCACTCATGAAGAAAGCCCAAAAGGAGCCAGAACTGCTGCAGAGTTCTACCTGAGTAGCCTGATCACTCCGTTCTTCACGGTCTGAACACTTTCAAAGATTCAAAAATAAACTTTAATGCTTTTTATGCTCTATTTTTACAACAGAAAAGCAAATACTTTACATTTCCAGAAGCGAATTGCTCATCCCAGCTGATCAAGCTGCCATATTAGTGACATAGTTCTATCAGTAGCCACAAAGGAAAAGAACTGCTGCTGTTAACCTGCAGCATCACTGCAACTACTGCAAACATCCATATGAGCGTTTCTCAGGTTTCCTCTGTGTATAACCCAACATTTTTCATGTATTCAGTGATTTACGGCTCTGAAGATGCTCTGGTCCATCTCCACGCCAAACCGCACGAATGTGAGCGATCCCGTTCAAAGGAGCAGAATCTGGAGTCGAACTGGAGGAGACTGTTTATAGACATGGACAGCATAGTGTCATGTGACCTGGTATTTTGTATGGACGGTTACTATGGTACTCACCAACTGAGAGCTTGATGATAAGATTTTTTTAGACTACTTTATCGTCTGTTTAATGGAACAGAAAGTCGTCTTTCAACATAAAAAGCAAAATAACTGATAATATCAAACTATGACAGGGACAAAAATGAAACTATTAAAGTGCTATGAAGAGCCACTGAAGGCAGTCATTTCCTATGGAATTAAGGACTGCTTTTGGTTATGTGTATCAAGTAAAAACTCTAAAGGAAAAACATTTCCAAACCCAAATGAGAGTACATGTTCTTGATATATTTTAAGCAAAACCTTCATTTTTAAACATCTTCCATTAAATAGATTTGAAGCTTAAGAAGAGCAGATGATTATGGAGCTCCTCAGATGTTCCTGCGCCACATCTCCGTCCAGAGAAGTTCAACTCTACCTGAGGTGGAAATACAAACGTATAGAGGAACTGCTTCAAAAAAGGGGTTTCCCTGCCTTATGTACACAGTCTGACATTTAAAGATGTTACAAGGACAAATCAGTGATATAAGATGAAATCTATACCGTTCTCAAATGACAGAAGTCATTTAAAGCAGTCAATGATCATTCTGACTACGCTGTTTCAGCGGTGGTGCTGGTCATGGGGGGGGCTTCCTATGATGTATACTAGACATTTGGTGGACGTTCAGGTCTGCTCTTTTAGTCGTCCATTGGTCAGGGAAAGGTTTTGGACTCCTACATGATGTCTGATGTTTCTGACACCTGAGCATCTGACCCGTGGGAATTACTTTGGACCTTAACCTTCATTTTAACATGTAATCATTGAAATGTGATTTTTTTTTTCTGAGGTCATGTGGTCGTTTCTTTAAGACAAAGGTCAAATATTTTGTGATTTACTCCCTTCAGGCAAATGTTTCAAACCTGCAACACCTAATTTGTAAAAACAGTATAAGAACATTGTCTCTTAGAAGATTATTTCTTTGAAAAAAAAAAAGTATTTGGTATGGAGCCCGGGATCTGACACGGGGGTAAAATAAATAAATAAATAAAGCGTTCCCACAAAATTTTATTCCGTTCCCACGGAAATTTAATGCGTGGGAACGGATTAACATTCTGATATACATTTATCCTGTTGTCTTTGAATGTACCACAGTTACAGGGACACATTGATTGGTCGAGATGCAATATGGGATACGTGGGATGCATGATGGGATACGTTGCATGTAGCCTTTGGAAGTTAAGTGACTGCTAAAGAGTATGTTAATTAAAGACAAGTCCTGAATATTATCATTCATATTCAACCCTAAACTACATATCCCACACTGCATCTGGCTGTCCCAGCTGCCTGAATGCCGGCTTGACAAGCAAAAGAGCTCTGAGCGAGCTATAGTGTGTCCAGAGAATCGCTGCGGTATGGGGAAGCAGGAAGCTTGGGCGTCCTAAATATTATGATATTTTTCTTATTTCATTGAGACAATAATAAATTGATCCTTCTTGTTTTCATTTTACCCCTCTTGAATGAATGTGGGTCACAGAGACACAGAAGTAGCGGCAGACAGCGGCTTTTGCAGCAAGATGGCCGGAGAGGTTACCAGGAAGTGAATGAACCCAGACATGATAACGTGAATACGTTTGTGCTTTTTAAAATAAATAAATAAATCTGATATCTAAACATCATCAATGTCTTCAATGCAATGTAATGAGACACACACAGACAGAAATGTGAAGGTATCTGCTATGAATCCAAGTATCGCTAAACTTAAGTCTTTATAAAGACTAATCACGTGAATAATTATTTAGTTCGCACAAATTAATTATTCAGAGGGAACGTAATATTATTTTGTTATTTTTCGAATGTCGGTTCCCAGGCTCAGTAATTTGGCCTTGAGAGGGTTAGTAAACATAAATACACATTTTTTTCTGCCATGAACATTCATTACCTGTAAACTGAGAAGTTGATATTTTTTCATTTAACAATGTTGTTTTTCCTTTTGAGGCTAATTGGAATTAAAATAATAATTCTGAAGAAACTTTAGCTCAAAAGAAATTAGTTTCAAGTAAAACTAGATTTTTAGGGCATAAAAGTTTTCTTTAAAGTGCAAAAATGACTGTACTGTTTTTAATTCAATGAGAGAGGTGCATTGTGGGACATCACTACTTCTCTTGCTGTTGTTTAGCTGTTACAGATGAGTTTAACTCACCAAGTTGTTTTTTCCTTCCTTGGTCTTGTGTTGTTGGAGTTTGTGTTAGAAGTATTTTTAGTGTTAGTCACATGCACCTATGCTGTAGGAGTTGATTTGTGCGAGCGCTACGAGACTTTAGGTGGTTCGCCCCATGGGGGGTTGTAGGGAGGAGCGAGCGCAGGTGTGTGTCTTCACTTGGGGCTCTGACCGCCACCTTAAGGGACGTCATTGTCGTGTGCTAAGAGCATTGTGAAGGGATTGTAAATTAGTTACACACACTTATTACACACAGGTGATAAAATCCATCAAATGTGTCTGTATCATTTAAGTGTTCACTACGACCTGTCGCCTGCAGCATGCCCCTAGAAAAAAGGCTTGAAACTTCCACAACTTTGATCATTTTTACACTTCACCTGTGTGTCCCCCACAGGTTCACCATCTTCTGCCCGCAGACAGCCTGTATCCACCCTTAAGGGCAGTCGGGACAAAGGCACTTAAAAGCAGCTCCATGACCGCGTGTGGAAGCGCCACCTCTGGATTCTTAACCATCTCAGCGGATCACACGTGCAAACATTACCTGTTAGACTACACTGACTCTACAGGTGCACTGAGACGATTTTCAGATTTGCACTTACACCACAGGAGATACAGTAAGATAGAGCTCACAAAGAAGCATATGGAGGTACAAAAACAAACAAGCAAACAGCAACAAAACCAACAAAATGAAACAATTAAGTAAAAGTTAAAAAAAAAACAGTGACATGATCCTTTCAAACACATGGCATCATTTTAAATACAAGTGTTGGGTTTTTGTCTGTGACAATTTCAATCACTGAGATCCAAGGAATCCCAGTCCAGGATGAACCGAGGAGACCTTCACACCGGGTCGTTCCAATGAAAAGTCTACATAAACACGTGCATATGTGTGTTTTTGGCTTCCGTGTTCAAAACGCTCACGTTCCCACATCACTACGTACGTTTTAAATGTCCGTTTTGGGGCTCTATGTAGAAAACGTGCTCTGAAAGGTAAACAAGTTGAGCATTGACCAATCAGGAACTTGGATTTTGTAGTGGCGTGTGGGTGGCGTCTTTTTCCAAACACAGAAGTACCAACAGGTAAAAAATTGATGATGAAGGAAAAATGTATAACTGGGTTCATATGACATCAAGGTTTTCGTATATCAGAACAGAGCTGAGAAAGAAAAAAAGCCTGGAGCAAGATTCAAGAGATCTGCACTGATCTGACATTTCACACTAAGCCTCTTCCAACTCTGAGTACATATTGGGTAGTCCAGTGGGAACAACGTATACTAGAATCGCCTACAAAAGCTTGTATTCGGCGTGTTCTTGAACGCGCCACACATGCCTGGTTTGAACGTAGCTTCACAGCTGAAGCACAAATGCCGTTTTCTTTGGTTCACATTGTGCTTTGGGGGGTTTGGGATCGCCCTGAGATGTAGCTGATCATTTTTTGGTATTTCAAGTGTTGTCTCAGCTGTGTCTGTACCATCACAGCTGATCCTAAAACCACAGAAGGACTCATTTTTGAACCTGCTGCTGAGCCTCCCACAGCCACTTACATTGCAAATTCCAAAAGTTGGAGAAAAAATGCATAATTTGGAATGAGCTTCCTGCTATGTAGGTTAATAATATTCTCAAATCCATAATTCAACATATTTCACATTATTAAATATTTAATTTTCACACAATAGACTAGAAAGCCTGAAAGTGTGGAGAAGCTCTCTAAAAGCAGCAGGAATTTTCCTCCTCATCCGGCTTGTGTTCATGAATAAAGATGGAGCTTTGGAAAGTTAACTTCAGGCCGCGAGATGCTGAGATTAGCAGAGCTGCGCCTCTTAATCGTTAGGATGTGAACTGACCAAAATCCTAATATCTAAAATGTTGGTAGAGGCGCCGTTTCCAGCTTTCCCCATCAAAGTAGAGCCTCTCCTGTGTGAGTAACTCTGAGCTGGACACGCCCCAGAGGCTGATGGGAGAAAATACATTTCTATGCATTGTTATAAACATTTATCAGATACCAATCAATCAATCAATCAATCAATCGTCTGGTCAGAGCCCGACAACAATTTTATCAATATTACGATAACTCAACAGCTTTGTCCTGCAATTACACCTGATTTTATCGTCCCGACACCCCTGTGCCTAATGACGGCTCAAATAAAACTATCATTAGGCAATGGGGGGGGGGGTTAGGAAGACAACACAAACCGCAGCAGAACTCATCCTTATCTAAAACCACTGACTGACCAGAACTCATGATGATTAGAACCCCGCTGTTTTCCACATCCATCACCACTTCTGGAGCTTCACAGAACAAGTCATGGATCAAACACGATGCTGAGGAGCGAACCTCTGACCGATCCTACCACGAATCTCATCAGCCTGTTCCTAAACTCACCCCCATCCATTAGCCTGCAGTTTATCATCTTTTTAAGCCGTTAACGTCAAATATGTCAAGATAGACAAAGATCAATGCAGCAAACAAGCCGTTATCCAGCAAAAGTATGTTCATTTAAACCAACAAAATGCGTTTGACATCGAACACGAGGGGCGAACAAAGACACATCCTCGGTCCTTTTATTACCTCAGATCAATGGATGATACACTGAGAAGACCAGCACGCAGCAGATGATCATGTCAGAATAGTTTACTCCTAAGAGCTTTGGATGCTTCTTTAAACCTATTATCTATATCATCAGAGAGCAAACTAACCTTGACTTTACTGCAGGTTCTACGTTTGACAGAACTGCTGCAGCTTCACACACGTCTCCACCTGTGAGGAGAAAACCCGCTTTGGTGTGAGCATGCATGTAAGCAAGACCACTAATGACCAATAAATACAGCCAGGATTTCAGAGAACCGACTCACTTATGAAGACCATTTGTTGTGACTTGAAAAAAGAAGTAGTATTTGATTTTTAACCTGCAGATTTAATGAAAATTTTGATTTTATACATCGGAATTGATAAAACCTTTTAGAAATTAAGGATTTATTTAATCTCTGCCCTATGCAGGCGGCAGGCATCAGTCAGTGTGTGATCTGTTTTTATAATGGAAAATGGTCTACAAAGACTTTAAAGAATCTTTTTTCAGCTATTTATGTCCATTTCTTTCCAAGTAGTTTTTTTTCACGTTTTCGAGTTTGATGGAGATGAAAAATGTGATTTTCCAGGGGCTGAACCCTCGCCGGCGTTCCACCGCGAGCTGCCCCTTCCAACACGACTGTTTGAACACACACACACACCCATTAAAGCTTCAAACAAACACTAAAGTCCTGACGAGAGCTGGCCCGCTTTGGTCGGCCTTGTTTTGGGGTTTGGTTCGTCATCGAGTTGCTGAGTATGTGACCCCCCCCCCCTTCCCCCATGCAGACTAACCCTCTCATCAGCACCATTTCAGAACTTTACCCCATTGCATGACAGGGAAATAATCAGTAACGCTTGAACCTCAGTTTGAGAAAAACAGGTCAATTAGTTGAATAAAAACAACAACATCCTAAAATAGTTTGTCGTGGGCCTGAACAGGTAAACTTTAAGCATAACAAAGATGCAAAGAGAAAAACTGTGGGGATTTGTGCTGCTGTGTTGTGATTCCGCCTGCCGGTCAGATAATCCTGGGAAAGGCGGATGCATCTGTGTTCTAACAAAGCCTCCACCTTTAAGGAGGTGCTCTGACTAGCTGACGATCAATTAATCAACTGCCTTTAATTAGCAGCATCTGCCTGGAACAGATGGTGGTCTATGATGAACCTTTCCACTGACAGCATTTCTTTCCTTTACCACCTTCCTCTAGGCACAGTTCAGGATCAAACGGGTTTTTGCAAAAGCTGGACGGCGCCATCTTTTCAATGAATGTATTTACTCCTTTTCAGGACTGCAGAAAAGAATTTTAGCACAGATTCATTCTGTCTTGAAGATTACTACTGTCCTGTGTGCATTTGTTCCTGTTTTTTTAAATGTAGAGTAATTTAAAGTGTGTGTGCAATAGTCAAGCTGAAAAATGGGTTGTTTTCTTCCAATTGGGGGCCCTGACATGATGTATATTAGGACAGATTAATGATCATTTGATTGAATATATATTGTTGTTATTAAATCCTATATTGTCTGGTCCAAATTGGTCTTTGTAATGTGTGTCTGCTCTTCTGGACACGCCTTTGTTGCCGGGTAGACTAATGTGAGGGTGTAGGAGAAAACCTTCAAACACTTAACATGTTTTACATGTTTTTACTCATTTATGATGAACTCAAAGATGTTTTAGAAATATGTGATAAACAGAATATTCTTCAGGAATTTTCGGACTGATGCAGAAGTGAAACTCCAGGAAATAAATCTGTATTAAATGTAAAACACACTGTTGGGTTCTTTCTTTTATTTCATTTTACTTTAAGAGGACCTGGCTGCAGTAAACAACATGGCGCCCAAACATCATTAGCCAGAAACAGAAGGTCATGCTCCACCGTCGAAGAATAACTAACTAATATTTTTCAGTTTTAAGCGTTAAAACTGTAACCCGTGTCAAAGCCTGCTGTACTCTGACCGTAACTCCTTACATGATCAACATGCATTAGCTGATCGGCAAAAATAAACAACACTTTAAAGCGGCTTTTCACCGATATGCATATAAAGTGTCACATACCGCCGCAAAGCCGCTGTTGTCCACGTCAGAAAACCATTACGCATTTGATTGGCCTCTCAGGTCACACCTCTATTTCTCAGGCTGAGATACACTTACAGTTACTTTAATCGTGTTGACTTTTTTGAATGAAATTTTAACAACACTCGCAGGATCCATAACTTAGGCCTGCAGAGACTGTGGTGATTGATTAGTCAATTACATGAAGTGGGATTCTTTGTTTACGCAGATGTGGACGCATGGTTCTGTGTGTGCGATCCACCTCTGTGTCGCATCAAGTTACACATCAACAAAAGTCCATCTTTGACTTTACAGGTATGTATTTTGAGTAAAAGTAGTAAAAAAGTTCAAAACATTATTTACTCACTTTAATAATCTATTTTAAATATGTTTATTTCTTTTGGAGAATCTCGTTAACACAATGAGACGCAGATATTGTTTTTTTTTAATCATTGTAACGGCTCTGGCTACCAGAGCGAGCAGCACACGAAACACTGGTCATTACAGCATTAGTCACATGCACCCGCGCGGGGTTAAACGGGTGCTGTGGGTTTTTGGCACTGACCCCCTGACCACAAGCAAATGCTTTACGCACCAAACATGCACAACACAAGTGCCTGTCGCATCCCTGTGAGATGACAGAGTTAAATAATTATGAGCTTTAAATTTAGTTTAGACACCTTTCTTAGTTGTTCAGCTGGGGGCCCCAGAGTGTTGGGGGCCCCAGGCAATCAGCTACCTTTCAGTAATGGTAAGTCTCCCCTTGTTGTTGTGAGTAAGGCTGAAAACAATACGTTGCGTTCAATCATGCAGCCTTGAGAGTATCATGGAGGTCGGTGCAGCCATTTGAGGGATTCGCAGGAGGCGATTACATCACTAGTTTGCAGATTTGGACGAAACACAGTGACATGAGCAGAGACAACCCAAAGTATCCATGACTGTGAGACCGCAGTGAGACAGAACCTTTCTGGGCTAAAACTGGGACCAAATAACACAGTAGATAATATGTTCCGTGTAGCAAGATCTAAATGTAAAAAGTTTTTAACAATCCTGGTTTTGTGTTTTCAAAACCAAACGGTTGCTACATACTGTAGTTCTGTTACGGTGCTTTAAGTTTCTTATCTGTATTGTAAAGTAGGCTAATAAATGGTGTGATTTTGTCATAAGCATTGACTGTATCAGAGAACTGGACTGAGTGACGCGTCGCCACCTTGTGTATCAAACAGGAAGTACCTGATGGTAACGATCATTTATCGCATTTAGGGTTGAAAAGTTACTGAATAAACACTGGAGCTAAATATCCTGTATAACAGTTTCACAAATCTGAACACTTTTGTTTATATCCCTGTAGAAAGGAATAAAACGATTTCCCTTTTTTCCCCTTTTTTGTAAAGCATTATGCTGCACACTGAACCATTTATTCACATTAAAATGTTTTAACAAAAGGTGCAACAATTCTGAAATACTGTAGCATTTCTGTTTCTGGCTAATGATGTCTGAACACCATCTTGTCTGCAGCAACATTAATATTAGTGAGTTAGACATGTTGCATTACACAAAATGCAACACAGCTTTAGCTTTATCCTAAAAAAATAATATAAAATAAAAAACTCCCCACATACTTCAGCAATAGTGTTTTGGCATAATTGTCAACAGCAGCCCTAAATAAACCAGGCGCCTAACCACAAAGTGAACCTTTGAAATTAAATTTAATAAAGCTTTGACTCTAATTGTTTGTCTCTACCTGTAAATCTGTTAACCATCAAATGTCAATAATAATTTTTGCTTTTTCTTCCAACAATGTTTCTTTGGTAAATGAAAAAGTGATGAAGGCAAACTTTTGATTTATCAGTTATTCTTTCTAAAAAAGCCTGGTGTTGGATGATTAGCTTGCATAGCAGAGTAATGATGATTGATCAGCAGCTCCGGCTAAGCGTGTTTCCACACGCGTGTCAGCTCATGTGTTGTACAGCATTAGCAGAGAGTGGATTTTGGCTGAAAAGGTCTCATCTCTTTGTGAGGGCATCTTTAGCAGACCCTCGCCTCACGGACCGACCGCAGCAGAGAAGCTGACGTTAGTCATCTTTGACGCTTTGCCAGATGCCTGAGAAGGATTTTTCTGGCTCTCGCTGCTCAGAGAGCAGAGCATGATGACTTCTACGGTTATGAGGAGGAACCTAATGAGTCTCAGAGGGCTCTGCAGAGGGAAGACTGACTCCACACTTCTGTAACGGAGCTGCTGCACGGATGACGTGCATCCAGGGGAAAAAGAAGAGATTCCTGCGTTTTCTCCTCTTTTTCTTCATTTCATCTCCATTTTCTTGGATTGATGAAACACCTAAAGGTGGAGATTTCAGTTAGAAGTATTGGTAAATGCTTTTTAAAAAGTGTTTTATACTTTGCTCCACAGGGGAGTAAAAAACCACAAACTTTATTTTTCAAACAGTCTTTAAATACTTACACAAATAAATCGATGTTCTGCCTTCCTGTTGGCTAAGAGAGACTAAATAAGAGATGGTCATGTTAGTCAGCCTTTTTGACAAATCCTGAATCATTTTATCGTCGTATATTAACATTTCTTTCAAGGAAAGTTTGCTTTTTTGCTTTTATTTCTATATTAAACTGTCCTGAAATGATTTTGAAGCAGAACAAAAAGAAATGTTTTTCTTTGTTCAAAAGGAAAAGTTCTTTATTGTGAATGATGGTATTCAAAGGCAATGTAAATGCAAATATTCCTTAATGATTTCAGGAACTAATTAAATAGTTATGTGATATGTATGCTCCATATTCTTCTTTTACAGAACCTTCATTACATGGCTGTCAAAGGTTTAATTACAAAGGGAGATTAAAAGGATCTGGTGATTATCAAATATTAACACGGCAGTCTGATCATTTCTCTTTCATAATAGGTTAGCAAGCATGAGAGTTTTCCACTCGCATATTATTCGTCTGCAGGAGAGAAACGACTGTGGATGAAACTTTTCTCTGAAGCTGTGAGATGTTTAAGGAGACACAGAGCATCCCAGGTGACCCACACACACACACGCACACACACACACAGTGAGGACAGCAGTGTCTGCTCAGTGTCCCACGACCTCGTGTAGAGTTACAGAAAGTGATCCGAGTGCGCGGAGCAGAAAGTGAGACGCGCTGCTGCTGCTGCTGCTGCTGCTGCGTCGCATGCCGGCGCACACAGCCGGCTTTGTTCACGTTCCAACAGCTGCTCCAGAGACGGCAGACCAGCTCACTGCCACAAGCTGCGTCATCCATGACCTCACGCATCACGGAAACGCCATATCACTTCACCTGTTCGCTCTTACCTGATGTGTCGTGACGGCAAGAAATCTAAAATGGGAGATGATATAGCATCTTTTATACTTCGGTTTTTTTTAGGTTGTATCCACTGACAATAGAACACATCTGAACTAGAAACCAAAGAGAGTGAACCTCTGAAGCAAGACTGAGAGCTACTCAAAACTGATAGCTACTCTTTCATGATCCATTTAAGGTTTTAACTGATTCACCTGCAGAAAAGGGCGGAGAAAAGAATCAGCCCCCCCAGCTGATTATAGAGAGAAATGTTAAAATCCCTGCAGCAAACACAACCAGACTAAGAAAGAAAATGTTGTCTCAACAGAGATGTTAATAGATGATAGGATAAAACTCAGAAAAAGTCCAAATAAGAGAAAAAACGAGAATTTACACAATTTACTCTGATTATATGAACTACAATAATGTCCGTAGTCAATTATTTGTGTGTGATATAAAAAAACAGTTAGCATAAAATCCTGTATTTATTAGAAGTAAAAGTATTTAGGAATCCCTGAAATGTTGTTGCTTTTAATGTTTGTTTTTTTTACTCATGTTGGTCCTCCATTATCAGAAAGATGACTGAATATCGGTGCGTCAACCTCCTTCAACCTTCTGCAGATACAGTTCCCTTCGTCCGCAGCAACGCCTTCCAATGAAAAGTCCATGTAAAGGCGCATTTCAGGCCTCAATGTTCAAAACTCTCATGGTTTCTACGACTGTTTTCAGGCTCTTCGTACGGAAACACATGCCCACCGGACGCACGCTGAACGTTACTCCAGGTTGACCTTTGACCCATCAGAGACTTGGATTTGGCAGCATCTCTTTCAATTCATCAAAGTAACAACCGTTTGAAAATTGATCATGGAGGACAGATTAATAATTGTGGTTTCATGTATTGGAATAGAGCTGTGAGAGAAAATACCTGGAGCAAGATTCACCAGATTTACACCGCTAGGACATTTCACACCAAGTCTCAAAGTAGAAGAAGAAGCCCCTCCCTCCCTGCCAGGTTGGACGCCAAGAGCTCTATGCACATTCAAGTGTGCACATTCAAATGGACATTGAGCACAGTTTTAAACGTGCGTCACATGCCAGTATGAAGGCAGCTTCAGTTCTGTCTGCCTTCAGGTTGGTTTGGTAAAACCTGCCGGTTTCTTTACATCCAACTTTACCGTCTTTAGCCCACATTTGACCTTTAGAATGATCAGAAGGAGTTTATTGTAGGACTTTTTAAATCTGCATGTTTTGTATGGCTGTTAAAGCCTACCTCGGCACTTTTTACTGTTTTTTTAATGATCAGGAAATGTGCAGCTGAGCTCCAGAGACGACGCAGGAGCTTCAACCCTTCTGAGGTTATTGCACCAGCATTTATCGTCTCTGAGCGTTCCCACAAAGACGCTGGTCCATAACATCACTTTTCATCTTTCCCTCATCTGCTTGTGCTGCAGAGGATCAGGTCTGATAAACGATGGGGTCTGGGGGAGCTTCCAGAAAGCAGCACAGTTTGGCAGCGGCTCCACAGAAGGAGGGAGGATGGAGGAAACGGGTGGAATGCATCTGGGTCTGTGCTGAACAGGCAGCAGCCGGGCTGATGGATTACAGCGGCTCTCTCCTGGGTAAACGGACACCAGCCCCCTCCCCTCTGAACAACGTCTCAGCCTGTACCGTCATTGAAACGTCTCCAAAGATGGAGGTGAACACGCAGCCGGGCCGCTTAATCCGAGAAGCTGCTTTTCTACCACAAGAGTGGATTTGAGAAACTGCAAAAGATCTTTTTCTAAACAAGTCTGGTATCATTTTCTACAGATGCCAATATGATCTGCCAGGCAGGAGCTGTGCTGAAAAACAAGACGACAGAGCCGCTCATCGATTCAGTCAAGACTAATTGCCGGGAAAACAGCCGTATTGTTTTCATACACATCTCCACGCCGGCGTTGGCCGTGCCGCGGCGAGCGCAGCAGCTCCGGTGCCCCAGCTTGACGTGTGGTTTTACAGGTTATGACACTGAAGATCTGAGGCGTTTTACGAGCCGCTGATGGCTCTGCGAGCCGGCGGTGAGGGCTGCGCCTAAAAGGTCACTCTGCCAGAGAGCACTCTGACTAAATAAATAATGAGGAAAGGGAGTGTGGAGAACGCCGCTGCAAATGAAGCCCCAGACACTCCCACTGTCAAATCTGCTGTCACAGTGTTTGCTGCTCGGGTTTCACAGGTACAAAGAGAGTCCTCAGTAAAGCCCTTGACATTTTCCAAACCTCTTCATGAAGCTTTGAAGACCCTGTCTGAGCTGCAGACCCTTCTTTGCTACAAATCTTGGCTTGTTTGAGCTGATCTTTCACTAATGTTAATAATTAAATATGGTAAATTGCATATACTTAAATAGCTGTGGGACAAACTGCTGACCTGTCCAGGGTGTACCCCACCTTCCCCCAACAGTAGCCGGTAACCACGTGACCCTGAAGGGATGTATTCTTGTTTAGCGCTGTTCTAAGTTCTTAGAAGCTCACGGTCCCATTCGCACATAAACACACACTGATGGCGGCTGCGCTGCTAAACACTGGCACCAATCTAGGACCACCAGGAGCTAAGTGGGGTTCAGCGTCTCCCCCATGGACACTTCAACACATGGGCGGGCAGGGCGGGAACCAAACCTCGATCTTCTGATGAGAGGTTGACCACTCTACCGCTGCACTACAGGATAAACATAGAGGATGGCCAAATCTCTTTGCAATAGAAGCCCCGCCCCCTGGGTTGACTTGGCATACCTGTTCTTGAGGTCATTTTGAGGACATACCACCATCACCCATACCATGTAATACTTCACTTGATTGACATGCAGGACGTGTCCTGTGTGGCATTGAGTCACAGGCTTTCTTGTAGTGTGGGCACCCCTGGTCTAAGGGCAGGGATGCCCACTTTAGCTTAGTCTGTTTACTTTAGTTTAGCAATTACCTATTGTATAACTGATTTGATGTTTTTTGCAATTACCGCTGGGAACGACTGTGTTGTGACATTTGGGCTATTTCAATAAAAATGAATTGAATCCCAGTCAGCAGTGGATGCAGTTTATTTTTCACAGACCTGAACGTGGCTGTGGACGTTTTTTCTTGGTCATGCTGCTTCATTAAAATCACCAAAAACGGTTTACGTCAACAGAAGCGAAGTCACAAAATATTTTGTATTTTCCACAATATAGCAAACACCTGTTTATAAAGACCGTCTATGAATCGCCTATTTTCATATGTTTGTCATGTATAAGGCACGCTGAACTATAAGGCGCATGTAGCGGAACCAGTCAGACTTTATTAACTGAGTTCATAGTTATTCTAGAAATTGTTTGTGACATGATACGTGTTAGCTGGGTTAGTGCATTCATAATACCTGTTAGTAACACAAAGAAAACAAACTGATACTGCTAAAACAAACGTTACCATGACAACACTAACTCCCAACATTGTTAGTGACACGTAAAAAACACAGAATGACACCGCCACACGTTAGCCGTGTGAGCAGATTCACAATAACTGACCAACAAACCTCTTCAACATCAGTAAACACGACTAAATCCAAACCATATTGTTTTGAAAATAAAAAGAAATTAAGCAATTCATTTTGCCTTATGTCTAGAATGAATCTTTAAGGGAAAAAACATAAAACAATACTGATATTTCCCCATAATTCAGTTCAGTTGTGTAACTAATGGTCAGGATTTAAACCGAGAATTGTGTCATCCATCCGTACTGTGAGGAAAAACCACCCTTCATCTAACCAAGCCCTTTAGAAAACCTGAGCTTATAAAAACATTTTGATATTTCGCTTATTCAGATGTAGAGCTAATATTTCAATTTTGAGTCAAAGCTGCTGTAAAACTTTTGATAAAATAGTCATTTGTGAGAATTATTGTCAACTATATCCTTGAAAAGTATCCTTTAAATAAAAATCTAATCAAATGAGCACTTTGACAACAATAAACAAAGCAAACCTGCTAATTTTAAAGCACTTTTCATACCAAACAGAAACACAAATGACAGTTAAACTCACTAATAGATAGACTCGCACTTAAGACCCTCTGACAGACTTTGTTTGGAACTTTTTACTTTCGTCTTAATCAAATCCATCTTTAGCTGTTGTTGTTCATTAAGTTTAATCCAATTAATGCACTCCTGACTTCTTCAGCAAGGAAATGAAACACAGAATGCTTCAACCAAGTCATAACCCATTATCACGCATCTACAAAGGGGCGGAGCTTGAGACAAACAGCCTTATTAAGGAAACAACACACAAGGACAAAGCACACAAGGGAAACAAATCACCATTGTAATTCCCTCCCACTGTTAAGTAAATGGAAGTCCATTATTCACTCTGCTTTGGGCCTATTTCTGGTCTCTCAGGTCATCTGGCTCTCTTGGGGGCAGCTGAATATGAGGCAGGCGGTGTGCTGTGGATTTTCAGGATCAGCTGGGTCGAAACAACGAAAGCATGATGGAGCTTAGAGGCCAGTTGGACATGTTCTCCAGCCTGCAGAAGAAGCTGCTGCTCTCACTGCAGCTGAAAAACCTCAGCCGTTTACCATCAAGCATCTGCTGGACACACAGAAACCACCGAGGCCATCATTCTGCAGGAACATGGCTCTAAGAAGGAGGCTGGTGTTGGATATCTTCTTAAGCTGCAATGGATTTGCATTAAAAAGACACTGGATTGAAATGTTTGCCTTCCTGATTTACTGAACTTTGGTCTTCACATAGTTGAAGACTTTAAAAAGGGAATTAAGGAAAAAGCATTAGGTCGACATTGAAGTCATCTGATTGAAAAAAAAGAGGAATCAATCATCTAATTCAGATGTAATGGTAATTTTACCTAAAAGAAAGTTTATGTCTACGTTTAAATAAAAGTGGTTAAAGACCCACTCCAATGAAAATGTTTTTTTTTAACATGTTCATGTTGCATTTTTGTGATGGTGGAGGACATTTATACAGAACATTAGGCTTAAAATTATATTTCTTAAAATTTCTTCATTAAAATCATAGCAGATGAAAAAATGAGGGGGGAAAAATCAGATTTGTTAGATGGAAAACACACTTGGTGAGCCACAAGCCCCCTGCACTGAGCTCTCTGCAACGGGGAAGGGGGTGGGGTTGCTCCATGTCAAAGGTCAAGCCCACAACTCAGAGGTGAATGTCTGATGAACACCTGCCGCTCTGCATCACACTGCATCTGAAACGCTGTCCTAGAAAATGACACGGGTTTTTTGATTTTGGCTAATGTCATAATCATAGACAGACAATAGATCAAAAGATGATCAGAGTGGGAGTTTAAACCTAAGTGATTCTGGAGACTAAAAACATTGGTATGAGATTTACCTCAGGGTTTAAATGTAGCTCAGGTCACAAATGAAAGCCAAAACATCCATGAAACATTGATTTAACCGGTGCAGCCATGTCGAGGACAGACTAGGTTTCTGTGTATCTGCTACTTTGCCAACTTATTTCATATTTGACTATTGCTTCTACTGAGGAGCACCAGGTTATGTTTCCGAGCGAGGAAAGAGCTCCGGAGTCTCACCTGAATGAGCAGAAGATTGAAGATGAATGGATTTAACTGATAAATTGTTCTCTATTCCTACGATCCAACCATATCAATCTGTCTGAGGCAAGGTGATAAAAATATCGATCTATGCCATCATAAACTGTTTCAAACTGAAAATGATCGATAACATTGTTTTTAGAAAATTACCATTTGGATTGAGACATGGTGTGTTTATTTTACCATAATGTAAAAACAACCAGGTCCATCACAGCAGACACACACATGTGATGTCATTAACATGGATCAGTCCATCATTCCAGTCCAATGTGTGGACAGACTTTGAATAAAGTCATGTGACCATCCAGTGTCTAGAATGTTCTAAGAATGTTCCCTTTGGATTCTTTGGATGTGGAAAAACAACAGTGGTGAACTTTAGGAAACTAACATGTGAATGGATTTGACATTCATTCTAGTTTACTTGTTTGTTTGGACACACATTTCCTTTCCACTTGATGATCTGGAAGAAATCCAAGAACCTGGAAAACTTCACTGTTCAGTAGCAGGAATTTCTGTCTGAGTCTCACTGCTGGAAGTTTGGATGAAGATGAGATCTAATGGTTCAAAATGAACCAATATGGACTATGAATCAACTACAAATTATGATATGAATTGAATCGTTCTTATTGTTACACCCTTAAGGATGAGGTCTGATCCCACCCCAGACTCCAGAAGCTGAGGTAACGTTTGCTCTGGAGCCTGACTTTAACTTGAAAATAGGCCTAAATTGAAGCTTTTTCTTTCAGGCCTCTGGCGGTTGGCCACTCCTCACTGCTGATACCTCGCTTGTGCATGTGACAACACAGCCTCCTGATGGAGCGTCAGCCTGACTTCATCAGCTAACACCATTCTTCTTCTTCCTCCAGATCTATTCAGTGTGCCAGACTTTCCAGCTCTGATGATCAGCTGAACTGTAATTCTGCACAGGACGCTCAGCAGCAGAGAAGAGTGGAAATGAACATATCTGACGAAGTAAGAGCTTCTAAAGACAAGAACAGAGCCTCCCTTCATTCCCGTTCTGACGGATGCCATCAGTTGTGAGGGCTTATCTGGGCTCCAGGCTGCTGCTGCTGGAATAACAGTCCCAGCCTGTTGACTCTGTTCGCTGAGTCACTGGCCGTGCAGCGCCATTACCAGATCCTGGGACAGCAAGTCAGAGCCGGGACTTTATGAAACGGATCCGTGGAGAGAAGCCAGCTTGTGACGGAGCCACGGGAGGGGAAATGAGGAGAAGTAAGAATGCGCGTCTTTGTGAGGCTTCCGTGAAGCTTAGGAGGCCGTCCAGCCCCAGGGCGCGTTTGCTTGCACGCTCATGGCTGCAAACACTCTCAAATTAATTATCTTAGGCTGAGCTTAACATGAGGTGGCTTCAGCATCTTTATTAAAGATATTGAATTACTGAGCCATTTTCCGTCCTGCGGTGGATTTCCTTCTTTCTCCGACCCCACAGAAAGAAATACGTGTGATCAAATAGCAGGCAAACTGATAGAAAATACTGAGTCGGTGTGTTGCTGGACCGGCCTGTGGGCAGGGATTAAAGAAATGAAAAAGAGTTCATAGTTATTCATGCCGCTCTCCCAGTCTCATTATCGACCACACACCAGAGGGGATGACACTCGCTCTCCTGCACCTGCGTCCTCGCAGCCGCTCTGACTTCGCCTCGACTCCCAGCAGCATCCGTGTGGAGGAAATGAAAGCCGTAACTGAAGGAGGCAGGGGAGAAAGCTATAACTGCAGCGCTCGCTGGAAACCTTCACTCAATTGACGGACAGCTTGATTGTTGAGCGCACAGTGGATGTGGAGAGATGCCGGCTTCGGTACAGGCTTGAGTCCATAATGACGCGTGAAGGTGCACAAAGAAAACAGCAGATTGGTTTGCATGCCGCACACCCGGCCTCATTTCTGTGGGAGGAGGTGGTGATGTGGGGCCAAAGCTGTTAAAGACTGAAGCAGCTCCCCCGCTGCACTTTCCTCCACCGCACAGCTTCAAAGCACACGTGGACTGCAGCTGCAGCCGCCGTTCTGCGGGTCCATTCATTCTGCTGGTTGGACTTATTGTTCCACAGGCATTTTTTAGAGGGATGGTCGCTCTGCAGGCAGCTTTGTTTACAGGGGAGGGGGTCACATCTAC
Source organism: Oryzias sinensis (assembly GCA_037389245.1). Classification (NCBI taxonomy): domain Eukaryota; kingdom Metazoa; phylum Chordata; class Actinopteri; order Beloniformes; family Adrianichthyidae; genus Oryzias; species Oryzias sinensis. Next base: position 35,544,066 of record CM074488.1, on the reverse strand, counting down.
AGAAAAATGAAATGATAAAAGCAGAAAGGCTTGGTCTGTCCGTCATACCAGAATCAATCTGCTGATGAGATGCAGGGCAGGACAGAACGTCACACTTCCAGTTTAACGCTGCTCTCCTCAGTTTGCCTCATTGTTGAAGCTGTATTTAAAAAAGAATCTGTGACAGACTGGTGACCGCTTCAGGGTAGACCCCACCTTCACCTGATACCAGCTGGGTTGTCTCCCGTAACCCTGTGACCACAGACGGGATTCTGAAGGGGGTTGGAAGAATCTACTGAAAACAAAAATGAAAAGCCGGGACCTACATTTAGTCTCTAGTGATTTGGAAAATGGGTTTTAAGGAAATGTGCTTTAAGGGCTGCTGTTAAGGTTTGACTTTTTGACTTTTACACAACTAAAGAATAAAAAAAAAGAAAAGAACTCAAAATAAAGTCCTACTTAAGGTACACTTCCAGTTGTCCTGAATGTAAGCCATGTGGAACTCTACTCTTAACCTTTAGCATAATAAGAGACGATTTTCCTTCAGGACTGTCAAAAGTGTTCCCACGTTATTCACAGGGGGTATGTTCCAAAAATAACGCGATATGTGAAAATCATGAAGTAGAATTACATGTTTAAGACTATGAAACGCCTCACTTTCTCCACTTTTCTCAGACAGACATGAACATTTTCACCCTTTTCTCTCTTGTTTCAACTCTCAAAGTTCAAACCTTCATGAGGAAATAATTTCAGGATTATAGAATGAAAACAAAGATTTATGTAACTCTGGCAATCGGACAATCGGAACGCATTCTGCACAGCAGACAGGGGAGATTGATGGACAAGGTCAACAGCCAATCAGGACACAGAACACAGTTTGTGGTATAAAATAAATACTGTTAATAAAAAGGCATGGAAAACTGCACTGAACAAAATCCATGAAGCAGCGAGACCACCAAATCTGAACGGCGAGCGAACGCTGTACACCAAGATGTGCCTTCACTCTACGGTCACCAGCACAGCCTGTCCTTTGGCGACACTATATGTGCATATTTTAGACCTTACATGTTTTACATTTTTTATATCTTTGTTTAAAAGTTTTAATATGTATAGTCCTGATTTGAATCTATTCTTTTAAACACATTGGGAGCATCATCATTCATACTATGACAATAAAGGAAATCCTGATTCTGGTTTAAGTCCTGTATCTCTGGAAAGCATCAAGTAGTGAGGAGCTGGATGGATTCCTGATTTCCTCTGACTCATGCGCCAGAAACACTGTTGAAGAGGAAACATTTGTCTTAAAAATACACTTACTGCACTGTGATACATGAAGACAGCCGGTCTGAGCAAAATATGCAACAGAACTGGAACATGTAGTAGTAACAGGATTTGATGTTTGGTTCTGTAAAAACTCTATTATCCGGTTTGAGTTTCATACATGTTGGAATCTTGGTTTTTTTTACATCAAGTGGAGGCTAAAGTTTCACATTCTATAAACCAAAATCTATTTAACCATAAAACACAACTTTTTGTGCTAATAAAAATAATAAAATGACCAAACTCCCCAAAACTGCTGCATCCTTCCATCTACCCCAACATCAACGCTGAGGTGATGAGACATCCATATAGAGACCGTAATAAGGTTGTGGGTCTGTGTCCCTCCATGAAGTTTCCCTTCACTTTAGCAGATGCGATGTGGGTGCAGCTTTCTGCGGCGCCTCACCTCATCTACCACCATGTCTGACGTTGCCTGGAAACGGGAGCTGCAGGCGACCACGGCTCATTTCAACTCGGCGGTTATCTAGCTGAGTTGGAAAACAGTCAGAGTATTTTTTTTTCTAATTCCTGAACTAGTTTCTTTAATAGATTTTGCCTTTAAGGATTTGCATTCTCCAAACATGTTCAAAAAGCGCGACCGCTTTTCTTTGAGGGTGTGAAATGCTGAGCCGCTGCAGGAAAAAGTGAGCGATCCAGCATCTGGGCCGAGCCTGCAGAAAGCGCGGGCTGACAAAGACCTCCGTCTCCCAGCGGCTGCAGCCGCAGCCAGCCTGTCAGGAAGATGAAAACATGCCCGGCCTCATTTAGTTCAGTGGGGATCCTGTGGAGAAAAGGGGGGCAGGTAAAGCTAATGGACTACTCCAGGACACAGCGGTCTGTCGACTCAGCATCGCCGCCGGCTGCCTCCCCAGCACGCACTGTTTTCATGGCGTGTTCTCGAAGGCCACAGAGGCATGCGGGGGCCGAGGAGCCGTCACCTCAGCTCCCAGGTTGAGGAGGATTTACAGTAAACAAATCAATTTTCATGGATATTCTCTGTTTTTTACAACAAACTGCTGAAATTAATCATAGGAGCTGCTCTGCTCTCAAGCGAGTCCTTCACTTGAGAGGAAAACAGACTCTTCACACAAGCAAAGGCAACATTTCCTGATATAAAAATCGCTCTTAATTAAAAAACTGCAAACAAAAGTGGAGACTAGTTTGGTGAGTAGAATGCTGATGTCGGAATGTGCATGTACAATGCATCGTCCTTAGTTTCAGCCTGAACCTTCACGAGCTGTCAGTCCGTGGCGGGAGACGGCTCCTGATTGACAGAGGAAGATGAAGCGTCACGTCAAACGCCTTCAGCGCATTTTCCTCCACGTTGTCCCCACGTGCAGCCGCAGCGTGGAAATCCAAACCGTGAGGGAGGGGCGTCCGAGGAGATCGCACACCGCTGGGTTAGAAGTCTGACCCGAGCGACGCGGCTCTGCCTGACGGTAAGGATCCGCCGAAATGTACCAGCAGAGAAGCTGTGGGAGGAGCCAAAGCAGAGTGTGAAAAGACACAAATCCACTTTTGGATGCTTGCTCCCCCGTGAGGAAGAGGATGTGCGGCTCTTTGTCATCTAAAAGTGAGAATCTGTTCTCACACCGTGACAGAGGCGTCACCACCCACTGCTCATCATTAACACAGCGCCTCAAAAGGCATGCTGGACCTTTTGGAGTTCAGCCTGAACCTGCTGGGAGACATCAGCGGCTGAATGCGTGAAGGATGAGGACATGCAGACACCTTCACCTGCTGCTAAAAATGCATTCTTCAGACCCCACAGGAGCACAGAGGAGCAGGGTCCATTTCATAGAACTGAATCCTTCTTATTCTGCAGAAATGATGGGACTTTTCAGGGATTCCTCAGGTTTTCTGGCTGCAGCGTTTACTGAGGTTTTGCTTTGGGTCAGCTACATGTTTGCATCTTTTTCTCCCCTAAAGCCGTTTCACCAAACGTTTCCTCTGACATTTTTATGAATGAACCTTCTGCTGAACTCAGGGGTCAGTCAGTTCCAACAGAGCACAGCGTGGACGCTGAAGCCTCTGATGATCTGAAGGCGTGAGCCTGACATGCAGACCTCAGGTCCACAGACACACAGCCGATCCTGTTCATCGGGACGTTAGCTTTGCCTCAGGACCCCTTCGTGTGCATCGCTCGGCTTGTTCCGTTCCCAACTGTCTTCTTCTGAGGAGCAACAGCTGAACAAAGCAGCTCTGCAGTCTGCAGACCGCTCACACAGATGAAACTACCACAGTCCAACATCAGTCTAAAACTCAGATTTCCTTCCTTTTTCTCTCTGAAAGCCTACAAGCCAGTTGGAGAACAAGAATCTGCTTTCACACAGTTGGGCTTGTTGGTGAAAAACAGTTAACACCTCATGATGAGAGTGGGCCCTTCAAGTGGATTAAAGCTCCATCGGCTCCTGGCAAAGTGAATTCTGCAGAGCTTCTGAAGATAAAAGAACACATCCTCAGGTGAAAAGAGGAAACCTCCTCATACAAAAAAGGCCTCATTTGAGGTGGCATAATTCCTTCCGCTGCCTAAATGAAGATGAAGACAAGAGCTGCAGCCCCGGTTTTTAAATCTCAACCGATTTATTCTTTGATGAAATCACCATTTAAAATGTGTCCAAATCATCTCCAACATCTACAGACAAATGAAACCAGCAGAACATTTTCATCTCTGGAGCCGGAAGCAAGTGTGAAAAACTTTGAATAATTAAAAAACTAAAAGATCAAAAAGTTTGGTTCATTATTTTTCACAGAGGAAGTTGGTCTGTTTGAATGAGTCATTATTGCCTGTAAGTTTGAATAATGTTCTTTAAGACCTGCACTGTCTCCATGATGCCATCTGCACCCAGAAGAACACAGACAGATCCAAACAGCCCAGTCCACGACCTTTGTCACACTCAATCTAGTGCCTGTTGAAGGAGGACACGCCTCCCAGATGCAGGGGGCTGGGTCAAGATGTCCGCAAATCAAATCAAATCTGTTGTAGACCAGATTATGTGTAAAACTGCTTGGAACAGTTCCAGAAAGCTAAGACTCCAACGACAAAACTGGTTAAGCTGCACAAACTCCGCCCCTACGGTCAGTCAAGCACAAACAGAAGGTCCCCATGCAGGTGAAACTGTTTCACAGGAAGTTCACGTGATTTTCTCCGTAAGCCTCATTCACATGCATGCGTACGGGGATAGACACGAGCTGTCACATCGTAATGGGAGCGCAGGTGTGTCTGGCAAAGGACATCATAAAAGTGAAGAGATTGTCGTGTGTGTGGTAAGTGTATCATGAAGTCTTCTTAAGGCTAATGGTAGTTGTGACATACGGGTGACCTTATGCCACAGTCTAGTGTGAATGCCTCACATAGGGGGTGGTTACATGGTAATGTGAGAGTTCATAGGACGTCCACACAAACAATCTGATTGTCCATTTCCTCATTTCAAAGCTGCAAAAAGGAAAATTCTGAACGGCACGCCTGCATCTCACCTAAGGATGGCCGTAGAAAATAAAGTCTAAGCGGTTTCTGACCTTGATATTTCCTGTGGATCACCTGCATGCCCGTACAGGTTTGAGTATTTTTCACCCGCTGACAGCCGTATCCACCCGTAAGGACAGTTGTGACTAGCACTTTATTTATAACAAACAAAAAGAGGCTTCCTGGTTTTCCCCGGGTGGGTTATTTGGTTTCCAGAATGAATCCCATTTTGCGCACCAACTGAACTACTATAGCGTAAGACTCTTGCTGGGTTTGATTTTATCCATGAAGTCTGGCTGACTGACATAGTTGGGTATTTTTCTTCTATTCTTAAATCTCATAAACATTTTGTCTGAAGTTAAAAAAAAATTCCAGTTCATCTAAATCCCAGAGCCCATCCACATTATGATGCAGCGTCTTTGTACCGACATGTTCATTCATTCCATTTCTTTGAATCTGCACTCAGCCACTGTAACTGCAAAGATCTTCTCTGCTGAGGTAACGTGCACTCAGTTTTTTTCTAAGGCGACGCTCTGATTAAACCTCTAAAGTGAGTGCAGACTGCTGCTTTTGTCCTCTCAAACATGCTACATTTCTCTCTTGGTGAAGTTTCTCTCCATGCCATGTCCCAGCAGACCTCCTCTGGTGTGCGGCACAAGCGCTCATTTCATTAATTACGTCTCAATCGGAGCTCCCAGCCATTTGACTAGAAAGAGAGGTGATAAAGCCCACTGCTGAAGCTAAATCAGACAGCAGCGAGATGGCTCATGTGGGGCGGGTAGCAGCTACGGCTAGTCCTAATGTACAATCAATTTCACTTGTTTGGGATCAGCGTTTTTCTTTTCTTTACATGAAACTGAAGGACACGCAAAAAAAAAAAAAAACCTGGATGAAGAGATGAAATCAGTCACATCGTATCAGTGAAGCTTTCCAAAAGGTTGGGAAGGTCATGATCTCTTTGATGAACAAAACAGTGAAACTCAAGTTGTCGCGAAGGCATCGTCCAACCCAGACGGGGCGGCAGACAGAGCTGAGACCTGTTACTGATGCCAGCAGAGACAAAAATGTTTTCTGCCTTTGTGCAAACTAAAGAAACATAACCATAAATTTGCAAGAGGCAGATCAATACGGCCGAGATGCTGCCAAGTCCTGAGAAACGGATCCAAAGCAAACCATTCGATAGCTATTAATCCTTCTATTAATCATCCACGGCCAGCCATGGGCGGGTGACCCATGAGGAACTCTTTAAGCAACAGACTCTCCCGTTAAATCTTGCAGTGAAGGTAAAGCCAGAGAATCGCAGGTTTCTTTGTGAATAATTGTAGCAATCATGGTTCCTCATCAGATGTGGTCCATTACAGTGGTCACATTACGAAGGGGCACACAGCAGCCCAAGGCTTCCACCAGCAGGACTCGGTAGAGTGTATCATTATGAGGAGGAAAACTATTCAGTATTTCATCTGGTATTGCTTACATGACAGCTCATTGATCGCTGGAGTTGGATTTCCAGCATTCTCTCCACAGGAGCAGAGGCGGCTCCTTCTTTTTCAGTCTGCACTTCTGGAATGTAATGAGGAAATTATAGTAATCTAAAACTATTCTTAGTTAGAAACAAAAGAACTGCTGCTCCTTCTCTGTTACCGACAAGGACAGGCCTGTAACTTAGCTTAACAGTAATGTTCCCATTATGCACAGCAGCATCTCTGGAGACGACCCTCAAATATGGGACCACTCAATCATGACCAGAAGAACCCATGTTGGAATGAAATGGGTCATACGGTACTTTAAATAAATATGATAATGAGGCAGACAGTCCCGATTGCCATGGGGGGGGGGGGTGATGTGCAGGGAATGGTAGGTGGACTGGAACTGAATAATGGAGCTACACAGGATAAGTGGAGAGACTGGAAAGAAGAGTGACTCTAGCTGGGAGGTGTTATTATTACAGCATAAGAAAAGCCAGATTAGTAGCATCATGGAAAGAGAGTTTTATTGGTAAGCGGGGGAAAAGATATTCAGGAGAAGAAAAAAAGCGCCTCGCTGTCGGGATCAGTTTGCTGTCTTCCCTGTTGGTGTTAGTTTGTTTGCTTCAGTTGAAGTTCTGACTCCCTGTTCTGTTCAACCCTGCTTCCTGTCAAACACCTGCTCGTGTATTCACCCAAACCAGTGCGAGCAACCCTTTGACTTCCGGATTGAGGCACATTAAGAACAAAAGTAGCAGGAGCCAAGTCAGTTCACCAAGCAACTACTAGGTAGCTAGGTTACTGAATGCTTATTAGGTAAGCGACAGCAAAATAAAAAACGCTTTTTGAACTTCTGTAACGCTATGACCATTAATGCAGTTACTAATAATTCTGATGTGGTTGTAATGGCGTTGCTTCAAACAGCGCAACGCCGGTTTTCTCTATGACACATAATCAGCTGGATTACGTCAATAGTGTTACGCCCCCTTAGTACACATTTTCTCCTGTTTTTGTTGAGTTAGGGAGGTTAGTGTCTTGTCTTTGATTTCCCTTTTCTTTCATTTGCAAGTAAGATTACATGTTTCAGTTAGGTGGGGTTTTGTTTGTTATTTTGGCCTGGGTTCACCCTGAAGCCTTTTAGCTTCACTTTTAGTTCTTGTTGGTGTTTGTTTATTTTATTTGAAAATAAATTTGTTATACATTTTTATGGAGACATATTTTTGGTGTGTTAATTTAAATTTAGTAGCAAAACGTTATTTTTTTATGTTATGCCTCCAATCACCCCTAGACTTAAAAGGGGGCGTAACATAATTGGGGTGTTACGTCTGTGGCCGTATTTGGTTTTGTTTTGTCTGTTTGTTCGGTCTTTTGTATATTATTTCTGTATCAGAGTGGGACCTCTGTGTTCTTGTGCATCTTTGTGTTTGTGTCTGATTATTTTCGGGTGTGCTGAAAAGGGTGTAGCCTCCTATTGGACCAGGGCCGTAGGCAGCCTTAAAACCACCACTTGGACCTCCAGCCGGTGAGAAGGGAGGTTTGGCTGCAACCAGTCTCCATTGCAGCTTGGCCCTCTTCTCCATTTTGTTTTGGATTTCACCACTTGTTTAGTTTGTGTTTCACTTTGTTTTGTACTTTGTAGTTCTTTGTAGTTTGTGGTTTTGTCTGTGCCCACTCTGTTTAGTCTTTTGGTTTGTAGTTATGTTAAGTGAAGCTGTAGGGGTGAAGTACAATACATAAGCACTTCACTACTGTAAAGTGTTGCATATCAGTTCAAAGCGGCTTTTCGCTACTTCAGAATCCATCAGAATTACCTGAATTGAATAAATGGGTGAGGAGTTCCAATAGTTCAAAGGTCAACATTGGAGCTAAAGCTCTGGTGTTAAAGAAAAGAACAGTAAACACCATTTCACATTGCGGTCCTCTGGCACTGGCCTCTTAGTTGTTCCTAAGATGAGAACTAAGAAACACTATTTATTAATTTATCTATTTTCCCTACTTAATACATTTTTTACTTTTATAAGGACTGTAATTTTTTTTATATACCACCCTTTTATTACTATAATATTTATGATATTTAAGGTTATGTTTTAAACATTTCTAATCCCTTTTATTTTATTTACTACAATAATTGTTATATCTTACTTTAATATTATTTCATTATAATGTATAAACTAATGTCTTTTTTTTTTAAACTTGTCCTGTCCAACAGCTGGGCAGGCAGATGAGAGCTGAGGGCCTCTTGTGTTGGACATATTTTACTTTAACAAGAGGGGTTATTAATCTTCAGACAAACCAGAGGTATGTCTGAATAAACCCCTTTTGTAATTGAGGCCAAACCTTATTAATTTCAATCATGTTTGAAAATCTTTGGTGTTGGACCGGACGGAAAAGGAAAGGAGGGAAGAAAAAAGAGGGATGTTAGAGAGGGGGGGTGATAGTGAGAGGGGGGGTATAAGACCATGAAGCAGCATAGAGCAGACAGGTTTTCTGGTTGTTAATCATTATGGTAAGGTACAAATGTAGTACAAAAAGGGCGGGGCCTGTCCACACACACACTCAAATGTTATCAACACACCTGCTAGCTGCAAAAATGTCCACATGTCAACATGCACACAAAACAGATAGTGTTCACACACGCATACTTATGCCTTTAAACCAACTAGTGTGAAATATTTCATTCATTCAATCATGCAAACTATTAGTGCAAAGGTGAGCTAACACCTGTGCTCAGGTGAGTGTTTATGTTCCCTTTAAAATGGATGGAGGAATGTGAAAAGAAGGAGGGGGAGTGCCCAGTCAACCCCACACCCAGACCCCCGCCGCAGTAGCAGCGGCAGCCGGAACCCCCCAATGCCACATGGCAGCAGGCAGGGGACAACCGCCCCCCGGGGGACCAAATCCGCCACCCAGGCCACAGTTGTCTGAGTCGTGTTTAACAAGCAGCTCGTCAGCCCGGACATGAGGCGGAGTGATGTCACTTCACGGCGGCGGTAAGATCTGGGTCCTGATGTTTGGCTTTTGTTCCAGAGTATGTATTGATCAGAGGTGGGATCCTAATCTGGAATGGGAGTGTGTCTGTGTGTGTCTGGTGGTGGGTGTGGGTGTGGGGGGGGGTGCAATTAATAACTGTCTTTAAAAGCAGCGAGCGGCGCTGCAGTGCTGCATGCTGCTGAAACATCAGCTTTCCTGTTCCTGGATGGATCTGCAGGAAACAGGCACCTCACATAAAAAGTGCTGCGAGGCCCCCTGTGTTTGCTTTGTAAATCCATGCCCCCCCCCCCATTGATTCTGGACTCTCCTGGAGCGTGCAGGTGTTTCATTTCTGCTGCAGGGTTACAGCTGCTCTACCCTGGAGTTGCAGTAAAACTTGTGGATGTCTCTGCCAGCTTTTGTGCCCTTCAAACGTCAGATCTGGCTGTCACTGAAGTCATATCGCACTCGGAGAAAAGCTCCAATCTCTGGTCCTGAAATGCAATCCACTCCTCCCTGAATGAGCCGTCCTTATCAGCCGCTCCAGGATGAGCTGCTGTCAATACAACAACCACAGAGAGAAAACCCTGTCTTCCCCTCGGCTCCTCCTATCGGAGCTTCGCATCTCCACACAATACCAGCACCGGTCGGTCAGGCGGCAATTAAACCCCCCACTCCCAGGACGGAGGGGTGAACAGACACGAACCACAGATCTATAAACTGGATTTCTGAGCGTTCACCTCTCGCAAGCTCCCATCGAGCTGAGGAGGCGTCGCCTGTGTGGACTGCACGCTCGCTGTAATTACAATCATCTCTGCCAGAGATGCATTACATATGACAGCCAAGAATTGAGCTGTGATGCCTGTGATCCCGTCACTAATGAACGCGCTGACGGCTAAATAGCTGCAGACGTTCCCTCTGGAGCTCCAGCTGATAAATATAACTGCTGCGGCAAAGACGCTGCAAATCATTCACTTCAGCAACAAGATATGTTTTATTTATCCCCAATAAAAACCACAAATTGACCAAAACCAAAAATAAATAACAGGACTGAGGATTACAGCGTTTATCTGCCGATGCCTAAACCTCCTTCCTCACCGCCACAGAGTTCCCGACAGGCCGTAAAAGCAGCCACACCGACGGACACCAGCTTTACCGGGATTAGTTCATGTGGAGACGAGCCCACATGCACCACCCAGATGCTATAAATACTCCACAAACGCTGGAACTATTTCACAACACTTTCAGCTGGAGCTTCAGACTTCCAGTGTGTCCTCTGCAGGCTGCAGCGGCACGCACACACACACACACACACACACCATCCTTTCTGCCTGGTCTCAAAGGAGCAGAGAAAACCTGTTTCAGTCCACAGGAAGACCTTTTCTGGGAAAGTACAGCAGAAATCAAGACTTTTAGTTTTTAAACCAAATTCAAGCTATGAGACAAATCTGCTGGACAATGCACTCACACACGCTTCACTAAAACACTTCAAAAAACTATGTTTCTATTCATTAAAGTCTTTGTAAGTTCATATTCTATTGATTTCTGTCCATCTATTAAGGTTTACTTATTTCATTGGCTTATCTGTGTTTAATTTTGGTGTATTTTATTGCTTTTCCTTTTTGTTTGACCTCCAGTGTTTTCTCTCAGAAGGACCCTCCACCAGTGGCAGTGGATCACAGGTCTGGCCTCAGCTTTGATTGGGGGAGGGTCCTGAGGAGCCGCTCCCATAGCATCCTCGAAGATTTGGAGTGGGTGGTCTTCAATGTGAAGAAGTCCCCAAAACATTGCTTCTCTCTTTAAAATCGTCAATTACTGTTTCACATCTCATTCACATATCGCTTTATGTTTCCTCTATAATCTTGTGTGGGGGGAGCGGATTGTGTGTGTTTTCATCAAGGTCTTTTTAATTGCTTTTAATTTTTACGTTGAATTTTTTTTTTATTATTTAAAGTACTTTTGTGTTACATATAAAGGACAAGTGATTTATAACAAAGTTTGATTTTAATCTGATGTTTGTGTTTTGCAAACAGCAAAAGAATATCAAACTGTCCAATTAAGATGGTTTGATGTCTTTTTAGTTTTATTTGTTTTTTCTTCTTTTACATAAAGCTGGGTTCTAATCCACTCTCATCTTTTCTGCAATGTAATTCAATCACACCCTAAATAAATGACCTACAGGTTACACACACAAAAACACACGCACAGAAACACACCGACACATTGAACACAAACACGCACACAAGTCTTAATAGAACTATGTCAGCTTTGTGGATGAACAGGCCTGGATCAGACCTGCTTTGTGTTCAAGAGGAGCAGACATCAACCAAGAGAGAACTGTAGCTACTTTTGCTGTGTGTGTGTGTCGTGGATTAGGATGTTAATATGTGTGAATGTTTACTGCATGCAAGTGTGTTTGTTGGAATTTAAAGGTGTTCTGAGATCTATGTGTAAAATTATATGTATCGGATATTTTCGACACTTAGACCTTGAGGAAGGTTGCCCCAAAAGTAGTGGAGTAAAAAGTTTGTCTCCATAAAACATGAAAACCGGAGAGAGTGTGTGTGTGGGGTGGTGGTGTCAATATTTACATTTACTCAAGTGATTAACTAATTTTAGGTCGGGCAGGAGAGTATGTTGCGATCTGTGGATGCTGTTAATTTCTCTGTTATATCAATGGGAATCGAACCCTGGTCTCTGTCATCAAGCTCATGATCTATTTTCAGTCTTAAGTGTTTGATGTTATAAGAGCTGTTTGAGAGTTTGTTTCTTTGATAGGCAGGTAGAGGAGCCATCAAAGACACTGTTTAGCTGCTTCTTTCTGCAGCGTGAAGACATTTAGCTCCTTCCCTCCTCCTCCTCCTCCTCCTCCTCCTCCTCTGACACTTCCATCTGGCTGCCTCCATGCCAGTGAATGAGAGGCTTCAGCCTGTCTCTCTGCAGACCTCATTCTGCTCCTGGATGAGGACACTCCACACACTAATGATAAAGTCAAGACATTTAACTGAGAAGACACTTCAGGCTTTAACTAGACTCAACGACAAAATCCAACTGCAAACTTTAACAAGGGAAAGCTACCAAATACTACAGCAGGGGTGAATGTTGAGAAATCATTCTGATAACACTTAGTCATTTCCTCATCCACGCTGGAAAAAGAAATCTCTACATCAGACCAAAGAAAGAAAGAAAAGGGAAGCAGCGCAGGAAATATTTTTCTTAGAAAATGCAAGTTTCAATGCGTTAAATGAGGATGGAGAAGGATGTAGAGCATTTTGATGGTGTAAAGGGGTTACAGTCCCAGCATCTTCTTAAAATAGAATAGAGGGGCCACTTCCTTCTCCTGCCTGGTGTTTAGGGAAAACCTAGAAGTGATGAACGTTGTGGCGTCGTGATACCCTCACTAACCCTCTCCTCCTTTTTCTGTTCCAAACGGAGGAGCAGGTGTCTAAAACCTCAACCAAAGCAGATCAGTGCACCCTGATAACACTGTGATGGGGCAGAAAACATGGCGCTGGCCCTTCTTTACTTCCTCTATCAATTGCACTCCATGCTTGAAGGGTGTACAAACAGTTTGCACCCCATCCTTTCAACCACTTGCTGAGCTGCAGCATCTGCTGCTGCTGGTTGTCCTTTTCCGCTCAGGCAGAGGTCCCGCCACCAGCAGCCGCGGGACTCGAACATGTGACGCGCTGCAACAAAGCGCGTCACATGCTGGAGGCGGGCGAGGGAGGAAAGAGACTCTGGCTGCGAAGCCCTCAGACGTGTTCCAGTGCCGCGCGCCCGTATCCTGGGCGAGGATTAAGACTCACAGAAGTAATAAAGCTGGGACTGCATGCAAACCTAAGTCTCCCAAGATCGAGGGTGTGAGGGACGAGACGCTGCTCAATCCAGCAACGCTGCCGCCAACAGAAGAAGAAGAAGAAACTTTGGTTTTCACCTTGCATATAAATATCTCCCTGCAGTGACATCTCAGACCCTGAACCTGCAACGTCATTCAGTGGGCATGAACCAGCATCTGTTTACAGCTGAACGGGGTCTGTGGGTCTCTGGGCTTATCTTCAGCGTGGAGCCGCGCTCCTCTGCACCAGGGACATGGAAACTATAAACATAATTAAAATTGGAGTTGGATTACACAAAACGGATCGGATCAGTTGGGAAGGCGGAGAAGCTAATCCACTGTGAGCTTCTCAATAGAGGTGCCAACCTTACAAAACGACATAAATAAGGGGGGGGGTGTCACTGGGAGACGCAGAACCAAGTCCTTGAATGAAAAGACGCTCCAAAGTCAAATATTAGCTGCAATAAAGCTGTTTTAAAGGGAAACATTGCCCAATCCTCTGTCTGGGTACAGGAAAAACACGAGTCAACTCTGTCATTACAAGGGAAGCTGCTGCAAGGACGGCAGGAAGGTGATAGAGACAAAGAAGATTTCCCCCGGGGAAAGGCGCGCCAGCCCGTCCAAACCAAACAGGCTTACACCCTTTAGTTTAACAATCCTAATCTGCTTTAATCCCACTCTGACTTGTCTTGGACAGAATTGTGCATTGCCATATAAGAATGATTAACAGGTGCTGAAGGAAGGGGATGTTTAGGACGACGCTCATCCGTCATCAACGCTCGAGGGATAGCCAGCGACGGCGATCAAAGTAAACTCCAAACAGAGGACTGATCTCCATGGCAGGAAGATGCCAGCTTTCACGCTCTCCGCCCCCCCACCAGAGCTCTGATTGTTCAGCTGCTTTCAGCCGCTGCAGGAAGGACACCAACGCTGCGCAGGAAAAACCAGAGTGAAACGCATGTTGGATATGGAAATTGTCAGACGCCAGATCCATTTCTCTCAGGTCATGTTATCCCAGCATTAAGGCTTCATCGAGAACTTTTTAAACTAGAAGATGAGGCTGCTGAGAGGAATTCGGGTCATTCCTGTATGCCCCCACCACCAAGCATCTGGACATTGACCAACTGTTCAGACCTAGAGTTAGATCACATCCACACCTGAAGGTTTCCTCTGGTGGTTGTCCTGGTCAGCTCAATGTGTGGTAAAGTGTCCACCCTGGAAGGCCATCAGTTAGAAAACAAACCAAGTCATGCCAATGAGACCCAATGCCTCCTGGGGGCTAATGGTTCCACAGCGTGGCTCTGGGACTCTTTGGTTCTGCAGGTGAAGCAGCTCACCGCTTCACCTGCAGAACCAATGGGTCCCAGAGCCGCGCTGTGGAACCATTTGGTGAACGGTTCCCCCAAGGGGTGGGTTAAATCTAGAGAGTAAATGTTACACACCTGGGTGCGTGATAACTCATGGGAGGTTTGGTCCGGCAGGTGTGAGCGCTCACCCTCTGTTCATTTTAGAGTGAAGACAAACAAGCTGCCAGCAGGAGAGAACCTGAGAGGGAATCTGTGACGGACTTCCAGAGTGTCTCTGAGCCAGGAAAGAAGACATGAGTGTAAGGCTACATTCTCACTGGACATGTCACATACATTCTAGAACGCAGTAAAAATGGGTTCTTGAACGCACATTTAGTGTTATGGCGTTCACACTGGACGAACAGGGAGGGGCCTCTTCTTTGTGCTAAAGTTTACGGACACAGTCCACCACCTGCAGTGTGAGGAGGCTTGGTGTGAAATGTCAGAGCGGTGGAAATCTGGGCTTTTTCTTTCATGGCTCTATTCAGACATTAGAAAGACTTGTCACAGAATTTTTTTTCTCCTTCGTGATCTATTTTTTAAACGGATCTATATTTTAAACATGAATTAAAAGTGAAGCCATCCAAACATCACTACCAAATCTGAGTCCCCCATTGGTCAAAGTTCAACTGGGTTAACTTTCAACCCGTGTTCCATGGCAGCCTGTTTTGCAGTTAGAGGCTGAAAGCTGTGGTAGAAGCTTGTGAAGCGATGTGTGGATGTCAGAGTTCTGAACGTGGGAGCCCAAAACACGAATTTTCAGGCGTGTTGCTGAGTGTGGTGTGAACGTAGCTTCACCCTGCTCTCTTATGAACGCATGCTTTCACCCGTGAAAGCCTGTCAGGCCACATGGGGTGGTGTGGGGGAAGGGGGGGGGGGGGGACTTGGCTTTCATTGCCTCATTATTGGTGTCACAGGAGAACAAGCCCTCCACAGAGCTATGAGCCTCAAACGTCTCCCACGTTTCAGAGATCTCACCTGCTCAGGTTCTGCGTCTTGATGGCTGCTTTAGCTACAGATGTATTTTTGATGTTTGGGGGGGCGTGAATAATGTGAACTTGCAGTGCGAATGTTCGAACAGAGAACGCAGAGGGAGGGGACAGGTCTCTGCTATATCAGATCAGAGACATTACGCAGAAAGACTTGATTTCCTGGGCCTTTTAAGCATTTTCCATTTACTTTATCCCTATTCTGGTGAAGTATGGGGGGTGGGGGGGGCAGAAATCCTGCAAGAGTGAAACAAAGAAAAGGCAGCAGGCAGGAGAGTAACAGGTTATTAGCAGCATTTCTGCGGCTGGCAGCTGAAGTCAGAACTTTACTATGAAAAGTGCCATTTTCATTAGAAAGCTAGAGGAGGAAAGCTTCCTCCTGACCCCCCCCCACCACCACCACCACCACCACCACCACCACCACCACACACACACACATAAGACTGCACCCCACCCGGCTCAGAGGACACTGCAGAACGCTGCTCAAACAACCCAACCAGTGGAGGAGGCAGCAAACCAGAGGAAGGCCTCTGATGGGATCAAACGTTGCCGTGACGACAGACAACCATCTGCGGGAAGGAAGCCTTCAGCCGGCTGAAGCTCTGCCTATCTGTAACAGATGAGCTTCGGATGGAGACTTCACGGATGCGTCATCTGGATACGGAAGGACTTTCAGAAGCTCTGCTGATCTTTAAAGGCCGGGTTTGTCTCGGCTCTGCTTCCTTCGAGCGCCAAAGTCAACCGGATCTACTGGATAGAGGAGGACGGGTCAGAAAAAGGAGAAACGGCGTAAAAAAAAACATTTATGCTGATTTATGTGAAGCAAAATCCTGCTGCTGGTCCCAAACTGGGATGTTTTCATCTGCAGAAAAGCTTTTCTCCTTTTATCTCCAAGTTTTCCACATTGGATATTTGAAACGTTTCGGATGTTTTACAGATGAAAAGCGTTTTAGCAGATCAATAACAGTCGAAATTTGTTTCTAGATTTTAATTCTCATTTAGGAAGATTTGGATTCTTTTAAATGGTTTAGTCCTTTTACAAAAACTTAATAATATTGAGGTATACAGCTTTTTTTAAAACATTTTTAATACTTTTATTGATGATTTTTAAACGGATGAAGGAGGAAGTGTTTAGGATTCATCAATGTCCTTTTCTTTTATCTGCAGCTCTTTCTTAGAAAGGAAACTATGCATCTGCTGCTTCTTCAGGTTCATCCCAAAAGAACTCCCAAAAGTAGCATTTATGCCGTTCATGTGGCTGTCTGTCACTGTTCACTGATGCCAAACATTGTTCAAAATGTCTGCTCCCATTGATTACACCCCAAAACAACTATTCAGAAGACGTGAATCCATCCTGAACGCTGTGAGGATGCAAACATGGTGGGAGGAAAGTCCTCTGAGCTTTTTCCACCGTCGGCTGAGCGGCTGCAGCTTCTGCTGATCAAGCAGAAGCCAAATGATCGGCCGCCCCGACCGCAGCCTCTTCCTCTCCCTAAAAAGCTTTTCCACCTAACAAGGACAATCCAGCCGGCGCATCTGCTGCATGCGTGAGCAGGCGCAGCTGCAGGCGCAGCTGCATGCGTGAGCAGGCGCAGCTGCGTGCGTGAGCAGGCGCAGCTGCAGGCGCAGCTGCATGCGTGAGCAGGCGCAGCTGCAGGGAGCTCTTTCACAGCGTTTCCCAGCTCGCAGCCTGCAGGGCTTTGCTAACAAGCTTTCCTGGAGGTCCGGACAGGAGCGCGGCGCTGCTGCCGTGGCTCTTTGTGCAGGCGGAGGCCAATCTTGGCTTTTGAGGGGAGGGACGGTTCAGACCTCAGCAGACGTCTTCTGGTATCAGAGGTGGATCTAACTGAATACCAGAAGCACTTGCTGCTTCTCCACACCTGAAAGGCCTGCATCCACATCCCCGCAGAGGAGCCCGCCTCTGGCTTCTGGAAGCAGCGTCCAGGAGCCGTCACGCCGGTCGCTCCGGTTCTGCTCCGCGCTTCTCCTGCCAGCTGCACAATCTGCTCAAGAAGTCAACGCCGGCAAAAAGAAACGTCATTAGGCGGCGCAGCGTTCCATCTGCCGCGTACCAGACCGATAATGGGATTTACAGTTTGTGGTGTGCTGTTCACGCCAAACTTCACACAGCGTGGAATCTGATTACTCTCAAAACCTCACCCATGACTTCTGCCAACCTCTGAGCAAAGATCAGGAGGGAACAGGAGCCAAGAAAGGAGGTGGAGGAGAAGTTCTGCTCACTCTCCTCACGCCTGAATGACAGTCCAAAAAAAAAAGACAAACGACAAAAGAATCTCCAAAAGCAAAGCTGGTTTCTGTTTCCCAGAAGCACTCACTTCTGTTCTTCGGGTTGCAGGATCACATGAAGCCCAGAAGCTCAGCTCAGCTGTGCCCCTGTCCTGAAACTTCACATCATCACACGGAAAAATAACCGCATTTCCACTCACAGAGCTGACAAATGGGTTTGTGTGCAGCCTTTTGAAACACGAGTATCTGACACTTCTTCGGAGGACGGCGAGTTTTCCTGAACATGAACAAACCGTGGGAAACTTCCTGAAACGCATCCATGTTCATAAACAGAGCGATGGCTTATTCTATTGAAACGCCGCCGCTGGTGTGCATGTGGACGTAGTGCTGCTGAGCAGAGAAGCTCAGGAGTCGCACCTGCAGCTCAAAGGTCAGATGGAAACCAGAGGCACTTCCAGGTGGAGCAGATGCAGATCTGTAACATTTCATTTCTCCTAGTAACTCTTGCTGCTGGGGGAAGAATCTGAAAGTGTGAGCAGATGTTCTGGTTCTGAGGGACGGTTTGATACCCATTCAAACCCCCCAGTTTAACACCCAGAAGAGCCGAGCCTGAATGGAGCCAGACAGGCTGCATGTGAGGAGCATCGTGGCAGACACGCTTCCAGACCTCTGTGGTGAGTTGGCTTTGCAGCCAAAAGCATCTGGACTGAGAACAGGAGCCCCCCCACCCCCACTCCCACCCCCACCCACCCTCCAGCAGCACAGAGGACCACGTCCACAGAGCAGCTTCCCCATCATCCCCCCTCAGGATCCACGCAGCCCTGTCACAGCACACTCGTGCGTGGCTCATGTCAGCCTCACAGCGGGCTGGTTTGACTAAACTTTAGAACATTCTTACTGAAGAGGAGCCTCCTTCATCGCGGGAGGCTGTGAGCTGTGAGGGGGGGTCAGAGCGAAGCCCGGACTCACCTCGCTCCAGCAGCCGCAGACAGTGCTGGAAGGCCGGGTCCAGCGCCTCCTTCTCCGCCTGCAGCTCCGGTAGGATCTTGTCGGTCTCCATCTGCGCTCCTCCTCCTCTTCCTCCTCCTCCTTCCTCCTCAGGTGTTCAAACAAAAGCTGAGAATGTGACGAACCCGCGAGCTCCGCTGTCTCCGCGCTCGCGCTACAAAAGCATCCCTCCGTCCTCGCGCGCACACAGAACGCGCGCTTAAAAGAGCGCGGCAGCTTTCATCCTGTCCGACTGCCGCCGCTCCGCCTCGCGCCGCACACAGACCCCCCCCACGCCCCCCGCCCACCTGCGAGGAGGGAGGCAGGCGCGGGCGGCCATTGGTCCGCGGCGACATGTCGCTCGTGTAAGGGGCGGGGCTTCATCTTTCTGCAAAGAGACGTCTTAACAAAAAAGTCAATAAAAAATGCTTTTATTTGATTAAAGTGTAAATAAATGATGAAACACGTTACTTGGGGCCCCCCTAGACTTACTCTGGGGGGGCTCTTATTCCAAAGGAATGTTGGTAAAGTGTCTTTAATGAAACACAGAACAAAGACAGAGTTTAGGAGGAGAACAAGACTTTCAGAGATGACACAATTCACACTAACGCACTTTGTAAACACATTTTAAAAAATAGACTGCCCAATCATTTCAGCCAAGTTAAAGCATTAATTAAAAGAATAATAATATTAAAATAATATTAAAAATGTGTTTTGTGATTAAGCTGCAAATATGAGTCACATTGAAAAACCAGAGAATGACTTTATTTTGTAGGAACAGACACCAGACTGAAGGATCTTTCCACTGTCACTCGTTTCAGTGAAGGCAGGAAAAATGGATTTATTGTCAGGCTTTAAAAAAACAATGGAATTTGGAATGAAGAGCCTCTTATGAGCTGTTTTCTGTTTCCTTTGACGCTTCTTGGTTTGGGAAACAAATTGAAAATCAGAAACTAAATAAAATATTACTTTCTGGGCAAAAGCAGAAACTTTCATTACAGCAAAAGGAGGGAAAATGAGACAAAAACAAAGCTGATCAGAGCAGCATCTGTGCCGAACTGCATGATGAGGCAACAGTCTTCAAACTTAATAACATTTAGAAACCTGCAGGGCAACATTAGGTAATAATAGAGCTTAATATCATATCTAATGCAGTGCTTTAGTGGTGCAGATCAAATAAAGAGCAATATTACATTAAGATGGGAGACTGTCTTGTAGCAGACTGGCAGACTGCTGGACTGATTTAATCAGCTTCAGAGGTCGAGGGCCGCTCCACCATTGCATCTCTTTTCCCGCTCTAAAGAGATCGTTCATCAGTTTCAATTCTGGTTTTCAGATAGAAATTGACTGATCCTAGCTGTTTTTACAGCAGGAGGAGTGCTCAGCGTCGTTTGTAATCCAACCCGTACGACCCCTTTCTGCAAAAGGGGGATTGATTGTAAATGATTGATTTTTCAGCAAAAAAAGGAGAAAAACTGATCCGTTCTCCAGTCCGGCGTCTGTCTTTCCAAAAAAAAATTAAAAAGTATGAATAACAATGACAGCTGGATGGAAACAAGCCGTGAAGTCACACAGTGACTTAGCAAACAGGTGATGTTGTTTTGCACATTATAACAGCAGCAGGTGAAGGTTACTGGTTCTGCAGACATCCGTCATGAGAGAACCATGCAAATAAACTCAGGTGAGGAAAACATGCATCACTTGGGGGTGCGGTGGGGGTGCATAACTGTCCGCCTCAGTCATTTAAACAATTGATTGGGTCCTGGGATCCTCGGGCTGCTTCAGCTTGTTAGGACAACCCTGTCAATAGCTTTCAGGAAATCCATTCACCTTCTTCCAGGTCAACTGTGCTTCCTCCAGGGCGTGTTCAGGCATTTATTAAAAGAGGAGAAACCCTGTCTCAGAAGGGTGGGGGCGCAGAACACCCCAGTTATTATTAAAGCTCCTATTTCTTTACAGGAAAGAGGCTGAGATTCCTAAACCTGCAGCTTCCATGAGGACAGACGATGGGGGCTGGCACACCGAGCTTTGCATTTGACTGGAAAATAAAGATAAGAGTTGGCTGATATGAGTGAGGATGCCTCAGGTGGGTGGTTATCTGTGGGCCGATCAGCACGGCTTATATAATTGAGATTTTTTTCTTCCATTCTATTTCAATAACTTGGAGAAAGTGTGACCCACAGGCTCAACGCAAGAAGCTCATCTCCTTTCTCCAGCGCTTATTTCCCACAAACTGCTGCGGGCATTAGTGCTGACTTTCTCCAGTGTAAACAGGAAACTCCTCTTCCACAGTGATGATGGCAGAGCTCAGACAGGCTCCCATTTCTGAAGAACGAGAACTGGTGTCATAACAGTTCTGGTCTGAGTCACATCTGAGGATTGTTTGTCTCTGATTCACAGCATTATGAAGCAGCTTCCTCTTAATCTCACCCAGAGACCATTAAAACGCGGCTCAAACGCACTAATCTGCTCTTCAGAAGAGAGACTTATTTATGGATATGGCCGCCATCTGTCACTGCCTCCTCCTCCTCACGCGAGGACCAGGTCAGACCTGCAGGCTCCTTCCTGGACGCGCGCAGAGACGGGCTCTAAGTGGCTGCCATGCATCAAGTCATGCTGGAAATCATTGTGGTTTATGGGGCCACTTTAAGCGCACGTGAAGCAGACGGGCAGCAGACGTAAACAACCCCGTGAGGGATGTTGATGGTCGTGGCTGCGGGCTCTTATTTTGACTGAGCGTTGCTCGGATCAGTGGATGCCTGCTGCCTCGTTTGTCGCCCGTCCAGGCCGCTAAATATGACTCCACCCGGAGCGGACCCCTGCGCGCCCCTGGGTGCTGCGCGCGCACACGCCCTTCTGCTGCAAGATCAAGAACTTGGAGCAAATGTGTTTTGTCTTCTTGGCTCCCATTCTTTCAAGGATGCTCCAGTTTCAGGAGGAAAATCTCATTCTGAGGGAACAGCTCCGCGTGCGCACAGCGGACTGCCTTGCGCGCGTACGGAGCTCACGGAGGGACAACACTGCCTCCCCGTGACTGCAGCTGGGACACGCGGCGCCTGGTCTTCCTCAGACCCCCCCAGCTCTTCCTCAGCGCCAAGCCCAACCAGAAATTTTGACAAAAAAAGAATAAAATCTTTCAATCGAACAGAGATATAGAGATTAAAAACTCCACAAAGTAGAGGAGAAATGTGTTTCTCTCCAAAATAAATTGGAACAATTTCAAGTATTTCTGGCATTTAAAAATAAAGCAACATTCCTTCATCTAGCTTTTGTTTTCTTTTTAGAAACAATGCATAAAGAAAATTCATACATTTATCTTTAACTCGTTTTTTATTTTACACAGAAAAGGTTTTGCAAAATGAAGCTCAGAAATGACGGCATTCATGTCAGTCATTGTTAGTGTTGAGCAGTGAAAGCAGAGACTTTTCTCACTGTGAGCTACAGCAGCAACACGGGGAGGAAAATAATCCTGATAACTAATCACAAAACCAAAAACCTCTGGAGTTTTAGAGAGTTCAGCTTAAAAGCAACTCTTTTGGAACAAGAACATCTTCACTCGCTCAGAAGAAAATACCCAAATTTCACTTTTTTTTTTTACTCTTGATCTAATAATAATGTTATTTTCTTTGCTCATCCATCCCTTTCCTTCAATTGTTTCTTTTGGAAAAAATTTAATATGATTGAAAAATTAGGACCACATGTATGACCTGATTGTGACAACAGCCAATCACAGAGCTTGTAACATTGAAGTGGCAGAATTGTGTTGCTCAGGCCAAAAGCATGGATCAAAATGTGCAACGGATTTAAAATGTTGCTTAGAAAAGAACAAATGTCTTCATAAATTGCATTTCTAATAAAACTCAAACTAATAATTAATTATATTGAAAATTAAATTTAAAAAATCTGTTCTGCAGTTATTAATTTTAAGAAGTCATACATTTTGTTATAAACCTTTTGTTTTTTTACATTATAAGAAGCAAATAGTTTTGACTATTTTTGAGACAAATTTGTTTACAATCTGTTTTGTTTTAAGACAGAACATTCTGCAAAAACCTTTATTAAGTTCAAAAGACGTTACAACATTTTATTGATCCCAAAGGGAAGGTAGATCAGATGAAATTTAAATTAATATCCAACATTTTTCCTGACAGTCGATTAAAACAGTTTCTCCTGTGTTCAGGAGTAACTCTACATCTCCTCTGTCTCCCAACAACACTACCTTCACACTAAAGGTATCTTATTGTGGTCTCTGAACTCCGTTAAGAAGCTATTTGGCAGAATTATGTTACCAGCACAGATCTATGAGGCGCATTGATCAGGTGTGCCGGCTGAAAGTGCACACTCTGGTCGCCTCGCCTGGAAGTGTTGTGCAAAAGAAACCAGATGAGAAACTGTCAGCATCCAGCAGGTAAACAAATCAATGGCCCCCGCCAGAGACCCAAGGTTGAAGCACACCCACGGGCACCCAGGGGCGCAGCACAGCCTGACTCTGTGGTGGCCTGGTGTTTCACAATTCTACTTACTGGTAAAACCATCAGCTTCAACCCTTCATCCTGATCATTTGTGGAAGTCAGACTCCTCTGTCACTTCCTGCAGTCACACAGTGACCCCCTCAGGGGCATCTGGGGCTTTAGAGCAGCATGCTCAAAAGTAATGTAACTGAGGAAAAGGCTGCGGTTTTACAATACTTGTCAAATGTCCTGTCATCCTTTGTTCTTTGACGTCGGCACAAAGTCATGTGCGTGAGAACGCTGCACCACCACAGCGGCAAATGCGGATCAACCGGATCGAGGATCTTCCGGCCCGGTCTGACCCGTGGCTCTCAGAGACATTCAAGGTCAACAGCGGTAATTATTCTGTGGGAAGCGTGCTGGTCTTTCAGTTGGTGATTTCATTTCCTGTCATTAGCCACAGCGATTAAGCAGCAGAGCAGAGATAGTGCGATAGCATCAGCGCAGCAGCCTCAGGCAGCTCTTTAACTGTCGCTTCATGCACGTGCATCCTCCCACTCTCTGGATCAGGCAGGAACATGCACGGCTGGAACAGATACACTTTATATATACATATTTTTTTTTCTTTTTCTCTCATTGTTGGTTCCTTTGCTGTTTTTTATTAGGGCCACTTTGTCTGAAACCGCTACTGGTGTTGGATCTGACTCTGATGTTCTCTGACCTTGGAATTGACCTTCACTGCCTTTACCGGTCGCTCTGTGCTCTTTGGTTTCCGTCTCTTCAGTTTGTCATCACTTTTCTTCTTGCAGACACGGCAACGGAGACTGTCTACATTCCTGCCAGCCTACACCTTCCGAACAATCTGAGGAGCCGCGGCGACAGGAACATCAAGCTGGAGATTTTGGACCCATCACCAAACAGACAGAGACAATGGTCACCTCTGAACAGGCAGACTGACATGCACAGGTTTGAAGAAACACGTGAGGCTGATCAGAGGACACGTCTGACTTACATGTTTCCATGATCTTTTCCAGGAAAACATGGTTTTCTTTAATAATTTAGTTGAACACAAAGTTCAAATCAACATTTGTTTTTTGTAATTTTGTACATTTTTGTACCTTCTTCTTTCTTTATCTTTTGATCTATTTTCAAACCTGTGTCATTTTCTAGGACATGGTTTCTGCCGAGCAGCAGCAGCGAGTTTTATCAGAAACTCACCTTATTCCCCTCCCCATTGCAGAAAGCTCAACACAGAGAGTTTGTGGTCCACCCAGCATATACTACATTGTACATCACAAAAAAACTCTTTTTCAAACAGAATACTTTCATCTGCTTCTGATTCACAACAATTTGAATAAAGAAATACTCAGAAATTTAATTTCAAGCTTAATGTTCTTAATATTTGGCCTCCATCATCAGAACAATGCCACAAGAACATGTTAGAAACACCAAAAACCCAATTTTCATCAGAGTGAGTCTTTTCAACAGTCATTTAAAAAATCCTCTCAGCTCAGAACTGAGGAGCTCCTTCGGTCACACAGAAACAGAAACATGAAAAACAAGAAGATGAGGGTTTCACATGAATTTGATCAAAGACTCTCCTTTGAGGAGCTCTTTCAAAGCTGCCCTCTGAGTGAGGATGAACAGAAAACATGAGTCCATTGCTGAGCATAGCAGTCAGAAAAACACTTGGATGAAATGAGTTTAATAGAAATCTCATAGACTTTCATGCTCATGTCATGCAGTCTGTTGTGAAGCTGTTTACCGTTGTTAAGCTCTCAGAAGGCGGAGCCACAGAAAACCCTGAAAGAGCGCCGCGACACATGGTCAGGAGCAGCAAGTTTTTATACATGTCTGATCAAAAAAGCTGATAAAAGTGATTTCCTGTGCAGTTCAGGCAGGATCATCAGACAGGAACATGCCATGAAGAGGAAAGAGGACATCTTTGGGTATTCATGTAAAAATGGATGCAAACAGGTAGGATTCTGACGTATTCCTGTTTAGCCACGCCCACATCCAGCGTGGGCATAGATGGGTTATGCTGATTGTTGATCTGATTGTTGTTCATGTAAACAGTTCATTCCAATCGTGTGTCACTACTGCTCTGGTTTAACATCATGCATAGACGGTGTTTTGCTCCAGAAAAAGCTTTGAAGTGCAAACACGGCGCCTGGAGGGAAGCGCCGCTCCGTTCTCGCCCCTCCCTCGCCCTGCCCTTACCTCGCCCCACTGGCTCTTCGCCTCTCCCCTCTCTTACACCCCTCACGAGACGGGTGCAGGGGAGGAGCGCTTCGTGCCCCGTGACGTCTGGAGCCTGCACGGTCCGGGCTCGGGTGCCGGTGGACCGAGTGAACTGTGTCTCTGAGCAGAGCAGCCGGATTTATAACTTTGTGTTTGAGGGGAGGGAGGATGCTTTGTTACGTGTTCGTTTTGTTGTTTTGTTATGTTTGGGAGACTTCGGACTGCGATCCGTCCCGCCGCTCTGGGTTAGCTCCTGCCGGATGCAGGAGAACCGTGTGTCCGAGCTCGGACTTCCAGCTCATACAGCAGCTTTGGGGCGTTGTGTGAGCTTTTCAAAGCAGAAATGTCGCTCAGTCCTTAGAAACCGTTCAAACAATCACGTGGATTTGTGTTTCCAGTCGTGTCCCGACAAAATAAAGGCTGATGCTATTCCCATATATGTACGTGCAGCCAAGATGCAGATTGCGGCATTTCCCGCATGGACTTTATGTTCATCAAAGGCTAATGTTAGCGCATGTTAGCCTTCTTCCAGCTCCGTTCTTCCACACATAAAAGCACTGACCACACGAATTAAACATAAAATGATGAGCGAACAGGTGCTTCATAATATTCATAACAGTAATAAAAGCATGAGAGAAATGTAAACTCCATACAACTACCCTGCATCTCCCCTACGTTATCCTTACTTACCGTAGAAACAAACACGCATGAACATTTTCTTCCCGCTTGTTCACCGAGTGATCTCAAATCCTCGTACTTGCCACCTGCATGCCCCATACAGGTTTGCCCATTTTTCACCCGCAGACAGCCCGGATCCCCCCCTAAGGGCAGTTGTGACTAAACACCAAGGGGAGAACACAAAAACAGCCCCCTTCTAAACCTGCAAGCCCCTTTACCCCCTCTGCAGAGGCGACTCTCCCACTGAAGCCTCCTCAGTTTTTACGGCCATTTTGTAGTTTTGCGGGTTTTTTTCTTTTTGCAGAAGCAGTGGAAGAAAATAATACTTTGTGTTGATAAACTTGATTAATGAAGGGGACTGATCCTGAGTGCAGGTGAGCAAATGCTTATCAAACCTTTCACCCAGGTGTCACTATTAACAAATCCAAAAGATTAAAATATACAAAACTACAAAGTAAACGAGAAAAAGATTGATAAAGAAATCCCATTTTGGCTCCTACACCGTTGTTTTTATTTTCCCCTTCGATGTTGATGAGAAGTTCCGTGGAAGTTGAATCTCAGAGAAGACGAAGGCGAGGTGTGGTCCAGAAGGTAAGAGATCTTCCTTGAGAGAAAGAAAACTTTTTCCAGAGATCTACCTCTTTTCTAAATGTGCAGAGAAATCAGACGGAGGACAGGAAAGTAGATCCAAAGTGAAAATAAAAAATGTGTATAACAATATTCATGTCAGGTTTCATTAAGTATCCAAACAGCTCAAGGTTTCATCCTGTGACCAAGAGGACAGGAAGGTCACATGTTCGATCTCCACTCCTGTCTATATGCGTCACTGCGACATCTGTCTGCATAACAGAGTCGGTTACTGCAGTGGCCGTCCTGCCACGGATTCATTTCAGCAGAAGGAAAATCGTTACCTGGAATTCACCGTTCAGCATTAAGAAAGAGGGACTGGTCTCTCTGAAGAAGCTCCAGTTACAGAGCACAAGCATCAGCAGCATTCTCCTCTCAACGTTAAACTAAAGAGAAACTCGGATAATTACCATCATTTCTCGTCATGTTTAGCGAACATACTACTGGACCGCTTTATTGAAATAAGGAAAATGGAGAAACTAGAGCAGCAAAAGTCATCCGGGGTGGGAGGGATTAGATGGGAAAAATATCACAATTATTAATGATAATAACAAGTATTTTATTGATAATTATGTAAGTAGTTTTCCACCAGTTTGAAAGTGCCCTTTTCATAAAATGGAACATTACACTTTCAGAAGGAAAACCTGCAGAAGCAAAACGCTGAAGCTGCGGTGCTCATAGCATCTTTCTGGGACACGGATGTGTGGAACGTTCCGGATGATTGGACTCCAGAATGAGAGACCTGCTCACAGGTTTCTGTTCTAACCGTCAAAACAAACTCTCACTGTTGACTGAAAGCGGAGCTGCAGCAGGAAACGCGTCTTTTTGATGGGGAGCAGCAGTGAGTGGCAGGGACAAAGCAGCGCATTCCAGCCTCTTCTCAAAGAGGTAACGCCAAAGCCCTGGGGTCATGGCAGCTTGGTTGACAGTGTGGATGCATGTCAGGGATGGGAGTGAGAAACCAGACACCTCTTCCACGTGCAAGGCGATCCCAGGATGAAAATCAGGCTGGAAAGGTGACAGATCATTGAAATGTGTAATTATAGGAAGGATCGAAGCATCCGGGTTCTGTTTCACATTAAGAGCGTTGCTTTTCATTGATCTCGTTACAACAGAGTGCTGACGGTTCTCCGTGGTGTTGGTCCAAAGTAAAATGGTGGAAAACAGGAAACCATTCATCATTTCAAAATAAAAAATAGGGATTCATTTGAAAAGTTCATGTGTGCTAGAAACTATGGAGCTTGTGACCTGACATGGGTGAAAAAATGACTAATTTGTTCCCTCAAAATAATTGTGACTTTTTACACACCCCGTATTTTAAACCGAAAATTGCTTCCAGCTACACGTTTAAATAAGATTTAGAAAAACGTTAAGTGGTTTAAAGAAAATAATATAAAAATAACATTTGTTTTGCCGTTGCATCGTTGTTGTTTCCATTGACTATGGCGAGGTGATCGCTCCGGTAGGCGGCTGGCTGGACGGCAGACAGTTGTACCTAAAGAAGGCTTTCAGTACATCTGCTGATATTATTTACAATAATAAGTTAGTTTCAAGAGCAAAAAACATCAACCTGAGCGAGGTTTCTTATGGCCCGTATGATTCAGATTGTTACAGAAAGGGCAGATTGCACTAAAGTCAGTGACTTTGGGATCTTTCTTCAAAGTCACAGGACAAACTCTGAGTTGTGGGGGGGGGGATGTTGGTGTGGAGCACCCCCCCCCCACTTCCCATCACCCATTTATTCTTTATTTTAAAAATGTGTTTCAAATTAAATTGATAATAATAGTGATAATAATAATAATACAGAAACATGTCTGAAAGGGGCACGCAGAAGCTTAGCTTATTGATGTGAATGTCATTATGATTAGTTTTATTGCTTACTAATAAATAATATCTTAAATTCAAATATTTTTGTATTTTTCTCACATCATTTGTTTGTAAAAGTATTTAAACTTTTGGATATTTTTGTATAGTTTTTGTCCAAGTTGTTCCAGGTTTTTGGTGCACGCACAGAGACGGAAAATCTTCTGTGGTTGGTCTGTTCTACTGGTACCTTAAATGTTCCTGTTCCTCTTAGTTGTATAAGAGGAATTAATTATAAATAATTTCTGAATATTATCTGGTTGTAAGTAATTAAATACCTCATATGTTACCAATAGGGGCAGGGATTCACAGTTTAGTTTAGTTTGTTTATTTTAGCCATTACTATTGATATCTATGACTTCATGTTATTAATAATTTCACGTTTATTGTAAAATTACCGGTTTTAAGCGCATTAAGATGACTATTGATGTAAAATTGGCTATATAAATAAAATTAAATTGAAGTGAATTGAATTAATAGCTTTTTGTCATGTAGGGAGGGCTGTGGTAGCGTGAAGGACCCAAAATGCGAGGCGGAGGCACACGGTTCAAGGGCAAGGGAATTTAATCACAAACAAAAAGCGCTGCAGAGCAGGATAACAAAACTGAAACTAAACTTACTGTGAGCAAAACATGAAAGATGGCATGAAGGGAGTCAGGGACGAGACGTTAGCGACGTTAATGGACCAGCACAAGAGGAAGGGAGAGACAAGACTTAAATACAGACAGGGCAGACAAGACACAGGTGAACAACATTGGAACAGATAGGGACAAGGAAGTAAAACTCAGGAACATGACAAAACAGAACACCTTTCAAAATAAAACAGGAAACAGAACAAAACATGACAGAACAAGAAACGAAGCAAAAACCAAGACAAAAGAAACCCAAACCATGACAGCTTTTGATATTGTATTAAATTCTGTTATTTTAATCATTTAGATGGTATAAAAATTGATTGTTTAAAATTGTATAAGAAAATTTCTAAAAATCCTACTTTATGGATGCAGACAGCCACTACAACCCCTACCAGACATTAGCGGTGTGAGCAACATCAGTTTCATCCAATCCAGTTTAGATCCAGGTATCAGTTCAGAGGAGGAGAACAAAGACGTTCATGGATCTGTTTGTCTGCTGGTGGATGCATCAGAATGGAGCAGAGCAGGAAGACTGTGGTTCGTCCATCATATTTTCCACATCACAAATGAATTCTTTTTCCAACAGCATTTTTTCATCTGCTCCTGATTCACAGCGGTTTGAATAAAGAATTATTTATACGCATAATTTTGAGCTTACTTTTCTGTCCTCCATCATCAGAAAAATGCCTCAAGAACATGTTAAAAACACCAAAAACCCTGTTTTCATTGAACTGGGTCTTTAAATGTATAAGAAGTCTTTATAAAAGTGAACAACCGGTTATATTGAAGAGTTTTTTATGTGATCCCTCTGAATGGAAAATTAGGAAGGAACCTCCAGAAGTAGCAGATTGTGAGAGGGTGGATGTCTGCTGTGAACAGTCAGGGTTCCAGAGGACAGGGAACCCTGGAACTTGTTAGACAAAAGAGGAAGGTTAGTGAGGGGACAGGAAGAACTCGAGCAGAACATCTGTCAGAAGACACAACGTGAGTCAGTGGCTGCAACGGTGACATCTGCATTCGTGGAAAAAAGGGGAGCAGACAGAAGAGAGGTGAGCCAGGTCCCTCCCACCTGGGATTCAGACAGGAAGCATTCTTGCTGTGAGGCACTAAACAGCTCAGTCTGCAGATGTCAGCTCTCGGGGTCGATACTGAAATCTCTTTAACAGGATAAATGTGTGAAAAGTCTCGACTAATTTAACTCAGAGCTGAAAAACAGCTCACATCAGGCATGTTCCTCAGAGGAGCTGGCTTAGGCTCAGCCAGCAGGTTTCCTGAAGACTCAATCTAGAACTCCACAGACTCAGGTTTTGGGTTTTAATCTTGAAGATTTACAAGCAGACAGGAACTAAAAAGCCCTGGAAAGTGACAAATTCTCCTTCTTACAAGAACTAAGACATAGCAGGTTTCTGTCTATGATCTCCTGAGCGGTCCATGCATCGGCGCTCTCTTTAGTCACTTCAGATTTCAGTCCTCTCCACAGCAGCAGAGAAGACAAAGGCAGAGCACTGAGCAGCTGCCCGCTCACAGCCTCAAACTGTTCAGGACTGTTCCACTGACCCACCGGTGCAGCGTTTGGTTGATGCTGTGCTCTCACATGCGTCACACGTCTTTTCAGCCACTGTTGTGGTTTGACCAAGCGGCTCCTTTTGATGTAAAATAGTCAAAAATCTTCTTTTCTTCTGGTGATATCAATATCAAATGTGTGTTTTCTGCTTTGCTTCTATAGGATTATCCACCAATATCGTCCACCAACAACATGGAAAGAGGGGAACAATCCAACATGATGCCTGCTCCGTTACCGAGCTCCATCCCTGACTGAGCACCCTAACTGTGGTGATCTAGAGTAACTTGCTGATGCAGAAGCTTTTCTCCAGGGGCCATCGACTCCAGCAAGCCCTCCCTTATTTATAGAGCTGCAGTGTGGAAAAACTGCACTTGTCTTGTTTTCGAATGGAAGAGGTCAATTGAGGAGGTGTGTGTTTAGATGAAAGCTATTTCGGGCACATGGCGGCTAAATGAAACCAGCAAAAAAAAAAACTTTTCTTTTAAACAGAAAGTGTTTGAGCTTCTATCGATTTTTTTCCTCTCCTGTTCCAAGGATGCATTTCTAGATGTTTGCGAAGGGACATGTGAAGACAAAAAGAACGGTACAAAACCTAAAGTGTGTAAGAAAAAAAGATGACAAATTGTCACAAGAGAATTGTTAAACATTTACTTTTGGTTTGGAAATCCAACAAATCCTGGTTTACTGTAACACATGTCCCAAAAAACAGGCTTATCTGTTCAACATGTCAGAGTCATGTGACAATTATGAAACTGTTATATGGTTAGGGTTGGGGTTTGGGCTAAGGTTGGAGATACATGATGACAGCTTTTTAGACAACAAGTTTGAGGTTTTGTGCCTTTTATGTTCAATTTTGTGGGTTTTCCTGAGGATATTTCCTCAGGAGGAAGTCACTTTCAGATTTTTCTTTATATTTTGTGGTTCAGTTTTATTCACCTTATAGATTTTGTCCCAGTCTCAGTCTTCATTCATTTGTTTAATCTCAAACTCAAACTTTATTTATTCATATGGCGCCTTTCATTTCAGTTAAAAACACAAAGCGCTTAACATAAAACCAGACAAAACAGTCATAAAAAATGAAAATTGTTAAAAATAGAAAACAAAGGACAATCACACAAAGATGGGACCCCTCCCTCACCACCACCCCACCCACCCAGTTACCCCAGTAGAACCCTGAACAGAAACAAAGAACTGCAGCTTGAAGAAGGTCTGGCTTGGTACACTTTATTCAAGTGTTTTTAATTAATTCTTTCGCTCGTTCATTCTCTCATTTAATCGGTCAGTCGTTTGCTTGCTAATTTATTCATTCATTCTTTCAGTCACTCGTTCATTTATTGACTCAATCATTTGTCTATGTATTCACCAGCTGTTTCTTCATTCATTCATTCATTCATTTATCCATTCGGGTTCTCATTCATTTATAAAGTCCTGTAGGTTTTCAGAGACAGTAGATGACCCTGAGTCAGGTTCTTGGTCAGATCTTGTTGTTATGTTTGTGCTTTTCTGAGCAGATTTTACTGTTTATTTGCTCTGTTTTTGTCTGCATGTGGCCTTTTAGAGACTCTGGTTTGTCCTCTGGATGCTGGAACCCTGAAATGCCTCAATCAGGAGACTAAAACCAATAAATATTGTTTGTTTTTTTACATCTACAGGACTAAAATGATCATAATGAAGTCAAATCCATATTTTTTCTTAGATATTAATACCAAAAAGAAAATACCTTTATCTCCTGGTAACCATAGACTCACAGTGAACAGCAAAATGCCATATTACCCGGTTCACATGGTGCCGCGGTAAAATAGACCCAAGTTGTCCCTTCCACACCAAAAAATGGAGGTGGAGCAGTGTGGTCGACACCACCCCGCAAACTTCACTGCTTTCCTTCTTCAGACACTGTAGCTCCTGCACAAGGAGCGGGAACAAAGTTATGCAAAACAGACATTTTTGTTTTTTTTATCTTTACATCTAAATTTCTATGTCTCTGTTTCTCACCAATCACCCTGACCAGGGACAGTGGAGAATCTTTCAGGGTAGTTTATCCATCTTAAAGCTTCTCACAAACCTTTAAACATTTATGAGAAAAGCATCAGGTCAGAGTTTGCAGTTCCTCTGTGAGTTCTAGAAGCTTGAGCGGACAGAAAAAAATGACATTTATGAGCAGGAGACTGAACCAACAGGATGACAGCACGAGCCATGGAAAGCAACCTTCTCACAGGTGCCTGTGGGTCACAGGCCTGCACCCATTAACCAAAAGGATCTTTAGCATGACAGAACGGGCTTTACTTCCTCTAAAGGTCGGCGCTGGACATTTCTGAAATAAACCTGACTGACAGCCAACTGTCAAGGCGGTGGAAGTTTTTTCCTGTCATGAACTGGAGCTTCCAATATCCATTACCCTTGTCCTCTTCAACCTCTGAGGACAGAGGCCCGTGTTTCCGTGTGAAAGGACATGGCTCCAGCATCAGGCGGCACATCCTTCTCTGTCTCTGCAAGGCCTGCTGGGAGCTCTTATGTGGCAGCGTCACTCGAGCTGCGGGGCAGGGCTTCCTCCAGCAGGCGCCTTGGCCGCCTGCCTGCCCCCGTTCCTCCAAGTTCGATGGGCATTGATCCCCAGCAGCGACACTGTGTCCCAGAGAGGGGAAAGCAGATACACCTTGTTGCCTCCGACAATCATTCTGCCCCTGTAGGGACAGTCGTTGTAAATGAATAGTGTGCTTGCAGCGACTAGATATTGGGAATGTATTTGCTATTGATGGAGTGAGATAACATGAGTAGCTTCAGCCTTACTTAACGCCAAGCATAAATCCTGTGAAGCCACTGCGGGGGAGACGCACAAGCAGAGAACGACTGCAGGCTTTTAATCCAAGTGACAAGGGCAGATGGAAGATGTTTTACTTATTGATCTCAGTGTGATCCACACAAACGCAGGCGGGTATTAAAGGAATAATTTAACCTCCTCCGATAAAAATATCACCGTCAGTCACTGGATGAAAGGTGAGCTTCACCCAAAACTTAATGCCAAATCCACTTGATCCTTCTTAAGAGCTGTCACAGAGCTACATATTCACCGTCTGAACTCGCTCCTAACCTTTTGATTTAACAGGCTTTGGTTCGCTGTAACAAGACTTATAGGACTGACCTACTTTAGGCAGATGAAGGAAGTGAGTTGGTCCAACAGTGAGGAAGTTTGCTGTTCTGCAGTGTGTTCAGACCCTAAAAACATGTATTTTCCAGATGCAAGTCAAAACCTCTCTAAAACAACTTGATTTGACTGATTGGAACACGCTTACAGTCAATGAGGATCTACAGTTTGGAATGTGCCAGAGGATGGATTTCATCATCCGTGTTTTTCTTGAGCTCACAGAAACATGACGGGTTGCTGAGCCTGCTGACCAAATTATGCTTTTAGCTAAATCTGAGGCTGTTACCCCCCCACAAATGTGTGTCATGTGCAGAATATGTTCCTAATGTTTTGATGTCATGGAAGGGACATCTCTCTCCCACAGTTGTCATCAGTCTGCAGAAGGGCACAGTCTCTCTGGAGGTCAGATTCCTGATCAGTTTGGGCAAAGCAACAGAATACAATCTTTCTGCCGTTCTGGAGGCTCAGACTATGACCAAAATGGACCTGCTGGGACTCAGGTGATAAAGAGAATATGTGAATATTGATTTGTGTGGTCAAGGCGACGTGGGGTTTAGTAGCCTGTGAACAAACCATCAGCGCCACAAAATAGTTTTCAAAAAGGAAAGCATTTTTTACAACAACACCTGCATGGGCCCAGAAAAGCATGAAGCTGCCACATATCTGCCAACGCCTGGTGCCAGACACCAAATGCACTTTGAGAGCCCACGGTTCAGTGGTTTGGACTGGCAGCACGTGAAAAACCAATAATACATTCTGCAGAAAATCAATTCATTTTCAACATGCACTTAACAGCAGGGGGTGAAAAGGAGTGCCGTCGGAGAAGGACAGCTCTAACTAAAGCTGTTGCATGGTGAAGCATCTTCCTTAGTGAGCTGGGAGGGGGGAGGGCACAAACAGAGGTGTTGTTTAATCCAACATCCATCTATCCATCCATCCATTTTCTTACATATCAGGTCACCTGGTTACTGAAGCCTGTCATGTGTGCTGATGGGTGTTGGAGGACCACACAACCACTCCCACCTGCACACCTAGGGACACTTTAGAAGAACCTACAAAGAATGGTTTTGGACTGTGGGAGGAAGCTGGAGTGCCTGGAGAATACCGGAAATGACGCCTTGCTAAACGTTGCTGTAATTTTATTGTAGTAAAACAATTTTATAAAAATGCTTTTGGACAGTTTCATGTTTTTATATTGTACACATAAAGAAAACAGTAATAAATAACTTTAAAAATCCTACATGATTAATTTTATATTATGTCCCTTTCTGTTAGTAGACATGTCTCCACTTTCAGTGTTGCTTTTCTGGATGATTTGCTTTGTCTACATGAATGAATGAATGAAGATTTGCTTTTGTGTTTCAGGACACTGTAATTTGTTCTAAGATTTGCAGTTGTGTTTCGTGATTTGCTGTTGTTTTTCAGTATTTCAGTCAGTCAATTCATGCAGTAAAATATTTATTTCACATGTTTTAGTTTTGCTTTCACATTCTTCGTTTTGTTTTCACATTCTTTGACATTCACTTTCCTTAGCATTCACATTACTTTAAGTTAGCATTTCACATTTTTTCCAAGTTAGCATTTCGCATTCCTCTAAGTTAGCATTTCGCATTCCTCTAAGTTAACATTTCACATTCCTCTTAGTTGGCATTTACATTCCTTTATAATTGGCATTTCACATTCTTGTAGTTTTGGCATAAGACAATTCCATGAGACAAATTTCCATAAACTTTTGGGTAATAACTACCACTTACGGAGCTCACAGGTGGAAGCCGGGGAGGAGGGTGGGGCGAAGAACGCAGTGCTGCAGTAAAGAAGGACGAACAGCTTACACACCTGGACTTAAATTGGATGCTGCACAGGTGAGTTGATTAACTGACCCGCCCTAGGGGAGTGACATAAGTAACCACCTGCTTGAGATGACTGCCCGAAATGCTCCCAAGGTCGCTCACTTGTTCATTTTTACTGGGATTTGTTGTTGTATCTTAAATGTAAACATTCCTTGCACCGTATTTACATAATGTAATGTAAATGTTTTGAACAAAACTGTCAATAAAAATATGTAGATCAAAATACGTAGATTGTAAAAAAGGGGTGGGATCACACAAGATTTCTCTTCAACCCACTCCTTTTAAAGCACACTGTCTCGTATCATCCGTCTATTATAAACTCGTGCTTTTTTTTCATTTGTGTTTGAAATAAAGAAAATTTAAATTGAAAAATTTAAATGTGTTTTTAGTAAAATGAAGTCAGATAACCTCAGATTTTTTGAAAATCAACCAATTGTCTTTTAAAGCTTCTGAAGTCTCCTCATCGACCATATTATATTGTATTATATCATCACAACAAGTAGCGGACCGTGCATCACACACCTGGGCCTTCAGTACAGCTACGTCTGAATGACTCAACCCCTCATGAACCATTTTACGATGCAGAAACGAGCTTTGCATTGCATAATGAAAATTCCTGTAGCCACAATAAATGCCTTCTAAGTAAACTGAATAAACAAATCTCATTATACAACTACAGCCAGCAGAAAACATTGAAATAACCACATGAATCTGGAATTTTATTTATTATGATAGTTATCATTTCACTCCCCCTCGTCGCTGTCCAGCGTTACTCGAGTCTGTCGTCTCATTCAACCATAACACAGACAAACTGGGCTTTTTTCACTTCACTTCTGATTTTTTATCTTTTATCACTTTAGCAATTGCACTGATCAGTTCATTTTGTATTTTACCTGAGGTCCCATTATTAAACACTTTATTAGTAGAAGTAGTAGGGATGGGTATCGTTAAGGTTTTAATGGTACTACTACTCTTATTGATACTGCTTATCGATCCGGTATTTTAACGATACTCTTATCGATACTTTTTGTAGACGAAAATAAATAAATAACAAATTAACAACATAAAGTGTTTTATTTCCTCATTATGGAACAACATTGTGTTTTTTAACAAAACATTTTACTTTATACATGATAATGTTCCAATCCAAACCTGGAATGCATGTGGATGTGCTAGACCAGGGGTCAGCAAACTGAACCTTTCAAAGAGCCATTTTGATGAGTTTCCCACTGAGATGAAAGCACAGGGAGCCGCAACACTAGGTGTGTTAGAAAAGGTGTTTTTGCCGATATATCGTGATAGTTCATTTGGCAATACTTGTATTGATTCAAAATGCTGTCAGGATATCTATTTGATTATTTAATCAAATTATTTTTATTCTTTATGAGCGCTATGTTTCCTTTGATCTTTTGTCCATTTTCCACAACCTTGAATAGACTTTTCTGTTTGTCAAACACCCAGAGTTAAGATGAATGAGATGATGGAAACCAATTCACCTTGATGCAGACACCGGTCTATTTTTTTTCTTTAAATCCAGCAAACCCAATAAATTATGTTAATTTTATGGATTACAACTATTTTTTATTAGGAAGCAGCTGTTAGTTTGTCTGGAATCATAAGCGGTGAGTTTAAGCCCCGCCCCTGCCTCTCTACCTGTTCGTTGTTTTCCCCTGCGAGCAAGCCCCCCCCTCCACCGTTTACTACATAGACAGCGTAACATACGGTCATCATAGCAGCAAGGTGACAAAATAGTAGGGGTGCCCTGACGCAAATTTAAATAATTTTACGTGGAAAATAAAATAAAAGTTTCTTCTTTTTTTTTTTTGGCTGCTAATGTGTTCCCTACGAGATCGCCACTGACTGTCTTTCCATAAAAACTTTCCATCCCAAAACAGACTGGTCAGCGTTAACAACTGCAGAGACGCCCCCTCCGGATGCTCATGCTGCTCTCTTCTTCCTGCCTGCTCGTTCTACCTGACGGTGTTAAAGGCACCACAACAATCTGAGAACATGATAGTTACTTTACTAAACCAAAGAGAGCCGCAGCACAAGGAGGACCGTTTAGCTCTTTCCGGCTTTTTATATTTTTGGCACCGCGTGCTGTCTGAACAACAGCCCTACCCCCCGTGCACACAAATAGCCAGACAGACCTCTCCTCTTCAGCGAGAATAGCGAAATTAATATAATCATTAATTCGTTGACTGACTTGTTGAGTTAAACATGGCAGATAACGTTTATATCTTGTAGGACACAAAAAAGCGACTTCTCCAGTACCGATAGCAGAACCGTTGAGGTCAGATCTTCACGATACTGCGGTCTTGAAGAATGTTGCCCCGGGGCTCGTTCAATACCGGGGCTTGGTACCCATCCCTAGTAGAGGGGTCGTAATGCAAATCCGTGTTGCTCTCAGCAATGAGAGAAAGGAGCTCCAAGTAGTTTCCTCAGTTGCTGGATCCAGCCTTTCATCGTGTCCCCGAAATGAAAGTTCTTGCTTCCTCAAAAAAGTCTTTTAAAGCAGCGGTCCCCCTAACCCGGGGCCGTGGACCAGTACCGGTCCGTGGGTCATTTGGTACCGGGCCGCACAGAAAGAATAATTAACTTACTTTACTTCCGTTTATTTCAGAATCTGAAATATGTTTTATTTTGAAAAATTGCCCGATTCTCTTTTACATCCGTCTATGTCACTCTTGACGCAGGCCAAGGCGCTCTTCTTGGTCACGTGATAGGTTATCGCTAAAATAAAAACCAGGAGCTAGCAAAATGAGTAAAATACAAACGTCTATGGAAAGTTTCTTTGCCAAGGGGAAAACGTCCAGCCAGGAGACAGAAGAGGAGCCTTTGACTTCCAAAAAAAGAAAGCTACATTTAATAGACAGTACTTCTTTTTTGCACCATGAGTGTGGGAAGGGGAGAAGATGATGACACCTGTGCGATCTGCTATGTCAGATGTGACAAAAATGAAAGCTTAGGTTTCGTCTTTCTACGACTCTGTGCCCCCTACATTGTTGTGTAATGACAGTACTCATACGCCTACATCTTAAAGACCGGTCCGTGACAGTTTTGTGCAACGTTATGGTCCGTGGCGTGAAAAAGGTTGGGGACCATTATTTTACAGATTTCTGTCAGTTACTGGTGGTGAAGGACCCAACATACAGGAGACCAGGCATGGTGATAGAAAATAAAACATTTAATAAACTGGAAAGGACAAAAACCGATGGAGCAACAAAAAGGTGACACAACAGAGCAGATGACCTGACAAGGATGACCTCAAAACCAGACACTTAAAAAGGCTGAGAGAAAATAACTAAAATGACAACAGCTGTGGATCATGATGGACTGGGAAACAGTGTGACTGAGGGCAACTTAGAACATGACGAAATCACCAAATCTGTTTTTTTCACCTTTTTGTTATGAAGTTCCGTTTCCCTGCGCACCTGCTGCTTCGTTCTGCTTTCCCCAAAACTTTGAAGAGTACGTCCAATCAGAAGATCTGAAAACTGTGACGTTGCCTAAGCCTGCTTGAAGGCCCTGCTGACAACTCAAAATCTGATTGGATGAAAGAAATGATTGACTGACATTGATTTTGCATTAGGGAGCCCTTCAGAATGGATAGTGAAGGCCTCTTTAACTCTGACCCTGCATAGCAACAAAGGACAGCTGAAAGGCGATTGGTTAAATGCTTCAATGTGAAAATACGTCTGTCTGAAAGCAACATAAACATCATAAACACAATAAAACAGAATAGATAGACCATTTGAAATGATTTCATGAGTATGCATGGACAAAATATAATTATCGCCCACCACTGGTCACCACTAAGGTGGAAAATAACTGACAAAACAAATTAAGGTTTCAGTCTGAAAAAGCATGTTATAGATCTAATTTTATTCCGTTTAACAAGCATTAGTTCATGTTTCAAGAGCGATGATGAAGTGCAGCAATTCATTTCCCTGCAGAGATGCAGATTTAATGTCAAACTACTGAGCTTACAGTTAAGGTAAAAATGTGACTTAATTTTGAGATAAGGGCATTATACCACAACAAATGAAAAAGAGGTTTATATCACAAGAACAAAACCAGAGTGAAATTTGTCCATGATTAAAACAGAATTTGTGTATTTGTTAAAAGGGCATTTTGCTTAAATGTTTCAGTTATGTTTGAAAAAACGATTTTAACCTTAATGAGGTTTCCAAGTTAAACTTTTTTTGTTGCAGAGGAATATAAAAGTGCATGCAATGGTCAGAAATGGTAACCTTAGACATGTAGGGCCCTTGGTAGGGGGGTTGCTTGGACATCACTACCAGCAAGCAGCAGATATCCTCCCAGCACACCACCCGCCAATTTTAACCGCACCTTAGACATTTAGGGCCCCTTGGTGGGGAGGGTGAGAGGACATCACTGTGAGTAATCAGGAGATGTCCCCACAGTGCCCTATCCGCCAATTTTTTTTAATTTAACTGCACCCCCCTTAGTACACATACCCCTCCCACCTAAAAATATACATTCCAACACAAACACACACACATGAACACACACACCCTCACAAACACACATACATACACACACATTTTGCAAGGAAGGTGGGACCTAGGACCATCTGTCCCCTACCCTTTCCCTGGTGGGGAGTACGGGGCCCTTGGCAACGGCAGCCGTGTCCCCTGGGTGCCGGTTTCCTGTGCCCGGCGGTGCTCTCTCCGCAGGGGGGGGGGGGTCACGTTACACCTGAGCCGGGGGTGTCCCTGTCCCTGGGGAGTGGGTTCTGGTCGTTGCCCCTGAGCGCTGGGCCCCACCAAATTTCCAACTGTGGCCGAGCCTGGTCGGGCCATGTTTACAACACCCCCTGGTGGGGGTGTTGTAAACCCCTTTTTTCCCCGGGGTGCTCCCCTCCTGGGCGGGGGTGGCTGGCCCCTAACTTGCTCCTCCCTGGACCACCTGTGGTGGGTGGCTGCTCGGAGTGCGGGGTGGGTCTCCCTTGGGGGGTCCTGGCTCGTACCTGGGGTTGGGGCGGGGGGATGCCCAGAACTTCTGGGTGGTAATGGGCTGCTTGTCTGGGGCTGTGGGCGCACTTCTCGGGTGGGGCCCTGCGTTGGGCTCTCCCGGTGCGGCGGGGGGGCTGCTCTCCTGGTTGGGCTGCGGCGGCGGCGCTCTCTTTCCCCCCGTGCCTCCCTGCTCTCTGGCTCTGGGGGCCTCGCGGCGGTCCTGCTGGCCCTGGCCTGGGTGGCGGATTTGGTCGCCCGGGGGGCGGTCNTGCCGGTTTCCTGTGCCCGGCGGTGCTCTCTCCGCGGGGGGGGGGGGGGGGTCACGTTACACCTGAGCCGGGGGTGTCCCTGTCCCTGGGGAGTGGGTTCTGGTCGTTGCCCCTGAGCGCTGGGCCCCACCAAATTTCCAACTGTGGCCGAGCCTGGTCGGGCCATGTTTACAACACCCCTGGTGGGCCCCCTTTTTTCCCCGGGGTGCTCCCCTCCTGGGCGGGGGTGGCTGGTCCCTACCTTTCTCCTCCCTGGACCACCTGTGGTGGGTGGCTGCTCGGAGTGCGGGGTGGGTCTCCCTTGGGGGGTCCTGGCTCGTACCTGGGGTTGGGGCGGGGGGATGCCCAGAACTTCTGGGTGGTAATGGGCTGCTTGTCTGGGGCTGTGGGCGCACTTCTCGGGTGGGGCCATGCGTTGGGCTCTCCCGGCGCGGCGGGGGGGCTGCTCTCCTGGTTGGGCTGCGGCGGCGCTCTCTTTCCCCCCGTGCCTCCCTGCTCTCTGGCTCTGGGGGCCTCGCGGCGGTCCTGCTGGCCCTGGCCTGGGTGGCGGATTTGGTCGCCCGGGGGGCGGTCGTTCCCTGCCTGCTGCCGTGTGACGTTGCGGGGTTCGCTGCTGCGGCGGGGGTCTTGGTGCGGGGATTGCTGGGCACTCTCCTTCCTTCTTTTCACGTTCCACCATCCATTTTAGAAGAACATAAACACTCACCTGAGCACAGGTGTTAGCTCACCTTTTGCACTAATAGTTTGCATGATTGAATGAATGAAATATTTCACACTAGTTGGTTTAAAGGCATAAGTATGCGTGTGTGAACGATATCTTTTTTGTGTACATGTTGACATGTGGACATTTTTGCAGCTAGCAGGTGTGTTGATAACATTTGAGTGTGTGTGTGGACAGNACATCACTACCAGCCAGCAGCAGATATCCTCCCAGCACACCACCAGCCAATTTTAACCGCACCTTAGACATTTAGGGCCCCTTGGTGGGGAGGGTGAGGGGACATCACTGTGAGTAATCAGGAGATGTCCCCACAGTGCCCTACCCGCCAATTTTAACTGCACCCTCACGCCTAAAAATATACATTCCAACACAAACACACACTCATGAACACACACACCCTCACAAACACACATACATGCACACACATTTTGCAAGGAAGGTGGACCTAGGACCATCTGTCCCCTACCCTTTCCCTGGTGGGGAGTACGGGGCCCTTGGCAACGGCAGCCGTGTCCCCTGGGTGCCGGTTTCCTGTGCCCGGCGGTGCTCTCTCCGCGGGGGGGGGGGGGGGGTCACGTTACACCTGAGCCGGGGGTGTCCCTGTCCCTGGGGAGTGGGTTCTGGTCGTTGCCCCTGAGCGCTGGGCCCCACCAAATTTCCAACTGTGGCCGAGCCTGGTCGGGCCATGTTTACAACACCCCTGGTGGGCCCCCTTTTTTCCCCGGGGTGCTCCCCTCCTGGGCGGGGGTGGCTGGTCCCTACCTTTCTCCTCCCTGGACCACCTGTGGTGGGTGGCTGCTCGGAGTGCGGGGTGGGTCTCCCTTGGGGGGTCCTGGCTCGTACCTGGGGTTGGGGCGGGGGGATGCCCAGAACTTCTGGGTGGTAATGGGCTGCTTGTCTGGGGCTGTGGGCGCACTTCTCGGGTGGGGCCCTGCGTTGGGCTCTCCCGGTGCGGCGGGGGGGCTGCTCTCCTGGTTGGGCTGCGGCGGCGGCGCTCTCTTTCCCCCCGTGCCTCCCTGCTCTCTGGCTCTGGGGGCCTCGCGGCGGTCCTGCTGGCCCTGGCCTGGGTGGCGGATTTGGTCGCCCGGGGGGCGGTCATTCCCTGCCTGCTGCCGTGTGACGTTGCGGGGTTCGCTGCTGCGGCGGGGGTCTTGGTGCGGGGATGCTGGGCACTCTCCTTCCTTCTTTTCACATTCCACCATCCATTTTAGAAGAACATAAACACTCACTTGAGCACAGGTGTTAGCTCACCTTTTGCACTAATAGTTTGCATGATTGAATGAATGAAATATTTCACACTAGTTGGTTTAAAGGCATAAGTATGTGTGTGTGAACGATATCTTTTTTGTGTACATGTTGACATGTGGACATTTTTGCAGCCAGCATGTGTGTTGATAACATTTGAGTGACTGTGGACAGGCCCCGCCCTTTTTGTACTACATTTGAACCTTACCGTAATGATAAACAACCAGTAAACTTGTTGCTTTATGCTGCTTCATGGTCTTATCCCCCCCCTCCTGTTATCACCCTCTTACCCCCCCACCTCTCTCTAACGTCCCTCTATCTTTTTCCCTTCTTTCCTTTTCCGTCCAGTCCAACACTAAAGATTTTCAAACATGATTGAAATTAATAAAGCTTGGCCTCAATTACAAAAGGGGTTTATTCAGACATACCTCTGGTTTGTCTGAAGATTAATAACCCCTATTGTTAAAGTAAAATATGTCCAACACAAGAGGCCGTCAGTTCTCCTCTGCCTGCCCAGCTGTTGGACAGGACAAGTTAAAAAAAAAAAAGAAATGGTCAGAAATGGTCATGGGAAAAAACATGACATGTTAGATTATCTGACTGGGCTTAACGTGTTTTGGAGAACTGCCTGAGAACACATGACCACCTGTCACTTAAGCTACACCGTTTCTTACTAATCTGTTCACATTTTGCAAGGGGTTCTGGGAGAAAGTGTTCCACTCCGCTGCACACAGAAAATAAGTCTCTCCCTTAATAGCTCTGGGCATAACAGTCCACACAAAGTGACGAGGGAATCAATTTAGCTGGTTAGGTTATAGATGGATTTTCTTCACCTGCTTTTTTCAGCAGACATAACTGAGATTTATTATAAGAATTATTGACAAAGCTTCTAGAGTCTTGTGCACAGAACGATTTTCGGTTTTTCTAAAACCTGATGAAAACAGGTATTATCATGCATTCAGATAATATTTTAGAATCATTCATTTGCTGATCTTGCTTTGCATCATTGACCCTAGAGCTGGGTACTTGGAGCGATCCATCCAAACCCCAGTTATGCTTTGATCATTTAACTGCAAATAAATGTCACAGATTATAGTCAGAGCTCACACATCATGCAGCTCCCCTGACTAATGATGAGGCGCTGGATCCACGGATCCAGACTGACCTCGTGTGGAGTATCAACCACAAAGCAGCTCCTGCTGTATTTTTCCACCAAAGCAACATGAGAGGAGGTTATTAACAGGCCTTGTGAGATTTTTCCATGACTTGAAATAAACGGCAGGGCTACTATTGGAAGATATACGGTTGTCAGCATTTTGTTGGAAAGGATTTTTTAAAACGTTTTTTATATAATCTGTTAATAGTGTTTGAAATATGTGTTTCTAACTGTAAACCCTTTTAATTGCATGTTATATGACAACTGTAATGCCCATTAAAAAGAAATGTATGACGAAACCTGAACCTAATGATTTATTTCTTATTAAAGATTTAAGGGAAATGTTTTTTAAAATATCCACCAGATGAAATTTGTTTATGAAAAGGGAGACAAATAGTCACGTTGCTGTTTGGTGAAAAGGTGTGAACCACACTAAACATGGACAACAGAAAGCCAAGGAGAGAATTGTCCCAGGACATTAGAAACAAAATTATAGACAAACATCTTAAAGGTAAAGGCCGTAAAACCATCTCTAAGCAGCTTGAAGTTCCTGCGACGACAGTGGCACATATTATTCAGAGGTATAAGACCTACGGGACAGTAGCCAACCTCCCTGGATGAAGG
Source organism: Oryzias sinensis (assembly GCA_037389245.1). Classification (NCBI taxonomy): domain Eukaryota; kingdom Metazoa; phylum Chordata; class Actinopteri; order Beloniformes; family Adrianichthyidae; genus Oryzias; species Oryzias sinensis. The sequence goes on along the minus strand of CM074488.1, from coordinate 35,499,416 downwards.
GGAAGAGGAAAACTGATCACAAATTGAGGAGACGGATAGTTGAACTGTATCCAAAGAGCCCAGAACAACCTCCAAAGACATTAAAGGTGAACTCTTAGATCAAGGTACATCAGTGTCAGACCGCACCATTCGTCATTGTTTGAGCCAGAGTGGACTTCATGGGAGACGACCAAGAAGGACACCACTGTTGAAAGGAAATCATAAAAAAGCAAAAATGCATGTTGACAAGCCACAAAGCTTCTGGGAAAGTGTCATTTGGACAGATGAGACAAAACTGGAGCTTTTTGGTAAGGCACATCAGCTCTATGTTGGTAGACTCAAAAATGAAGCATCCAACCAAAAGAACACTGTCCCTACTGTGAAACATGGAGGAGGCTCAGTTCTGTTTTGGGGCTGCTTTGCTGCATCTGGCACAGGGTGTCTTGAAGGCCGCATTTACACTGCAGGTCTTGATGCTCATATCCGATTTTCTGACTATATCCGATCTTTTTGACGACCCGCTTACATCATCTTTTAAAAGTGACCCGTATCTGATTTTTGCATTTACACTAAACAATGCTGTTTGCAGATGTGCTGTACTAACAGTTTGATCCAAGTGTTGAACCTTTCCTGCGCGATGACTTCTCTTTTCCGACCGTGGTCGGGTCCGTTCTGAACCCTCAGCCTCCAGAGTGGCTTAAGAAAGACTCCAAAACTTTTAGGGGAGACACTTTATTTTTAATTTACGGTTCTCTGACACTCCCCCGCTCCGCGCTCACACCCCCTCTCTCTCCTTACACACACACACACACGCAAGCACGCGCACACGCTCACACACACACACGGTCCCCATCATACACGCCCCCCCAAAAAATAAATGGCTTCTAGCCTGTTCTATAGCAACGGTGTCCCGCTTCATTAGTTACCGTTTGCGTCCGGACCGGACATAACAGCGGTTTCCAACTACGGTCTGAAGCCTGAGGCAGAAAGGTAACACGCTGACAGCAAAATAAGGGCACAAAAGCACCTTATGAAGTCATGTGATCTCATTTGGTGGTGTCCTGAATTTACGTCACTGACGTACGACTCGCATTTACTGGGGAATATCCGATTTGTCTGCTTACATGGCACACGCAAATGCACGTATCCGATTCTATTCCGATTTATTTCCACATATGAGAGAGGCCTGTATCCGATCTGAGAAAAACGGAATCCATGCGCTTTTGTCCTGCTTACACGTTCACCGGTCATATTCAATCTGTGCCAAATGAGAGGAAAAAATTGGAATTGGGTCACTTGAACCATGCAGTGTAGGCGGCAGATGTTGTGCAAGGTAAAAGAAAATCTCCAGATTAACAAGGCATTCTGGATAGAAATGTGCTGCCTAGTGTCAGAAAGCTTGGTCTCAGTCTTGGGTCATGGGTCTTCCAACAGGACAACGATCCAAACCACACAGCGAAAAAAAACCAAGAATGGCTAAGAGAAAAGCGTTGGACTATTCTGAAGTGAATGAGCCCAGATCTGAATCCCATTGAACATCTGTGGAAGGAGCTGAAAAATGCCATTTGGAGAAGACACCTGTCAAACCAGAGACAACTGGAGCAGTTTGCTCATGAGGAGTGAGCCAAAATACCTGTGGACAGGTGCAGAGGGCTCATTGACAAATACAGAAACCGTTTAATTGCAGTGATTGCCTCAAAAGTCGTCGAGCCACGTGGCACCTTGAGCTAAAAATAGGAAAAGCAGAAACTCTTAACTTAATGCCCATCCTAAGAGTTTCAGTCTCAGCCTGAAGTCCTGATGTTGCTGAGACAGCATCATCATCCCTTGCTTTGAACCCAATGTGCCTCCTGTGATTCTCTTAAAGAAGGTTCCTGAGGTTTCTCCACAAGAACCACAGGAACCGGTATGCCAGATTGTAGCTTATTTTAGAAGCTAGAATTTTAACATGAGCTTCACACTGGAGAAGGTATCAGTCCTTTGGAGGACTTCCTGCCTGGTTCCGGTTCCAAAAGTACCTCGTCCTTCATAACCAAACTTCTTCACCCTTTCGCCTTAACCTCCCACCTGATGAAGGCTATGGAGAGGATCATCCTCAGCCACCTCTGCACCCGGGTGAGCTCAGCACTGGACCCGCTGCAGTTTGCATCTCGTCCAGGCATCGGGGTGGATGACGCCATTATCTACCTGAAGCACCGGGCCCAGTCTCACCTGGAGGCCCCTGGGAGCACTGTGAGAGTCATTTTTTTTTATTTCTCCAGTGCTTTCAACACCATCCAGCCATCACTGCTGAGGAGGAAGCTTGAGGTTGCAAGCGTGGACCAATGCAGAGTTGGTCCTAGACTTCAGGAGTCTCCCCTACACCACACTCACTGGTGAACATCCAGGGTTCAGACATTGAGATTGTGGACACCTAAATACCTGCGTGTTCACCTGAACAACAGACTGGACTGGTCCAACAACACGGATGCTCTGTACAGGCAGGGTCAGAGTCACCTTCACCTGCTGAGGAGACTGAGGTCCTTTGGCGTGTGCAGACAGCTGCTAAGGACCTTTTATGACACTGTGGGGGCCTTTGTGGTCCTTTATGGAGTTGTGTGCTGGGCGGGGGGCAGTACAGACAGAGACAGGAGGAGGCTAAACAAACTGGTTAGGAAGGCTGGGCTGTCCTGGGCTGCACACTGGAGTCCATGAAGGAGGTGGCGGACAGGAGGATGTTAGCTAAGCTAACATACATCATGGATACCCCCTCCCACCTCCTGCACCAAACTGTAGAGGTGCTGACCAGCTCCTTCAGCACCAGACTGTTACCCCCACAGTGCAAGAAGGAGCTACTGCAGGTCATTCCTCCCCACAGCCGTCAGACTGTACAACACCGTGTTACAGTGACACTCCATGGACCCTTGGTGTTTTTGTTTTTCAAAAACAATGTCAATTTATTTTATTTTTGCAAACTGTGTCGTTGATTTTCAGTTGTTTTTTATTCTTTAATGGTTGCTTTTGCGGTGTATTTTTACATAGTTATTTTGTTTACATTTTATTTACTTTGTCATAGGGTATCTATAATGTTGTTCTAAAGGTCACTTTATCCTCTGGGTATGCCAATTCTTTTGCTGTTTGTATTTCTGAATATATTTTTTTGCTGCTTAAGATAAGAGAATTTCCCCATTGTGGGATGAATAAAGTTAATCTAATCTAATCTAATGTTCTTGATAAACATGATTTTTATATATTGTTTCTGTAGTCCATGTTATTCAAATTATAAACTGCCCAATCAGATGCCTCAATCACAGTAGATGGTCTCATATTAAATAATTTCAACATTAGAATGACAGATTTCGTTCAAGCGGTAGTGGTGTGGTGTGACCTTCCAACAAGCTCTCTCTTGATTTGTGAGAGTGGTTGCTATTGAAATGTTGACTCAGACCGACTTGGACCAACCCCCTGCTGATTGGCATCATCTGACTCCAACATGACGGTATCTTTATGCGGAAAAAAACGGTGACTGAATTGACTTCCTTTCGATGGAGCTGAAGTTAACCATTTTCTATGGGTGATGTCATACTTCCTCAGTCCAGTCCTCATGTACAGTCAATGGGTCAGACCCATCATCAATACTGGAGGAAGTCAGGAAAATTCATCTGGATCTGTCTTTTGACACAAAAGGCTAGTTTTAGCACTATTTTGTTTTCTTGATTTAAAGCTGCTTTTTCAGACAGGAAAAAACAAACTAGTGAGCAATACTAAGGACACAAACACACCCACACCTACACACCCACAAAGACTGCATGACCATAACATGGCATCATTGGATCATAGCCTGATATTGCTCTACTTGAGTCTTAAACTAAAATACTTTTTTTTATTGCTAACTATACAAATAAATAGAAAATAAGAGAAATGAAAAATTCAATAAAAGAAAAACAAGAAGTACAAGACACCCAATTCAGTGAAATAGCGAACAATTCTTTGAAGGTAATTGGAGGTGCTCCTCCTCTTGGTCAATCATTGTAACTTTTCTTTCTGGTTTTATTTTCTTCCATTCATGTAAAGGTTTCCCAGAGGCAGCTGCGTTTCACGGTTCCGGTCTCTCTTCACGTTCGGTCAAGTTCGGTTACGTTCGGTTACGTTCGGTGATGTTCCCTGTATATGTCCGGGCTCGCAGTGGGAGGGACTCTGTTGCCATGACAATGACGTCAGCGTTGGTGTCAAGTAACCAAAGGTCAAAATAAAGACAAGTCCGTGAAAACGGAAGGAAAATTTGGATGCTGAGCCCAGAACTGGACCGAACCTGGGCTGGCAGCTCGAACCTCGAACCGAGCCACCGCTGCTGCGAGCTTCATGCGGGTTTGTCGGAAAGCAGCCGGTAAGGGGACGTAAGGGGGGAGGGGGGTAAGGGGGGTTCTGGTGGCGAGCTAACAGCAGCTAGCTTCAGTGTGCTAGCCGCAGCTACACAGGATCGGGGCGCCTCTCCCGGCCGGCCCACAGCAGCTCCCTCCCCGCCCCGGACGGCCGCCGCTGTCCCGGCCGGCCGGCAGAGCGCTCGGGGCGGGCAGCCGCTCCGCCTGTTCCCGGAGCGGAGCGGGCCCTGCTGGAGTCCCCGTCCGGCTGGGAGTTCACCCTGCTGCGGCAGTGAAAACAAAGATAAGCTGCTGTTTCTGTTCGAAAACTCACATGTTTCCTTCTCCAAACTCAGCTGAGCGGCAGGGTTCTGCGCAGAACTGATCTCCTCTGGACCTCCACGGGAGATCTGAAGAACTTCCCAAACTTTACTGATCAATGTGGGCACGTGATTCAGTGGAGGAGATGCCTCCTTCTCATCAGAAACACAGCCATGTTAGTTTTAGTTCTCACATCATTTCATTTGTGCTGAGTGGAGTTTTGTTCACTAGTTTGTCATGGGATCTGGAAAGTGGTTTCTCCAAACCCCTCTCCCAGGACCAGGAGGGGGAACCGGGTTTTCTTGTTGTAGATGGGAGACGTTCATCCTGCTCGTGTCTGTCAAAGCTGTCCGTCCTGTGATGGTGGAGGATGCTCCCCCTGGCTGGAAGGGGACGACGTTCCGCAGATGGGACCCAGGTCACACTTTAGCACTTTGGGGTTGTAAACATCCCCGACTGGAAGCTGTGTCTGCGCAGAGCTTTCAGTCTGATGTTTGCAGCTGCAGGTTGCTCCGTTCTCCACACACACCCGTGTGCGTCGCAGGCCTTGAAGCGTTCGTGTTGAAGGTCGGCCTGTGGCGATCGATGGCGGTTCAGACTCAGGTCCTGTAAACATCCTACACTCAGCTGGAATCAGCTGCAGCGGTGGCTGAGGGGAGGTTGTTTACCTGCTCTGGTTGAGAGTGACCTCTGCACAGGGAGATGGCAGAAGACGGCCAGGACAGAGATGGCGGCGGCAGCGTTTCCGCGGAAACAATCCTGGAAAGAATCAAATGCTCCAGTATTTTTTGTTTTTTTGTTCTGTGGATCCGGTGAAGTGCTGATGAAGTGATGGGGCGGTTTGGACCTGGAGGGGTTTCTGCTCTCAAGCTGCTGCCGGCCTCTCCAGTGTCACGGTTTCCCCGGATGAGTCACAAGGTGAACACAACAGCTGCTGCTCTGCAGCTGCTAATGAATACAAATGTACCTGCGTGTTTGGATTGTTATGCTGGTGTTGTTGTACCCCCCCCCCCCCAAACCTTCACAAAGAAAACGTTACACAGTCGGTCCTGACGCTGCTGTAAGTGTCAAAGCTGGAATAAAAACACTGAAAGTGTGAGTGCTTCTGTCTTCATGTCCGCCCCCACCCTGATGAGGTGGTGGATGTTTCAGAAACCAGAGGAGTTAAGGCTTTTAAAACGCTCGTTTAATGGACATTTGAAAGAGTTCCGTCATTTTGCAGCACTTCCAGAACCACGGTAACTATGGTAACGGCACTAAACTTTATCAGCAAGTTTGCTGTGAAGACTTGACTATTTTTGTTATTCATGTAAAGGTCATATTTCAGTAACTTTTAATTAAATGAGGTTTCATGAAGTGTGTGCTCATCAGAACTGCATTCAGAATAATGCAAACACAATCTGGAGACAAACTAACACAAAACACGACGGTTCACACAAACCAGCAGAAGAAAAAGTTATTTCCAGGTGTTACACATGTTTAGAAAAAGAAAAATCTTTATTCTTTAAATAATTACTGTAACACAAAACCTTTACCTTCAATCCATTTTAACCCTTGGGCTATCTTAGATGACCCCCCATTACTTTGACATGTTCTCCCTACCATGACAAAGGTGGATAAAGGTGGAAAGATTTCATGTAATCCATGGACACCAGTGAAGATCACAAATCATTGAAGAAAAAAGGTTCAGAGCACTGTCTAGTGGGTCTAGATGACCCAACTCCCAATCTTAAAGTGCCTAGGATAGCACAAGGGTTACAGGAACTGTTATTGATACCTGTAATAGTAGAAAATAATGGTAAAAGCAGAACTGTACAAAGTGACTAAACTTTTATTTTTAGTGTTCAAAGTATACTTTTACCTGAGAACTGCGTTCTTGTATTTCTTACTACAATGTAAGAAAGGCTTTCCACCTTTTCAATATCAAATATTAAAATAAAACAATGAAGATTATAAACTTGCATAAAAAAATAATTAGTAATTTGTTTGGATGGAAATATTTGCGCTAAAATTAATAGCTTATACATTTGGAATAACATGGCCAAGCCTTTCTGTCATGTTTTTGTTTATTTGTAATTATAACTGTTAAACCTTTTTCTCTTAAACAGAAAACTTGACATTTAACAAAAAAAATAGAAACTTGTAAAAGGATTTTTCCCTCATAATACTGCCACCTGGTGGTTACGTTTTGCAACTGAAAGAGAAGTGGATTGAATTTAATTTGAGAAGTGGAGACTTGACATGGAGCAGAGAAAAGGCCCTAAAACGTCTTCATGTCTGTATGATGAGACTGAACAGAGGGCCCAGGTGGGGGGAATCCTGAGGGGAAATCACATACTTTTATTGAGGCATATGATTGGTCAGTTTATAACCTGCGCTACAGAAAAAATATCGTGAAAAAAATGAGGATCATCAAGGACATGTTAATAAAAGGTATCAGATTCAGAATAGAGTAATGACTATGGGATTTTGGCTGCTTGGAACCAGCGGGTACTTCCTGTTTGGAACACTAGGGGGGAGGGGGTCACTGCTATGTTCTCATATGCAGTCATTTGGGGGAGTGCCTCTCAGTTTAGCAAATGTCCTCATGTTATCGATAGACGAAGACAGCAGACAGTTGAGAAGAGGCGTTGGATGAAGAACAGTTCTTGAAGTAGTGACTCTGACATGAAACTCATTCAAAATGATCTTTATCTTATTTGAACAAAGATGTGAAAACAGCCAGATCTCTTTTATCTAAATAACTTTTGAAAAAATCCTTCACCGAGTTCATGAAACAGAAATCATAAAAATCTTTTTCAGTCTGAAGATCATAAAAGAAAAACAAAGAATAGATTTGAAATATTAAAGCCACAAAACAACAGGCCCTGAACAGAAAAGCACCTCCCAGCATATGCAGACGTGCACAGAAAGTTTCAGGTAAAAAGTGATGAATGACTTAGTATCAAATGAACACACAGGCCTGTTTCAGCCTCTTCTGTGTCTGCAGTCTTTAAAACAGCATCAGTTCAGACTGAGATCTTTGTGTTTGTCCTTCCCCTTTTGATTAGAGCAGGAAGACTTCGGCGTCTGCAGGCCTGTCAAAAGAAAAACTAAGGTTTTAGGCAATTCATAGAAATGCAGCTTTGTGGTGGTTATTGTTGTCAAAAATGGGAAAACGTTCTTTACACAGCCACTACGTTCATTTTGTGCATTTTCCACAAATGAAATCTTGGTCTTTGATGAAACATGCGTGATAATTCAAAGGTACGAGGGACTGTAAAGTACATATGTTCTCACCCTCACATACATACATTTCTACTCTTACTGTGAAAATGTAAGATTCTAAAAGATAAAGATGAAATTGCTGGAACAATTGAACAACTATAACAAATCGCTAATGCACCAGAGATTTGTTATAGTTAGCAGCCTGGAACGGGTCCGCGGCCTGGTGCCAAGTGTCCGGTGGTTGGGGACCACTGCCGTAAATTGCTTTGATTAATTGAAAATTTAAAGTTTCATTCATTCATCTTCTTCCGTTTGTCCCTTTCGGGGGGTCACAGGGCTGCTGGAGCCTATCCTGGCCTCTTATGGACGAAGGCAGGGAACATCCTGGACAGGTCACCAGTCAGTCGCAGGGTCACACATATCACACACCCATGCACACCTATGGACAATTTGGAGTGACCAATGAACCTATGGAGCACGTTTTTGGATGGTGGGAGAAAGCCACAGTCCCCGGAGAAAACCCACAGACGCACGTGGAGAACATGCAAACTCCACACAGAAAGGTCCCCCATTGATGTTCTGGTTCAGGTCCCCCAGCCAGGACTTGAGGCAAGAGCTGTGGGGCAAGAGAGCTAACCACTGCGCCACCGTGCAGCCCAAAATTTAAAGTTTAATTAATCTAAATGTTTAATCAAAGCTCAACAAATATGAATCTAATCAAGACTCTTGGTTACAGTGATCTTTGGGTCGAATCTTTTTGACTAAAGTGGAATGTTGGTCCAAAGTTGTCTATGTAGCTTATTCTGCTGCCCATCCAAATAAATCGATCATAACAAAATCAATTCTATATTCTAGTTTCCCCCAAACTAAAGAAATTCATCTTAATGTATAAATATAAAGAAGGCCATGGTTTAGTATTAATAATGATAGTTTGTGAAAGTGAAATTAAAACTAAAACATTTTTGTTTGTTTATTCATATTTTGTACAAAAATAAACAATTAGATGAAAAAATATGATCCCATCATTACCAACATATGCTATTGACAAAAACATCTTTGGACTCATAATCAAAGACAAAATCTTATTCTATGACTTGCTAATTTCAATACACAGATCAAAGCACCCTTTACCCTTTAGTACACACACCCTTTACCCCAAAGCAATATACATTTCAACACACACGCATACACAAGAACACACATACTGTAAAAGGAAGGTTGGAACCTCTCATCTTCTGTCCTCTACCCCATCCCTGGTGGGGGAAACCAGGCCCCCTGCAACTGGGAGTGTGTCCTTTTGGGTGCTGGCTTCTTGGGCCTGTCGGCCCTCTCTCCATGCAGGGAGAGGGATCCCTGAGTTCTCTGGCAAGACCATATGAGCCTGGGGGTGTCCGTGTCCCTGTGGTGTGGGTTCTGGTCCTTGCCCTTGACATCTGGCCTTCTCCAAAATTCCAACAGTAAATAAAAAAATTATGACATCTTTTCTAGTGCTCTCTTTCAACGCAGTGTACCTGTTTGTTCATGTTAAGGTGATTACATCTCTCAGCCAATCACAGCATGGCAAATTACCTACCTTCCTTTTCCACTAAGCTGCCTTCCGTTTTAACTATACTTTTACTTAAACACATATATACTTCTCTTACACACATGTATACTTCTCTGACACCCATATATACTTTTCCGTACACACATATATACTTCTGTTACACACATTAATACTTCTCTTACATACATATATATTTCTCCTACATACATATATATTATTTTACCTATGAGTGAGAATCTACTGTATGTATATGAGAGAGTATTTTATATGTCTGTGAGAGTAAGAATATATGTATGTGAGTGGTTCATAGTGAAATATATCTTGTAGAGCCCCTCAAACACAAGTGCTTCTTGTGATGGTCATTTGTGCAGAGATATTCGTCAAGGGTTTTCACCGACAGGTCTTTACAAGAATTTGGTTTTGAGCTGTTCAAAATTTTTAGGTGGTTGAGAACTACACAGTTTACTTTTTTTTAATGAAGTTTAGATGAAATTATTACTAAACACTGGGAGGGTTCATGCAAAGTGACGTATAAACTGCATGTTACAGGAGGACAAGATAGACTACTGAGGGATTCCTTCATGTAGATCTTTTGAAATGAAATAATACTGAGAAACATGTGGTTACTTATCCAGGAGCTTCTGGATGAGTTACAGTCTGTTATAGTACATACATAGTGATTCCATTATCTCCTTTTTCCCCAAGGAGACATATTTTTCCTTTAATGTTTCTTTCATCAGATCCTCCTCTGTACTCTTCTTTCTCTCTGGGGTGGTGGTGAAGAACCCTGACCGTCACCTGAACCCCATCTTTCATCCCCCCATGGGGACGTTAGTGTCCATCATCAGAGGCTGCAGAATGAGAGCTGCAAAGACCTCATGTGTACCTTATGCCTGAAAGACTTCAGCTCATCTTCAGGACTTCAGACAGTTTGTTTCATCCAGTCCAGCAGCTCTGTGATCTTTGCTTTCTGTAATTCCAGCCGTGTGGTAACAGTCTTTTATTCTTAAACTGCAGATTACATCAAAAATGAGCGCACGTTTCTCTGTGGCCTAGACACACAGCTTTCTTTAGTTTTCTCACAATCACTTCTTTTTTTAACTGCCAGAAGATGGCGCCAAGCTCTTATTTTGGTAAACGACTCTAGGATCGAGAAGCCTCTGGCTGTAGTGTGCAGACCGAGGCATGCCTTATTTTTGGGTGGAGTTAAACTCGATGAGGCACGCCCACTGTATGTGATTTATCCTCACGGTAAAGGTTGGCATTCAAAAATACTAAGTGTCTCAGCTTTATGAAGCTGATCTCTGTTTAACTGAAACCTGTCATAAACCTCTGGATTGTTTCTGCCTTATCCAAGTCCCTCCCTCAGGATAAAGCTACACTGTAAATGGCCACACTGAAGGTCGTGGTCGGGGTACCGCTGTCATTTATAAAATGAACATTAAAATCGCTGCTATATTTTTGCCAACAACAGACTCATTTGAACATACAGTCTTGAAACTACCTGACCCCGCCCCGCTTGTCACTGCTAATCTATTGACCACCCAACCCAAACACCACTTTCCCCTCTGATTTGACTGATTTGTTGACCCAACTCTCTGCCATATCACCATCCATCCTTCTTATTGGTGACTTTAATGTTCACTTTGATGGCTCGCGCTCTAAATCGGCTTCAGATTTCTTTGATTTACTGCAGTGTTTCAACATCATTCAACATGTCGAATTCCCCACTCTTATGTGCACAACTGGCATCTTGGTTCATAATCCTTCCAGTCAAAACCTTCATATATCTGATATAAGTGCAAGATAACCAAAACCAAGCGCAAGATAACCTTTTGCAACCTCAAGTCTGTCTCTCCTGATTGACTGTCAGCCTCCCTTGCTGCTAAATGTCTCTCTTCCCCCCCGTCTAACAATCCTACTGAACATTTAAACTACCACAATAGCACACTCTCCTCTTGTCTCGACCAGTTGGCTCCCACTAAAACAAAAAATGTCTCCTTTACCCACACAGCACCCTGATACACCTCTGAACTCCGCACCATGAATTCCCACAAACGACAGTTTAACCCTTGTGCTATCCTAGGCACTTTAACATTGGGAGTTGGGTCATCTAAACCCTCTGAACCTTTTTTCTTCAAGGATTTGTGATCTTCACTGGTGTCCATGGATTACATGAAATCTTTCCACCTTTATCCACCTTTGTCATGGTGGGGGAACACGTCAATGTAAGGATTGGGTCATGTGGACCGCACGAGATAGCACAACGGTTAAGAGGCTGCATCACAAAACTAAGGACAGGACTAACTGTACATCTCCAAATGTACATTGATTTCACTCACCAGTACAAGAACACCCTCAATACTGCCCGGTCATCCTATTTTTCCAACATCATTCATACAAGCTCCAATAATCCAAAAACTTTGTTTTCTACCAAAAACAAAATCCTAAACCCTAATGACAACTCTCCTTCATCTTTTACTGTGGCAAAATTTTTCAGTAGAAAACACAAGTAAGATGCTGAAGAACATGTTTGCTTTTAAGTCGGCTATCTTCTTCCACTTTCGGCTTCTCCCATCAGGGGTCGCCACAGCGAAACAACCCTTCCACAAGGATGAGTCACATGGTTAAATTGGCAATGTTTTACACTGGATGCCCTTCCCGATGCAACCCTCTCAATCTAACCAGGCTTGGGACTGGCACAGCAGCAGAGAACAGAACAGGGAGCAGCCCGGAATCGAACCCTGGTTTCGTGGACGGAAGGCGCCGCAAACCAGCACGAGCTAAACTGGCTACCATGTTTGCTTTTAAATAATTCAGTATAATTGTGGCAGCATTTTAGATCGATACAAGTATCACTAATTAAAATACTACAATATTTCACAGAATTAACGTTATCCTAACCCCCTAAGTCAGTACTTCAGTTGTCTGATGAATCATCTTTAACTTCTGTCCTGTTCTCTAAGGTCTTCCAGAGGAAGATGGATGGTTCTTTGAACTTCTACAGACCCTGCGATTATTATAGGACAGGCTTTGGTTCTGCTGATGGAGAGTTCTGGTTTGGTGAGATCGGAATTCAAACCGAAGCGGTGATGCTAACGATGAACAAGTTAAAGTTTAAAGAAACTTTATGGACAAAATTGGATCTAGATTTCTTTCTACATTTTCCTGTGTTTCCAGCTCTGTTTCAGGAAAAAACACAAGCTGCTGGTCGACATGGAGGACTTTGAAGGAAACAAGCCGTACGCTCGCTACTTCTCCTTCTCAGAACAGTAGAGCTCAAAAACCTTTTGAAGGGGCATTCACAGCATCAAAATGACCATTATTGTCACAAAGAAACAGAAAGTTTAAACAGTTGACACAAGAAAAAAGATTCAGTAGTTTCAGCAAAGTCTAGAGCTGCTCTGAATGCAGGAAGATTGAAAACAAAGTGATAAATGTGTGTTTGTGTGTATGATGATTCTTCAGGAGACTCTCTGAGTAACCACAATGGGATGAAGTTTACCACCTTTGACGAAGACCAGGACAGGACACAAGGGATCTGTGTCACATTGTATTTAGGGGCATTATTTAGGGGTAATCAGACTGTTCAGTTAGAAATAGGGGTGTAAGAAAAAAATCGATTCTGCAATATATCGCAATACGTCATTTGGTAATACTTGTATCGATTCAAAATGCTGCCAGATCGATATTTATTTAATTATTTCTGAGCATCCTTCAGTGTCTGACTCTTGTTGTCCACTTCACCCTCCGACCACTAGTTGGCAGCAGAGAACACGGAGCCTCTTTGAGCAGCTCTACTCCACACAAGACAACAGGAAGACCTCAGCTAGAAGCAGCTTTTTCCGTTGCTATGAGACATGCACTACTTCGTTTTTTTACTTGGGATGGGTACCAAACAGAAACTCTGAGCCATGTTGCTGCCAGTAAGATATAAAATCGTGGATTGCTGTGCTTTTTAGCGGCTCAGATAAATAAGATAGACAATGACGCACGGCAGCAGCTAATAGGCAAATGCGCCTGCTAACATGCTATCAGCAAAGCGGGCTAAAGTTCTGCAGAACCTCCCAGCAATAGATTCTAGTTTAGCAACCTGATGGATCAGAGGGATGTGTACAACGCTCTGAAAAAGGCTGACATTGTGGTGATCAGCGTTACCAGTTTACTTCCGTGTGTGAGAAGCGTGGCCGCAAAGGTGCAACAGAGCAGATATGTAAACAAAGCACCTTCTTTGTTACATTAAAGCAACTTTCCTTATGCCTCTGTCATGCTGCCTCATCATCACACTTTATTGTTTCTGGAAAAAAATCAGTGTGTCCCCCACTCTTAATTTTTAAAGCACCATTCAGGCTCCTGAACAGTTTAAAAGCACTAGAGAAGCTACATTAATACTGAAATTAAACAGCATTTTTTTCCCCAATAGAAAAACATTGGTTAAGGCTCATTTATTCTTTGTTTTTTCTTGACAATGTTGAATGTTCCCTTTCTATATTTTAACTTACCAAAATAAAAGCACTATGAATTTGCTTTGGTAAACACAACTTACATAGGAGATACAATTGCAGTGCTTAACATTGCCTGTTACAAAGGATGGCCTGGTTTACAAAGGAGGCAGACTCTTAACTTCAGGTCCAGGTTTTTATTTGCTGGTCTCACACCTTAGCTGCACAGCTCACACATGCTCCCCTTCACACTGAGCTCCTTCTCTTTTATGGGCTCCAGTTAATTGGCTGGCCACGCCCAGGAATGAATTCACATTTAAACAAACATTTCAAATAATTACAACAAAAGATAGAAATGTCTTGTAAATAATACAGTTAAAGTCCTGCAAATAAAGACAAACATAAATAAACAAACAACTGAAATCATTACAACAAAATGTATATACAAAGAAATCCAAATTCTTTCCACTTCCTGTGCCCAACTATTAAACAGGAAGTAAAGGCCTTGGCCACCATTTTGTTCCTTGGGCAACAGGGAGAGAAGGTGAGAAACATTACAAAAATCAAAGAAGTCTTAAACATGTGGTGATAATGCATTATGTGTCTAAAAGTGATGAGTTATGATAGACCGGTGACAAGTAGATAAACTACTTTGTCACAATTGTGATCATTAAACCAAATTTGACCATTTTATTACAGTGAAAGACATTTGGGCGGCCGTGGTGCAGCGGTAGGGCGGTCGACCCATGATCGTAAGATTGCAGGTTCAATTCCCACCTTGCACGCCCATGAGTCGAAGTGTCCTTTGGCAAGACACTGAACCCCACCTTGCCTCTGGCTGTGTTTGGCAGAGGAGTGGCCACCAGTGTATGAATGTGTGTGTGACTGGGTGAATGGGCCTGTGACTAAAAAGTGCTTTGTCCTTGTAGGAAGAATGGCGCTATATAAGTACACACCATACACCATTAAAATTCAGGTTGAGTTTTTTCAAAGTCATATTTTAAAAAAAAAGAAATGAAAACATGTTTTGGTAAAATATCGGGATATGTGTCGTATCGCAGGGCGCGATCGGGATACGTATCGTATCGCCAGACTCTTGCTATTAAATACACACCCCTAGTTAGAAAGCAACACTGACAATCAATTTCACCTGTTTTTATGCAAATGGAATAGACAAAAGGTGGAAAAAATAGGAAATAAGCAAGAAACCTCCAATAAAGGAGTGGTTCTGCAAGTGGTAACCACAGACTTCTCTGTTCTTATGTTTTCTGGTTAATGTTTTGGCGACTTTTGAATGCTGACAGTGTTGTCACTCCGGCAGTACCAGTACACAAGTGGCCCAGGTAGTGGGACTCAACCAGGACGCACATCAGTGCGAGCTGATGTGCCGCACTGACGTGATGGAATCATTGCCTGGAGGGTCCAGATTTCGAAAATAGATTTTTCAACTATCTGATTGTCCAAATTAAAAGCTAAGAACCATGTGGATTTTCCATCTCCCTCATAATATGTTTGTTTGAGACTTGTTTTTCTCCGTATTCACAGATCCTGTTTATAAGATGGGGCAATACTGTAAACAGTCAATAGTGCCGTGATTCAGAGATGACATCATTCAATGATTACATCATCAAATAATGACATAGTGTAATGACATTAGATGATGTCATTATTTGTTAACATTACATCATATCAACAAATAATGACATCACGTAATGATGTCATTTTGCATCATGGCATGATGGGATTGAAATGCATTAAATACTCCCCAGAGTTCAGCATTCCTTCAGTTCAATAGCAGCCAGAGAAATCAGCGATCAAAAATGATGCAACAGGAAGAAACCGTTACAAGAGACTGGGCCTATATGGTTGAGAATGAGAGTGACATTATTCTTGGATGGCGACTTTTATAACGAGATTGTCTTCCCAGAGGAAAGTTCCAGAGGACCACAGTATGGACTCTCCTGTCCCCCAAGACAATTTATCTCAAACCTCTGATGGTGACAGGACACATTTAGTCAGAGTGACTTTGAAGGTGATCTGGAGTTGTTTATATCACCTGACAATAGCTACTGCGATGAGCAGACCGATGAGCACAGTCTGGACTCTCCCACCCCCAGAGAATATCCATTTGGACCGTCTGATTCTGACAGAACAGATAGTGAGGAGGACAATTCAAGTGATTCTGATTCAGAAGACTTTGAAGACTCAACATCAGTGGAGTCTGAAGGAGCGTGATGTCCTTGCTTGATCATGATGGATTGATCTCTGGCGCAACAAGTTAAAAAGCCTGTTTAGCCAGAGGAAAAAGAACATCGCCAAAGAAGCTGAACCTCCTTAAAAGAAATATGAGCAGGAGGCATAAGGCTCAGGAAAGGTGGATGTTTCTGAAAAAGTATTGAGCTGGGCGTCATTAGACAAAAAGAGGTAGAAAGGAAATCAAGAGAGCGAGGAGAAGATCCAAAATGTGACAGAGAATTCCTCAAGGTCAAAAAGCAAGCTACTCAGGGTTACAAAGAGGCAGTTTTAGAAGGGGCTGAAATGGTAACAAAACAACTGCTTAAAAATCAACAGTCTAAATTTACAAATGGAAGATCAAATTAAGGAAGGAAACAAAAAGAGGAGAAAAGAAAATCTTGAACTGCGGTTGGTAGAGATGGATGCTCTGTCCAACTCTGCAACCAATAGAATCAGCAACCAAGCAGGAACAGTTGTGTGTGCACCTCCAACAGGAAACGCATCATCACAGGCGGAGTTTGATAGACCTGAAGATGCCTCTGGATTGAACCAAAAACAGACTCAGCTTGTTTTTCAATCACAAAAGTATTTTCACTGTGGAGCTGCACCTAAAGAAAACCACCAATGGGAAGAAAAAAAATCAGACGTAGCCCCAAAGCAAAGCGGACGTCTCTTCTTTCCAACTGCTGGACACGCAGAGTGAATCCCATCCTAACAGTTCAGTTAAGGTTTCCATCAAGCTGACGTTAAAGTCAGCAGCCAGGCTAAATCAAGTGGGTGTGTGCACCTCAGGAAGAAGTCTTGTAATTAAAAGTTCTTTACAAAGAAAGGAGCTACCGACATCAGACAAACTAGAAAGCACACCTCATTGTTGGTAGAACCTCAGAGGACTATCTTTACCATT
This sequence comes from Oryzias sinensis, assembly GCA_037389245.1. Taxonomy (NCBI): domain Eukaryota; kingdom Metazoa; phylum Chordata; class Actinopteri; order Beloniformes; family Adrianichthyidae; genus Oryzias; species Oryzias sinensis. The sequence goes on along the minus strand of CM074488.1, from coordinate 35,482,442 downwards.
GGGCTGCACCTAAAGAAAACCACCAATAGAAGAAAAAAATCGACTAATATTAGCCCCAAAGAAAAGCAAAGCGGACGCCTCTTCTCAACTGCTGGACACACTGAAAGTGAATCCACCACATCAGTTCAGTTAGGTTCCATCAGAAGCGGCCGTTAAAAGTCAACGCATACGTACGACAATATATAGGTCTAATATTAGATAACATTAGCTGTGGGAAAACTACTATTGTAGTAGATAGCGTTGATCAGATCCACATAAATTCAATTTCATGAAGTATTTAGCATTAAACACTTTTAAAAGGGGTAACTGTTTTTTAATAAATGTATATTTAATCAATTGATATTAAAAATGTTAGTGTGTTTTACTATGATAAATGTAATTTGTCATTCATTTATTTTAAATATTTATTTTTTATTTGGAAGTAGAGAAACAAGTCTTCAGTTGATAAATATTTGTACGTCTTTGTTTCTATATATTGGGATTTATTTTTTTATTAAACTTCTGTTCCTTTTGGGTTTTTTATTTTATTTCTTTTTTTCTTTATTAATGGTATAATTTCTCCTTCAAATAAACAAATTATTCTTTTTTTAACTGCACTGTATTCATTTAGTTAGTTTATTTCTGTTTGACTTTTACCTTTGTTCAGTTTCTCTTGATCTTTGTTTTAAGAAGTATCAATATAAAATAAAATAAAAACTAAAATATCCTTTTACATACAGAAATAACTATATATTAATGTATATATTATATATATTGTACAAAACAACTAGAAAGATAGACTCATAAATACATCTCCATGCAGAGATTGCTTTACAAAAAAATATAGTGATACATGAAATATAAAAAAATATATAGAGATAAAGTTGTTTAAATATGAAAAGAGATTAATAGACAAACATACAAATATATATACACATAACCCAGCTAGTGGCGCTGCCACTTTAAAGGTGTGCGGAGGGGTTTGGGACCTCCAGTGATCCAGAGAGCAAAGATATTCTATGAGCCTAAAGCTGCTGTTGTCACCAATAGCAGACAGCTTCTTCAAAGCTTCTTCATGAGAAGGCTACATGAAGTTCTGATAATGTTGTCTGAATTGGAGCCACTCCAGGCCCACTGTTACATCCATTTGAATGCTGCTTTCATTGAAAGGGATGAATGTGTAACTTATAAAAACTAAAACAAACAAACCTGTGAGGGGTCCAGCTTAATAAATGGCAGCCTAGGCCGTTTAACATCAACTTATTAATAACATATTTTATCACAACTATACAGATGATACTCAGATCTATGTGTCACTGACAACAGGTGAATATGGGCCGGGTGATTCACTCAGCCACTCTCTCCAACAGATCAGTGCGTGGATGCAGAACAACTTTCTCCAACTAAACTCAAACAAGACAGAAGTTATTATTTTTGGCCCACAGAAACAAAGAAAGTGTCAGCAACTACCTTCATTCTCTGTCTCTTAAGCCCTCATCAAGTCAGAAATCTGAGGTAATCATTATGTTGGAGCCACATATCAAGTCAATGGCAAGCAGCGGCATTTTACCATCTGAAAAACATTGCCAAAATCAGAAAATATAATGTCAAAGCCAGACCTGGACCTGCTCTGAGCCTCTCCCAAGCGAGCTGTAAAACAGCTTCAGTACATCAGAATGCTGCTGGTCCTGACCAGAACCAGGTATGATCACGTGGTCCTGTGCTCAGGTCTCTGCTAACTCCCTGTACCTCCCAAAAGAATAGACTTCAAAAGTAGCAGCTCTCTTGACCTGCAGTCTCTCCATGGCCGCGCACCAAAGTACATCTCTGGCATGTTAGTGCCATATGAACCATCTCATTCATATAGCACTAACATATCGAATCCTCGAGGGGCCGACCTCCTGTTCAATTCCCAGAGTCAGAACTAAACAAGGGGAATCCAGCGTTTCAATATTCTACAGCTAAAATCTGGAACAACCTCCCTGAAGGTTTATGAACAGGCCTCTTCTGTGTTCATGTTCAAATCTAGACTTAAAACATTTCTGTTTAGCTGTGTATATGACTGAAAGGTCCTATCTGCACTTTTATTTCATTTCCTTCCTTTTTTTTTATTCAATTTTCTTTTCCTTTAGAGTAAATTTTACATTGATTATTTCTATGATGTATTGGGATTTTAATGCATTTTTTCTGTTTTGTAGGCTTTTTAGCAGATTACTTTGTGTGCAATTGTGCTATACAAATACCCCTTATATACCTATGGTATTTTAAGGGCCAAGGTAAGTTGTTGAGTTTTTCTCTTTTTAATACTTGTGTTCACTAAGTTCATCTTGACTTAGCGTTCATTTGTCATGAAATGTTGGTTTCTTTTTCCTGTATTCAAACAAGCATGTGACACAAAACATATTGTAATGTGCAATAGATTTTAAAGTTAGCCATGAACAATTAGTTCAGTGTGTTTGATGTTGAAGTCACATGCTGGATTTGGAATCAGGTTTTGCTTCCATGTTCAGTCAAAAAAAACAAAAGAGCACTGGTAGATGGTACTCTGGCTTCAGCTAGACGGGGTTCAACTCCCTGCAGTGTCCTTGAAAAGTCTTTGACTTTGACATGAAACATCAAAGTAAGTAATCTTCCAAAAAAGATGAGTTACTCTAAGATTATTCCATGTTGATAAAGGTGTTTATTGATCATATTAAATGTATATCATGTATTCTTTTCTATTAAATTGGTTTGCATTGGTTTACGTATGATTATTACGAGTACGGTACACAAATGGTGCAGCTGGTCAGGATGCTCTCGATGGAACCCTAGTAAAAGGTCTGCATGATGGGGTGGAGGAGGAGCTCTGGCCCTCTTCGGTTTACTAGAAGGAGGAATACAGAGTTGTTGGGCTTTCTTGTGATGCAGTGTTGTGGTTCCAAGACAGAGTAGTTGAATCGCAACTTGGGTGCAGCTCACCCTTTCCCTTAGCACCATTGATGATCAGTGGGCGTGTGTGGGTGTGATTCTCCTGAAGTCTAACCATCTCCTTTGTCTTCTCCACATTTAGATGGAGATTGTTGTCTTTGCACCACAGAGCCAGCCTGCTCACCTCACTCCTGTGTGGTGGTCTCATTATTGCGGTGTTAACACAAGGCTGCTTGTTGAAGTATAACAAGATTTCATCTCATTAGGCTTTAGGTGAAAAGGACCCAGAGTCTAAAACGTGTTTTGCTCCTGGGAGGACCCTAAACGTGTGACTGGATCAGACAATAGGTCTGACCTAGAAGCTTGTTGCCTTGGAGTGAAGTGCGGTCCTGAGAAGAAATTCTCTGTTGGTTCTGATCACTCTTTCATGACTAACGTAAATAAAAAATTAGGGAAAAAATAAAAAAAATGGAAATTCAAATAGAAAAGTTGAATTAACATAGAGATTAAAAATATATGGAAAGAGGTTCATCCAGGTTCAACTACATTCTTGATAAAATGGGATAAAACTAGGATTTTAAGGGGAATGTACTGAATAATTCAAAGGTTACAAATTAAAAACAAAATAAAAAAAATAGAAAACGAAACAAAAAAAAAATAGTGAAAATTAATTTGTGCAAAACTGTTGTGCTTAAGTAAACGAAAAAATAAAGAAATGGCATTCAGAAAAAGTAAAACTAGAGGCAGGATGTCTGATTGCTAAAAAAGAATAGAATAAATCAGATAATGGAAACTCAGGCGCCTGCAACAGCAGGCGAGCTTCTAGACCGAGCAGGGGCAGGATGAAAAGGGAGGGCAGAAACCAACTGATTCTCACCTCCTCCCTACCAGGGACAAATCTCCTCTGTTGACGGGTTTTACCCACCAGTATTGATTAAGTAAACCAGAAGGAGGAAAAATAATGTTAGGAGGAGAAAAACTTAGATGGAGTAAAACTATATGGGTTGGTTTGGAAGAAGCTGGAGAGTCATCTAAAGTTGCAGAGGCTTATTTCTAATCATTGAAGTGTCAATCCCAGAACTGGAGAAGAAGATGACCAAGAGGCCCTACACTTCTTGTGTTTTTAGGACCAGGGCCTCATTTACCACTGCGGATTTCGTCCAGAAATGGGCGTCTGAGGATGAAACATAGGGCGTCTTGTGCAGCACAAAATAGCCAGTTTATTGAAACGATGTGCGCGCATCCTAACATCTTTTCCTTTATAAATCACAACCCGATTCTAAATGCAAGCGCAGCTTTGCGACTACATGACTTCGCCCATAGTTGCCCATAAATAATCAGTGAAAGCATACAAATAAATATTCATGGCTTGCTAAATCATAGCAGAAATATGAAATCAAAAACGTAACTTCACTCAATGTGAAGTAGAAGTTGCTCGTTGGCGAATGAAAGAGGAGAAAAGTGTTGTTTGGAGGGCTGGTATGGACGTACTACTAATACCAAAGGCGCGTGGCTGACGGAAGCCGGTGGCAGGCTGCTGCAGCCTTACAACCGGACCGTGGCGAAATAAAAAAAGAAATAGAGAAATAAATGATCGGGACATCAAAGTCGTGAGAAGCTGACGTCTAAGCGCTGCATCGGCAGAGTGTGTCCGCCCGCGAGAGGGACGGAGCTGACCCTCTTGATGAAACTAGCCGTAATATTGGGAATCCTATTAGAGGTCCCACTGCTCCAGGCGTCCTCGAGGAGACGCCGGCCGCGCCAAATCAGGGTGACAGGTAAGAAAATAATTAAATAGATGCGAGTCAAGTCACATGTATGCAGGCTACACAATTACAGATTATTAATATAGAACAAATTTATTTTAGTTGCTGGGTGTTCCAGCGGGGCCAGTGGTTGCAGTGATGCTGCAGCTGAGCAGCCAGGTCTGAGGACCCAAGCGTCCTCCCGGCGCGGCTCTCAGCCCTCCAGCAGTGGGCGTGTCTCACCGATGCACAGTCCTTGAAATGCAGAGGAAGTCAGTGGACCTAATCAGAGAGGTGGCCAAGGTTAGGCGAAATCGAACAGCTAAAATAAACTGCATGCTGAGGAATTCTTAAATAAATAATATTTTTCCACACCTTTTGCGCTGTTCTTTACAAGCGGCATATCGACTTCAAGCGCTAGCGCACAACAACAACATTGGCTCAAATCGTGGGGATGGTGTTCAGGGTCGAGGGCCAACCCACAACAATCAGCGCCAGGGTAGAAACCGCGTTTTTAAGCTGTGCCACATTGGCCAGCGCGCAGCAGATGCCAGCACGATTTGGCACACTGTCACTTTCACGTGTTTCTTCCGGCATCTGCCGGCCGGTGTGCGTTTCTCATTTCCTGCGTTTTTGATAGCGATAAGCCTGGGTCAGAAACTTGCGTGGAGGATACGCCATTTTTCCCGCGTCAAGTTTGCTTTTTATAAATCTCAACTATTAGCGTGAAAGAGTGGCGTGCATATGTACTTTTGTCTTGTCGCATAGCGTTTACTCGTAAAGCCCCTGGACATTGAGGATGTTAGGAAGGCAGTGAGGGGAGTTATCTCTCACGACGAAATGATGGAAGATTCAGAGGAAAACACCATCTGAATGGCGTGAATGTCAACGAGCATATGACTGCTATGAAAACGAACTGGAGGCAAAGTAAGGAAATTCGAATCCTATAGACTGATGGCGATCCACAGACCCGTTTCATATAACAGTCTAGAGTTAATTCAAGTCTTACACTTTAGGACGAATGAAAGCCTTTCCAATGAGACCTGATTATGGAAAGATTGAGGGTCAAACAAAAATGGAGAGTTAGTGTCTGATTTAGAGTCCAGATTTGAGAAGTTTTAAAAAGCTGGCACGAAGTGAACTCAGAGATTATATTAATGATAAAAGTCCCTATAGAAAGCAGCTGAAACAAGCTTTACTGCGAGGTGAGACCAAGTTACCAGACTGAATAAGGACACTACATAGATCTGCCTAGAACACCTACAACCAGTTTGTGAATTTTACTGTTCATGCAGAAAAAGTGATGGTGAATAGAAGAAATTTAAATCAAATTGTAGATACATTTTGGCGGAGGAAAGTAGTGATGTGTTTTTGGAAGAATGTGAAGAAGAAATTGTGGTCGTGGAAAGGAAATTTTAGAAGAGGTTTACAGAGGAGTAACAACAGAGGTCAGAGCAGGTTGATGATGGATGTTGGATTTTGTAAAGCAGAAGATCGTGGGAGAAGAGGTGTCCTGAAAAGAAAGAAATAAAAGATTGACTAGATGGTAAAAGAAATAAATACAGATTAACAATGAATTTTTAGATCTCTAGAAGTTTGTCTTATAAAAGCCAAGAAATAACTTACTTTATGTTCAAGAAACAACTTAGTTTGTTTTTTACTGTGACTCAGGGGCTTGTGGGAACTTTGTGATAGAAGTCATTACAATGATTTTCCTAAGTCAAATGGAAACAATACAAATGAGATCTGCAGATGGTCAAATTGAAACTAAACATTTAAGGTATTGGTTGTTTGAAAATCCTGACACTAATGAAACAATAAAGCATTCCTGTGGTTTTAGCACCAAACTGTCCTTTTAATCTTTTAGGAGAATGTCTTGATAGATTAAAGTTAGGAATTTACTCCACCAGAAAGGAGATGCAAACACGGCGTTGCCCGACACGAACTTTGTCTATTGTGCTAGAGGCAGAGATTAGAAACACACTATTATTGGACTTTAGATCTGCGAAAACTGATCTTGGACCAGACTGCAAAAAAAAAAAAAAAACTTAATGGGTATTTTGTTCAAGTTCTAGGAAATAGAATATTTAGCTGTTGTAACTCCAAGATAAAGGATTCTGAAGGTGGGACCCCTGTGTGGGCCTCAGCACAATCAGCAGTGACATATAACTGAAACATACAAACTGTTTAAGATAAGCCAGTTACAATCTACACTGATGTGTATCGTTCCTTTACAGTGCGTTTATTTGTCAACAATTGGAAGAACAGAGAGGGTTTCAAGCGTCAACAGGAAAACCAATAGCATGGAGCTTACTGAAAAGGTAATGCTGCTGTAATGTTACCATCTAAAGGTAGCAATATGTAAATGTGAGGACACACGAAGAACAGATCATATTTCTAAAGAAATGCCTCTGCAGATGCAACAGCAAAACAAGCTGCAACAAAAGATGTAGAAATAACAAATGAGGATGTGACTGCAGATGCACAACCACTGATGTTTTAAAAGGAAATGCAACACAAGCGATCCAAACAAGAAAAAAGATTTATGGTTGAAAAGGAGCAAAAGTCGGAACCAAGGTCTTTATGTCAGCACAGAGAAAGGTAAACCTATTTTACTTAAAATCCATGTACAAATGGGCAGCAATTTAGAGGTCATGGGCCTTGCCATGATTCAACAAGGAGGATGAATTTATTAAATATTATACAACTTATGGTTATTCTCTATTCCAAGAATTTTTTGTAAACGATGTGTTATGCTTATGCGTCATAATCCCCAAGGCAATGTTCAGCCTAAGAGAGGAAAATTTCCTGAATCAACTTTTCCTTTCCATACATTTCATATGGATTTTATTGAATTGAATAAAAGCAAGGGATTGAAATATTGTTTAGTGATTATTGATGCATTTTCCCAAATGGTTGAAATTTTCCATGTGCAACACAAGGATGCCATTACAGTAGCTAAAACTATTTGTAAGAGAATAATCCCAACTTTAGGCATACGATAAGTGATAATGGTACACATTTTGTAGAAATCAACTGATAAGACAAATGGCTCCAACATCTTTAGCCATTGATTTAAAGAGACATTGTAGTTATCACCCACAGAGTGCAGGATTGGTTGAGAACTAATAGCACTATCAAATCAAAGTTAAAAGAAAATGCATGGAAGAGACAAACGAACGGTGGCATGACTTTTAGACTTAGTTCAGCTAAGCATCGCATTATCCTACGCACAACAGGTCAACCTTCGCGCCTTTTGGCAGAAATGTTGTATGGGCGTTCTTATAGGTTACAGACCTTGATCTTACACAGCAACATTCTCCAGATGATGATAAAATTTGAGTAGTTATTTGAAAAAATGTTTTACCACTAAAGATATTACAAGGACAAATCAAGTGCCAGGTCCTTTTTATACAGGACGCCTGCTTTGGGTTGGTGACTGGGTGTTGTGAAGACCATAAAAAAGAAGTGTTGGTCAACCCGCGATTAGGAAGGGCATTCAAGTCCTGCTGACTACACCAACAGCTGTCAAGATTGCTGAAGGACGTCTTGGATCCACCTGTCACACTACAAGAGAAAAAAGCATCTGGGTGGAGTTAATTCCAACTGCTAGGTAAGAAGTCTCTGGTGACTACAAGAGCAGCAAAGCTGCTTGTCTCAACGATCAGCAGCTTGAGATCCCACCTAGTCTTAGGGAAGAAAAGCACACCAGATCTCTTTTTTGCACTACGGATCCTACACTGTTAGAGGAGACTTGAGGTGATGTGCTAGTAACCTCTCCCTCTCCCAAGGCAGGTACATATCCCACCATGGCGTGTCCCAACTGGGTTAAGGAGCAGTTTATTTTGTTTACTGTTCCTGCTATTCCTGACAGGAGCCACCACAGGATTTGGTTCTTTTGGAATCATTATCCACCTGCAAGAAAAAGAACCACCAACTTGAGGAAAGACTAAGCCCATTTCTACAGCGATGGCTAGTATTGATGGGCATGATGTTTTGAACCAATCCAAAAATGAACATAACTCACCTGTATATGACCAAATTCTTGAGTATAGGTATGTTATGTTACTGGCTAAAAAGGAATAGATCTGGTGCTATGTTTGTTCTGTATTCAACTTCATCCTCATCTAATTTACATACCAAAAGCAATTTTTCTGAGTGGAAGCGACTGTGTTATTGAATATAATACCAGAGGGTATATTAGTACAGACGATCACCACTTCAAATGGTACTCTTAGCCAAGGCCGAGTTACAGAGTTTGTATCAGTTTAAAAAACTGAAATTGAAATTGCCAAAATCATTAGCTCCATATGCTAGTGTGGAACCAGGAACTGTGTTTCCACATTGTGTAACTGACAATGGCACAGAGTTTTTAGGAACTTTGCCGACAAAAATGTGTCATGAACTTCTTATTCCTTCACAGTCAGATCATCAGCAGAGTTTCCCCATGGTTATGCAGTTCCCTGCCCAGAAAGGGCGTTGTGTTGGATCCTAATCCAGGAATTTGGAGTAGGTAACAATGGAGTACTTCATTAGTTGATCAAATGTTTTTGGTTATGTGGGCAGGCCCTCAACCTCAGTCTACCTAGAGACTGGAATTGGGATTTGTGTTTCTGTAAAGGTCTGGGTCACACTTTGGTCTACCAGTCATGAGCCTCACCTCGCCAAGATGTAACCTTGTGATGTCAGCCCACATGATTCCATGTGGGATCGAATGATCCTGAATATAAGCTGCACTGGAATACTGGGGAGAAAAAGGTAACTATAGCATTGTTTCTAGGTGGGAAATACTAAACTCTCCAAATTGAGACCGTGATTTGTGATTGGGTTTTTTATTTTTTAGCTACAATTAAAAGCATTTAAAAGGCTATAATGAAGAAATGTCCAAGCATAGAGCTTATGGTTCTACAGAACTGATTGGTTTTTGAGACTTATTAGTTTGCTCCAGGAGGAGATGTTTGTAAAAATGGTAAATGATCACTTGTTGTACATTTATTCCTGACAACACAGATGAGTCACAGCATCACTGACATTACATCAACTTGGTTTCCAACAAGCAATGCAGGATGACCAGAAACCCCAATCTTGGGATTTCTTCTCCTGGTTTGCTTTTGGTTCCTGGTAACTTTGTTAAAAATAGTGGCTTCCTATTCTTATCAGACACTGATCATATGTTGTGTGTTTTGCATAATGGTTTTCTTGTATTCAATCTATGATTTCCAGAGCAGTGAATAGGAATTGGACTACAAAAGTCATTCTTATGAGTCAAGAATACAACTTGTTATTAAAGAGAACAAGATGACTGTAATGATTTTAGTGAAATGACTTGAAAAGAAAAGAAAAAGAACTACATTTGAGTGTAAATTGAAAATTTTATGAAAATAGATATAATAAGAAAAAGTAAAGTGTGATATTGGATGTGAATTGCACATTTATCAATGATAAAAGGAGGGACGTATATGAAGGAAAATTGTTTTATTATTATCATTGTTGTTAAATGTATTTGTTTAAATGTTAACTCAAGATTGACCTTTTACCTCTTCTGAAAACAGTTGTGTTTGTTCATCTGCTTCTCATCCCAACAAGGAAGAGAGAGGGGGTTCGCTTACTGTCCTTAGCTGATAAGGGGATTTTCAGACTTAGAATCCAACCAAAAGAGGGTCATTTGGCAGCCACTAACTAGACTTTTCTCTTTGTCTTAAAAATGTTACCTCCTTCTTTTGTTCTCAATAAAAGCAGCACAAGGAGAGCAGACCTTTGAGAAGAAGAAAGCCGTGGTAGACATTTCTGTCCTCTTTGCTCCTCTCCCTCGTGGATGACAAACTTGATTCTTGTTCTGGTTTGTTGTTTATAATTGTGTTTTTCTTTAATGTCTAGATGCATTTATCTGACAAAGACCTTCCACCACTGTTGAGTGAAGGGTTTAGACTTGATGTTGGGGAATTCAGTCGTGAGTCAGCAGAGTGAAGAAGAGACTCAACACACATCATGAGACCCCTGTGTTCATTGTGATAGTCCTTGTGGTGTTGTTGCAGACGCAAACTGCCTGTGGTCTCCCCGTCAGAAAGTCCAGCAGCCAGTTACACAGAGGTGTTGAGTCAAGTTGGTCAGCTTGTGGATGAGCTGCTGTGGGAAAATGGTATTGACAATGAGCTGAAGTCAATAGTATTCTGACATGCCAGTCTTTTGTTTCCAGGTGGGTGAGGGCTGAACGGAGGGCTGTGGAGATGGCATCATCAGTCTTCCGTCACTGCTGTCTCCTGAAGTGGTAAGCCATCCTCCTGGAGTACTCCCTCTTAGCCACCCTGATGCCACGTGACAGGTTGGCCCTGGCTGTTCTTAGACCCCTTAACCTTAATATGAGGTTATATGAGGAAGGGGTAGATTGGGGACAGCTGGCTAATCCCCGGTCTGGTCCTAAACTTAGAGTGCAATGTGAACTCACAGTCGCGTGGTGACAGTTTGCTCCTCTCCCCGCCGTTGTTGTGTTTTTGTTGGGGGGAGCAAGGCCTTAGCCAGGAACTTGGGCAACATGCTAGCATCCATTATTGGTATTGTGGCAGTCCTGTCTCACTCTGAGCACTTTACCCAGAGTTTGGTGCACAAGATGACTTGGTTGGTGCAGCATTTAAAAGCAGACCCGTTTTTCGTGGGGTATTTTCCTTCGATGTTACTTTTAGCTCTGAAAGCTCTTGGATGGGGCAGTTTTTCTCCAGTCCTTTGTGATTTTGACAGGCAGATTTGTTGGTGGTTTTGCTCCTGCTGAAACATAAGTTTTGTGAACTGATATTCTGTTAAAGAAGTCCTCTTATGTACTTACTGTAGTTCGCGTGAAAATGTGAAGCTCGTGTCATTCTTTTCTCGTGGTTCATCACGATTAAACTGGTGAAATAGTCAAATGGAGAACTGTCTGTAGTTTTCTTCCTTGAACTTTGAGCCGACAGTAAGAACCATCTTTCGAATCCATGGGAAGCTTTTCTAGTATGGGACCAATGCCTCTAACAGTGTCCAAGTATGCGAGTCCTGTTAAGTAACCTTCCTCCTTAGTAACTTGAACTTCCATAAGCAGATCACCCAAATCCTGCTTGCTGGAGTATTCTTTTGCAGTTATTCTTGGGAAATCCTCAAGTCTTTTAAACAAATCTTTTTCTGCCACTGCAGGTGCGGCAATGCTTACTCCTGAAGGCGTGCCCAGGCCTTTTCCAGAGCTACACTGGGATTTCCAGCGTGCACGGACCTGATTCTTTTAACATGTTTTACAGATTCAGTCCCATGCCAGTGCTTAGATCATATTTCAGTAGCAGTAGGTCCTATCTGCAGTAACATTGTAGAATATTGTGCATATGCTCTGCCAACTTTCAGGTCTGTCATCAAACTGGTAGAACATACTCACCAGAAGTCTGGCCGGGCCAAATACTTTTGTGGCTACAAAGATTCCAGCTTCAGATGTTATGTTGGGAGGAGTGGTGATACCTTCTGGGTCATATGATGGTGAAGCTGGGTTTAGTGGAAGACCATCAAAGTAATGAGTTGTCTTTGGCTTTGTCTGTCATCCTCTTTTCTCGTGGCTGCTGTTTTTTTGTGATGTTTTGGTTTGGCGAAAAAGGAACAATTTCTTGTGCCTTTACCTCCCTGAGCATGCCATGTGACAGGCTTTGATCCAAGCTTCGTCACTGGATTGTGGAGCACAATGAGGGATGTGGCTTTCTTGTGACTGGAGCTGAACTTGTTTTTACTTGTTATGCCTTTTCCATTTCTTGAGCAAATTAATCTGATTCTTCACCAGTTCGGTTCCTCCAGCTGCTTCTAATGTTTCTTGTAATGGCTGCAGCAGCTCTCTTTGGAATTCAGCACCTAACTCTGCTTCCTAACTTTGCTTTGTAACTGTAGCTCTGCTGCTTTTGCTGCACTGCTTCAAGCTTTGCTGCTTTTTTCAGCATATAGAGGCCTTGCTGCTTCTGCTTGACATGTGCCCAAATAACTGCACTAGATGCAGAGAAAAAACTTTGTGTTTTTGATGCTTTTCAGCTTAGATGCTTCCTTTTGTCTTCCATCTTCTTTTAGTTAAACTCCGATTTTCTTCAACTTTTCAATATACTATACTATACTTTTACTATACTATACTATACTATACTATACTATATATACTATACTATACTATACTATATACTTTTAATGTGGCCGTAGCTTTCAAACTGACAACTATCTAAACTTTGCTCCAACATAAAACAAGATGTGTCCTCTTGAAATTGGTTTAGTGTGAGCTTGTAATCTGGTGTTTAAGTGAAAAGTGTAAAAATACAAAATAAAAACAGTCCAATAGCAGTCCTTCTAAATAACATTAAACAAAATGAATCAGTATTTTTAGCCTTCATAGAAACACAATATGCCAAATCGCACACATCCAGCGGCACACCATTATGTTTAACTTTAAGACTTATCAGACAGATTTAAATCATGAAAAATTCCTAAAACTTCTTTAAACCCAAAAAATACCTACAGATTATTAAACTACCAGCAGGGGATCAACCAAAAGTTCAAGCGGTTCGAATGCAAAAACAGGCAGGACATCAGCTCTCAGCATCAACAGTTTTTTCCTCCATTAAATACCTCCAACACACCATTTCAGTGTAGCAAAAAATAAAAGTGGGGCTTCACAATAAAGATCTCGGTACAAAATATACCTGAAAAACTTTTGACTGAAAGGCCATAACAACTAATAAACAGTACCCATTGATTCAGTGATGACATCATTGGTGATGAGCATCATTGGTGATGACATCATCAATGATTACATCAAATGACATAATTAATAATGATATTAGATGAGGTCATTATTTAGTATCCATAAATGACATTACGTAATGATGTCATTTTGCATCATGGCATGATGGGATTGAAATGCATGAATACTCCCCAGAGATTCAGCATTCCTTCACTTCAATAGCAGCCAGAGAAATCAGCGATCAAGAATGATGCCACAGGAAGAAAACGCTACCCGAGACTGGGCCTATGGTTTGAGAATAGAGAGTGACATTGGCTCTTGGATGTGACTTTTATAACATGATTGTCTTCCCAGAGGAAAGTTCCAGAGTGGACACGAGTATGGACTCTCCTGTCCCCCAAGACAATTTATCTCAAACCTCTGATGGTGACAGGACATTTAGTCAGAGTGACTTTGAAGGTGATCTGGAGTTCTACAACACTATGTCACCTGACAATAGCCTAGCGATGAGCAGACCCGATGAGCACAGTCTGGATTCTCCCACCCCAGAGAATATCCATTTGGACCCTGTGATTCTGACAGAACAGATAGTGAGGAGGACAATTCAAGTGATTCTGATTCAGAAGACTTCCAAGAAGACTCAGCATGGTGAGTCTGAAGGAGAGAAACTGATATCAAGCAATCTTGATGTGATTGATTGATCTCACAAGCATAACAAGTTAAAGCTGTTTTTAGCCAAGGAAAAAACATAGCAAAAAGCTAGCGTCATAAGAAATAAGCAAGCAGGAAAAAGCGCAAGGCTCAGGAAGATTGGATGTTTTCCGAAAAATGTGACTTGGAGCGTCACATTAGACAAAAAGGTAGAAAGAGTAAAGAGAACTTGAGAGAAGATCCAAAATGAAGCAAAATTCCTCAAGGTCAAAAGCAAGCTACTCAGAGAGGTTACAAAGCCCGGATTTAGAAAGAAGACTGAAATGGTGACAGTAACTGCTTAAAATAACAGTCTAAATTTACAAACTGGAAGATCAGAATTGGAAAACAAAAAGGAGAAAAAAAAAGAAAATGTAGACTGCAGTTGGTAGAGATAGATATTTTCTGACAACTCTGCGGCCAATAGAATCAACAACCAAAACTTGAGAGACAGTTGTTATTATTGCACCTCAACAGAAAGCTTATCTGTATCACAGGCCAGTTTTAGTAGACCCTGAAAGTTACCTCTGGATTGAACCAAAAAACGAATCAGCTGACTTTTTCAATCACAAAAAAAGTGTACTGCTAATGGGCACTAAGAAAACAACCAATGGGAGAAGAAAAATCAGGCCAGTAACGCCCCCAAAAGCAAGCAGACGTCTCCTCTCAACTGCTGGGACACACTGAAAATTAGATCACCATCAGTTCAATTGGGTTCCACATCAGAAAAGCGGCCGTTCAGGGGTGGCAGCAGGCTAAATCAAGTGGGTGTGCACCTCAGGAAAAGTCTTGTGAACAACAATGTTCTTTTACAAAGAAAGACTCGGCAGCAGACAAACTAAAAGCCTCTATTATTTGGTGAGACTCAGAGACCATCTCTTTACTATTGGAGCTGCACCTAAAAGAAAACCACCAATAGAAAGAAAAATCAGACTAATAGCCCCAAAACGAGCAGGACCTCTTCTCAGCTGCTGGATTTGAAAGTGAATCACACATCAGTTCAGTTGGTTTCACATCAGAAAAAAGAAAGCCGTTAAGAATCCTTACATGACACATGCATAATATATGAGTGTAAATATTAGATAGCATTAACGGCAGAGAGAAAACTACTATTGTAGTAGATAAGCGTTGATCCAGTCCACATAAATTCAATTTCATGTGATAGTTAGCATTTATTACTTTTAAAAAGAATTGACATGTTTTTTAATAAATGTATATTTAATTATTTGATATTAAATATTAGTGTATTTTACTATGATAATAAAGTTAATATTCATTTATTTTAAATATTTATTTTTTTTTTTTTATTTGGAAGTAAGAAACAAGTCTTCAGTTGATAATATTTGTAAATGCTTTAATTTGTATATAATGGGATTTTTTATTAAACTTCTGTTACTTTTGGAGTTTTATTTGTTTCTTTTTCTTTATTAATGGGTATAATTTCTCAACCTTCAATAAACAAAAAATATTCTTTTTACTTCTTCATTCATTTAATTAGTTTTATTTCTGTTTTGACTTTTACCTTTGTTCCAGTTTCTCTTGATCTTTGTTTTAAGTATTAATATAAAAATAAAATAAAACTAAAATATACTTTTACATGCAAATATGTATATGTCTTATATATTAGATATATTGTACAAAAAAACTAGAAAGATAGACTCATAAATACATCTCCATACAGAGATTGCTTTACAAAAACATATAGTGATAAATGAAGTATAAAAAAAAATATAGAGAATAAAGTTGTTTAAACATGAAAAAGAATTAATAGACAAACATACAAATATATATACACAGCATGATAACTACTTACTTTAAGATATTGGAGGGTTTAGGGAGCTCAGTGATACCGGGCAAAGTGTCTGTAGGCTAAAGCCCTGCTGTTGTCACCAATAACAGACAACTTCTTAAAAAGCTTCTTCATAGAAGGCTACATGAAGTTCAAGTAAATGTTGTCTGAATTAGGAGCCTCATTTCTTTATACATTTGATTGTATGCTGCTTTCGACGAGGATGAATGGCAACATAAAGACAAAACAAACAAACCTGTGAGGCCAGCAATAAAATGGCAGCTAGGCCGTTTAACATAGCAGTAATAACATATTTTATCACAACTATGCAGATGATACTCAGATCTATGTGTCACTGACAACAGGTGAATATGGGCCGGTGGATTCACTCAGCCACTCTCCAACAGATCCGGTCGTGGATGCAGAACAACTTTCTCCAGCTAAACTCCAAACAAGACGGGATTGTGTGCAGCCCCTGAAACAAAAGAGAGAAAGTGTCAGCAGCTACCTTCATTCCTCTAATATCATAAACCCTCACATCAAGTCAGAAATCTAGAGGTAATCATTATGTTGGAGCCATATCAAGTCCGAAATGGCACAACAGCGGCATTTTACCATCTGAAAAAACATTGCCAAAATCAAAAATAATGTCAAAAGCCAGACCTGGACCTGCTCACGGCCTCTCTCCAGCGAGCCTGGCAAAAACAGCTTCAGTACATCAGAGAATGCTGCTGCTCGAGGTCTATTAGGGGAACCAGGAGAGTATGGTCACAGTAGTCCTGTGGTACTCAGGGGCCTCCTTTTATATAAGCGTTAGCGTAGGCACAAAAGAAGGCATTACCGCCACTCTCTACATAATAGTGATATTATAAAACAACTTATTGTGGAAAATGTAAGATTATTCCATGGCTCTGACAGGCGTGCGCTTACAAAAGCAGGTTGAAATGAAGCGGCGACACAGGTCAACTGAGTAGAAACACATGAGAGTGAAATAATAATCCTGCACTCATAAATAACACAGAAGACTTCAAAAGCAAGACTTACAGTAATAACATACTACGGTACACATTTGGTGATCAGCAGTGAAACAAAAAAAAAAAGATAAAGCGAAAATTACAACAGAAATTCAAATGAACTTACATATTTGGAAAAGAAAAATTAAATATGTTCTGCAACCAATGGCATGTAGTGCGAATTCATCCTCATAAATTATATAGATAAGAGAACAAAATAATGTACAAAACTGATATTCTCAATGTGTCCGTCTACAGCGGGCCAGAGATATAGGTGTGTCTTGGAGCTGGTGGTGGGCGTACTAATAATTGTCCACTGAGAAAGTTGTTTTCATATTAAAACATTTCTTCATAAGCTATGGAATTATGGTATTCATGCATATACCTTTAGTTTGTTTTATTCTTGATAGCTAATGTATAGCATATATTCGAAAACAACAAAGAAATTACATTAGCGGATCAATTTCCCATTTCCGTGGAATTATTACCGACATCCTGTATGTCAGATGTAATTAAATGGAGGAAATAAATGCCCCATCTGTCGTAATAGCCTTTTAATGGCTGATCTTGCGCTCTTAGAAGATATGTGGCAAATGGAAGAATTGAGATGAGCAGCATCTTTTAGACAGCAAGAAGACTTGCTGGAAGCAGGGAGCAGTGGCATGGGCAGTTCCACTTCCCTGAGCCGTCCTGTTGGACCTCTGCGGGCACAGGCCAGCCTGAGAGCACTTTCGGAGAACCACCGCGTGTCACCCGGTGCAGCCATCTGGCGCCAGTCAAGCCCCCCCAGTCACCCCACCGATCAGGCGCTGTAGGCTGAGGCGCTACAGCATTTGCGGCGATCTGCCCCCGTTGCCCTCAAGTGCCTTTGGCATTAGTAATGTCCACACTGTTAGCCCTCAAGCAACACTTTCTCCTCCTCCCATGGCAATACTTCTACTTCTGTTAGGTGAAGTTGCGTTTTGATTTTCCCTCGGTGTTTTGCCATGATTTAAAATCATGAATATTCATTTATAGACGTTTAGGACTTTATTTATGGACAATATGGGCGTCGTGAGCCATAAAAGCTTCTTCATTTGGAATGGTTGTGATTTAAGGGAAAATGCGTGGGATGTGTAATCTTGCCGCGGTTTCTCGTCGAATATTTCTTGATAAATGCGCAGTCCTATATTTCATCAATGCATGCTTCACAGCGCCAAATTCTCTGCTAGTTTTATAAATGAGGCCCCAGGTCTGCACTTTCCTGTACCTCAAAAATAGACTTCAAAAGCAGCTCTGCTTGTGTACAAATCTCTCCATGGCCACTTGCTCCAAAGAGGTACATCTCTCATATTGGCCATATGAACTTCAGCATCTCATTCATATGGCACTAACATAGTCACAGGGGACAAATCCTGTTAGTTCCCAGAGTCAGAACTAAACAAGGGGAATCAAGCGGTTCATATTCTGCAGCACAAATCTGGGTGACACCTGAAGTTTAATAAAGACAGGCCTCTTCTGTGTTCGTAATTTCAAATCTAGACTTAAAAGATTTCTGTTTAGCCGTGTATATGACTGAAAGGTCCTATCTGCACTTTTCTTTCATTTCCTTCCTTTTTTTAAATCAATTATCTTTTCTTGTAAAAATAAATTTTAAATTATTTCTGATGTATTGTGATTTTATTATTTTTGTTTGTGAAGGACCTTAGATACTTTATTATGCAATTGTACTATAAATAAGCTTCATACTTACCTATATGAGTATTTTAAGACCCAAAAGGTAAGTTGTTGAGTTTTCTCTTTTAATGCATGTGTTCATTTTAAAGTTAGTATTTGCCTTGGAAATGTACATTTGTTATGAAATGTTCGGTTTCTTGCATGTGACACAAATACATATTTTTAATGTGCAATAGATTTTAAGAAAGTTAATACATGAACAAATTATTTCAAGTGTGTTTGATCATTTGAAGTCATGCTGGTTGGAATCAGGTTTTTGCTTCCCATGTTCAGTCAAAAAAACAAGAGCACTAGTAGATGGTACTCTGGCTTCAGCTAGACGGGGTTCAACTCCCTGCAGTGTCCTTGAAAGTTTTTTGACTTTGACATGAAACATCAAAGTAGTAGTCTTCAAGCTTGATTCCTAGAGTTATAAAGATTATTCCATGTTGATAAAGAATTGTTTAACAATTGATCAATATATTAAATGTATATCATGTATTCTTTTCTATTAAATTGGTTGCATTGGTTTGTATTATGATTGGCACCAACTTGACACTTTTCCCCTTAAATTTCAGATGTGAGGAAACAGCTGCTGTTCCTGGAATTGACTTTTCATGTGAAACAAAAAATTAAGCTCCAATTGAAAAATGCTTCAACAGGGGTGGGCACATGACATACAGCACAAGTGAAATTACTTACCTGTGCAAGCAGCTTATAAAATAATAACTTGAAATAAATATAATAAGCAATCTCTTTATGTACTTTTTCATAGTTGAGAGAAAATATGAAGCTCGTGTCATTCTTTCTGCGTAGTTCATCACGATTAAACTGGTGGGGAAAATAATAGTCAAATCGGGGAGAACTGTCTGTAGTTTTTCTTCCTTGAACTTTTTGAGCGACAGTGAGCCATCTCCTGAATCATAGGGAAGCTTTTCTAGTATGGGACCAATGCACTCTAACAGTGTCCAGAAATTGTCTGAAGGTCCTGTTAAGTAACCTTCCTCCTTAGTAACTTGAACTTCCATAAGCGAATCCACCCAAATCTCTTAACTTAGAGTATTCTTTGCAGTTATTCTTGGAAATCCTCCAAGTCTTTTAAACAATCTTTTTCTGCCACTGCAGGTGCAGTAACACTCTGAAGGTATTGCCAGGCAGCACTCCCAGAGCACACTGGGATTTCCAGCGTTACTTACCGGACCTGATTCTTTTAACATTTTTTACAGGATTCAGTCCCAAGCCACTTAATTAGCAGATCAACATTTTCAGTAGCAGTGAGTCCTATATCTGCAGTAACATTGTGTAGAATGATGAGCCGCCATGCTCTGTAACTTTCAGGTCTGTCATCAAACGGTAAGGCACCTTACTCACCCAGAAGTCCTGTGGAGCCAAACTCTTGAGCCAAGTTTCCAGCTTCCAGATGTTATGTTGGGAGGTGGTGATACCTTCTGGGTCATATGATGGTGAAACTGGGTTTAATGGAAGACCATCAAGAAGTATGTAAGAGTTGTCTTTGGCTTGAGGTCTGTCATCCTCTTTACTCGTGGCTGCTGTTTTTGCGGTCTTTTTGGTTGGCAGAAAGACAATTTCTTGTGCCCTTTTACCTCTAGGCATGCCTTATAATGAAACTTTGATCAAAACTAGGTCCTCTGGATTGTGGGCTGTGGGGATGTGGCTTTTTGTGACTGGAGCACAGACTTGTTTTTCAACATTTATGCCTTTTCCAATTTTCTTGAGCAAATGAATCTGATTCTTCTGATTCCAGTTCCTCAACTACTTCTAATGTTTCTGCTTGTCCAATGGCTACTGGCAGCCTCTCCTTTGAATTCAGCACCTTCTTTCTGCTTCTTTAGCACAGCAACATGGCTCTGCTGCTTTTATACTTTCTGCTTCAAGCTTTACTGCTTTTCAGCATATAGAGCCTACCTTGCTGCTTTCTTGAGCATGTGCTAAATATGCTGCTCTAGATGCAGAAAGGAGAAAAACTTTTTGTGGTTTTTGATGCTTTTTCTGACTTAGATGCTTCCTTTTTGTCTTCCATCTTCTTTTAGTTAAACTCCGATTTTCTTCAACTTTTCATTTATACTATACTGCTCTTTATATACTATACTATACTATACTATACTATACTATACTGTGACTTAACTTTCAGCTTGACAGCTATCTAAACTTTGCTCCAACATAAAACAAAATGTGTCCTCTTTGAAGGTGGTTTAATTAACAGGCTTGTAATCTGGTGTTTAAGTGAAAGTGTAAAAAATACAGAAATAAAAACAGTCAAATAGCAGTCCTTCTAAATAACATTAAACAAATGAATCCAGTATTTTAGCCTTCGCCAAGAGCTTACACAATATGCCAATTGCACACATCCAGCGGCACACCATTATGTTTAACTTTAAGACTTATCAGACAGATTTAAATCATGAAAAATTCCTAAAACTTCTTTAAACCCAAAAAATACCTACAGGTGTCGCTTCTGTAGGGATCAACCAAAAAGTTCAGCCCGGATTTGAATGCAAAACAGAGCGGGACATCAGCTCTCCAGCATCAACGACGTTTTTTTCCTCCATTAAAATGCACTCAGCACATCCATTTGATGTAACCGCCAAAATAAAAGTGGCGGCACAATAAAGACCTACAAAATATACCTGAAAAACTTGACTGAAAGGCATAACAATAGTAAACAGTACGTATTGATTCAGTGATGACATCATTGAGGTGATGACATCATTCAATGATTACATCATCAAATATGACATAGTGTAATGATATTAGATGAGGTCCATTAATTACATTTACCGTACATCATATTAACCGATAATGAGCTTATTACGTAATGATGTCATTTTGCATCATGGCATGATATTGGGATTGAATGCATAAGGTCTCCCCCAGAGTTCAACATTCCTTCGCCTTCAATATGCTTATCAGAGAAATCTAGCGATCAAATGATGCAACAGAAAACCGTTACAAGACTGGGCCTATATGGTTGAGAATGGTGACATTGTCTTGGATAGCTGACTTTTTATAACATGATTGTGTCTTCCCCAGAGGAAAGTTCCAGAGGAAAGGACCTTTTAGTAATTATGGACTCTCCTGTCCCCTAAGATGATTATCTCAAGCCTCTGATGGTGACAGGATATTTTAGTCAGAGTGACTTTGAAGGTGATCTGGGTTCTACAACACTTTGTCACCCACCGACAATATGCTTCTGGCGATGAGCAGACCAGGTGAGCACAGTCTGGATTCTCCCCCGAAGAATATCCATTTGGACCGTCAGTTCTAACAGAACAGATAGTGGGGAGGTTAATTCAAGTGATTCTGATTCAGAAGACTTCCAGAAGACTCAACATCAGTGGAGTCTAGGAGAAAACTGAATAATCCTTGATCTTGATGGATTGATCTCCTGGCGCAACAAGTTAAAAAAGCTGTTTAGCTAAGAGGACTTAAAGAACATCATAAAAAAGCTGAACCTCATAAAAGAAATATGAGCAGAGCGCCAAGGCTCAGGAGGGTGGATGTTTTCTGAAAAAGAGTATTGGCTGGAGTCACATTAGACAAAAGAGAGTAGAAAGGGAAATCAGAGAACTTGAGGAAAGATCCAAAAATGTGACAAATTCCTCAGGGTCAAAAAGAAACAAAATATGAGAGAGATTTACAAAGCAGTTTTAGAAGAGAGAGACTGAAATGGTAACAACAACTGCTTAAAATCAACAGTCCTAAATTTACAAATGGAAGATCAAATTGGAAAAGAAAAGGAGAAAAGAAAATCTTGAACTGCAGTTGAGGTAAGAGATGGTCTTTCTGTCCCAACTCTGCAACCAATAGAATCCAGCAACCAAACAGAGACACCAGTTGTGTGCACCTCAACAGAAAACATCATCACAAGCCGGGGTTTGATGAACCTGAAAGTGCCCTCTGGATTAGACCAAAAAACAGACCTCAGCTTGTTTTTCCAATCAAAAAATATTTTTCCACTATTGGAGCTGCACCTAAGAAAACCGCAATGGGGGAGAAAAGAAAAAATCAGACCATTAGCCCCAAAAGCAAAAGCAGGGCACGTCTCTTCTCAACTGCTGAGACACACAAAATTGAATCCACCACAACAGTTCAGTTGGGTTCCATCAAGAAGCCCGGCCGTTCAAGTCAGCAGCCAGGCTAATCAAGTGGGTGTGCAGCTCAGCAAAGTCTTATGAACAACAAAGTTCTTTACAAAAGAAAGACTTCGTCATCAGACAAACTAGAAACCTCATTGTTGGTAGAACCTCAGAGGACTATCTTACTATTGGAGCTGCCTAAAACCACCAATAAGAAGAAAAAATCAGACCATTAGCCCCAAAGCAAAGCCGGACGCCTCTTCTCAACTGCTGGACACACTGAAAGTGAATCCACCACATCAGTTCAGTTGGGTTCCATCAGAAGAAGCGGCCGTTAAAGTCAGCCGCAATACATGCAGCAATATATAGGTGTAAATATTAGATAACATTAGCAGCCAGGAAGCTACTATTGTGGTAGATAGCGTTGATCAGATCCACATAAATTCAATTTCACTTAAATGCATTATTTAGCATTAACACTTTTAAGGGGTGACATGTTTTTAATAAATGTTTATTTGAACATTTGATATCAAAATGTTAATGTTTTTTATGACGATAAATGTAAGTTGTCATTAATTTTTTTTTGGAAAAGTTTTTACTTGGAAGTGCAAAACAAGTCTTCAGTTGATAAATATTTGCCGATCTTTATTTTATTTTAGGATTTTTTTTATTTAGTTTCTGTTATTTTTGGGTTTTTATTTGTTTGCTTTTCTTTAATAATGAGTGAAATTTCCTGACCTTCCAATAAACAAAAAATATTATTTTTTAACTGCATTGTATTCATTTAGTTAGTTTATTTCTGTTTGACTTTTACCTTTGTTCAGTTTCTATTGATCTTTGTTTTAAGAAGTATTAATATAAATAAAATAAATACTTTACATCCAAATATTTATATATTGTCTTAGACAAAACAACTGGAAAGATAGACTCGCCATGCATCTCCATACAGGGTGCTTTACAGAAAGAAATATTGCTGATACAATAAATGTCAAAATATATAGAGAATAAAGTTGTTAAAAAAAAAAAAAATATGAAAAAGATGAATGAACAAACTTATACAAATATATATATACATAGCCTTCAGTAAACTGCCACTTTAAAAGGTGTGGAGGGTTTGGGAGCTCCAGTGATCCTAGGAGCAAAGATGTCTGGGGCTAATTCCCCTCCGTTGTCACCAATAGCATACAGCTTCTTCAAAGCTTCTTCATGAGAAGGCTACATGAAGTTCTGATAATGTTGTCTGAATTGGAGCCACTCCAGGCCACTGTTACACATCCACGAATGCATGCTGCTCACGTGGATGAATGTGTAACATAAAAAGACAAAACAAACGAACCCTGTGAGGTCAGCAATAAATGGCAGCTAGGCCGTTTTATTATTACAAAGTATAACACCAACAAGAGGATAATAAAACATGGACACATAAAATAAGGGGGTACTAATTGACAAATTAAGCAGACCCATTTTAACAAGGAAAGATTTGTGCAATTTGTGAGATCCTGGGTAACTGCTTTAACAGATGAGTATTTTAGGTCCAAGAGTAAGTTGTTGAGTTTTCTCTTTTAATGCATGTGTTCACTTTAAAAGTTCATCTTGACTTGAAAGCGTTCATTTGATAATGAAATGTTAGGTTTCTTTCCTGTATTTCAACAACATGTGACACAAAAACATGTTATGTGTGCAGCCAGATTTTTAAAGTTAATACATGAACAATTAGTTCAGAAGTGTGTTTGATCTTTGAAGTCACATGCTGGTTGGAATCCAGGTTTTGCTTCCATGTTCAGTCAAAAAAACAAAAGGCACTGGTAGATGGTACTCTGGCTTCAGCTAGGCGAAGAGGTTCAACTCGCAGTGTCATGAAAAAGTCTTTGACTTTGACATGAGAAGCATCAAAGTAAGTAGTCTTCCAAAAAATGATTCTGGGATTGTAAAGATTATTCCATGTTGATAAAAATTGTTTAACATTGATATTATATTAAATGTATATCATGTATTCTTTTCTATTAAATTAGTTGCATTGGTTTTTGTATTATGATTGTACCAACCTGACGCTTTTCCCCATAAATTTCAGATGTGAGGAAGCTTATGCTGTTCTGGAATTGACTTTTTCATGTGAAACAAAAATTGAGCTCCAGTTGAAAAATGGCTAGCGGGGTGGGCACATGACATACAGCACCAGATGAGAAATTACCTGTGCAAGCAGCTTATAAAATAATAACTTGAAATAAATATAATAAACTCTATATAGGACCAAAAAGAGCAATGGAAATGGTTAAAAGTGACAGATTAAAAGTGACAACAGGCCTAAAACAGTAAGTAGATGGAGTCAGAGATGGCGGGTTTTGGTGAAGGTGATGCTCTGATGCAGGAGTGAAAAGGGTTCAAATGTAGTTTGCAGCACGGAGTGGAGGGGCAAGATAGGATAGGGCAGGGAGGGAGTTGAGTTTCCTTATCCTGATGGAGGAAACTGTCCTTGAGTCTGCTGGTTCTGGTCTGGAGACTTGGCAGTCTCCTCCCTGATGGCAGCAGGTTGAAGTGTCTCTGGGATGGGTGTGAGGGGTCCCCTGCAATCAGGATGGCTTTGAGTGGAGAGTATGCATCGGAAATTGAGGACACGATAGTCGTCTCCAGCTGTTTCACAATGTGCTGCAGGCCTTGGTGCAGGCTACCGTGCACACAAATGGTACGCTGGGTCAGGATACTCTCAATGGAACCCACTGTAAGGTCACTGCATGATGGGGTGGAGGAGGGCTCTGGCCCTCTTCAGTTCACGGAGAAGTACAGGCGTTGTTGGCTTTTCTTGGCCAGTGATGCAGTGTTGTGGTTCCAAACAGGTCGTTGGAAATGCACCCGCAACTAGGTGCAGCTCACCCTTCCTAGCAGCACCATTGATGATCAGTGGGCGTATTGGGTGTGAGTTTACTCCTGAAGTCCTAGCCATCTCCTTTGTCTTCTCCACATTTAGATGGAGATTGTTGTCTTTGCACCACAGAGCCAGCCTGCTCACCTCACTCCTGTGTGGTGGTCTCATCATTGTTATTGATGAGACCCACCACTGTTGAGTGAAGAGGTTGGAGCTTGATGTTGGGGTGCAGTCGTGAGTCAGCAGAGTGAAGAGGGGCTCAGCACACACATCGCCAGGGGACCCCTGTGTTCGTGTGATAGTCCTTGTGGTGTTGTTGCAGGCGCCAAATGCCTGTGGTCTCCGTCAGAAGTCCAGCAGCCAGTTACACAGGGGAGTGTTGAGTCCAAGTTGGTCCAACTTGTGGATGATGAGCTGCTGTGGGAAAATGAAATGATGACAAGCGGGCTGGGGTGTCAGACAGCATTCTGACATGCCAGTCTTTTGTTTCCAGGTGGGTGAGGGCTGAATGGAGGGCTGTGGAGATGGCATCATCAGTCTTCCGTCACTGCTCTCTCTGAAGTGGTCAGCCATCCTCCTGGAGTACTCCCTCTTAGCCACCCTAATGCCACGTGACAGGTTGGGCCTGGCTGTTCTTAGACCAGTATCATTCCCAACTCTGAAGGCAGCGTTCCATTCCCTCCAGAGTCTGTGGACGTCTCCTGTCAGTCATGGGTTTTGGTTGGCTCAAAAGGTGATGGTTTTGGTGACTGTAGCTGCGTTTACATGGGCAAAAGTAATCGGAATGAATGCCTGATCGGACTAAAAATGCATCATGTAAACAGCGTTTGGAATACAATGCCCGATCAGGCTCATTCGGATCAAAATTTGCTTCCGATCGAGATAGGTGGGTTATACGTCGTTTATCGATGGTGAGTATGCTCGCGGTCATTCGATCATGTGTCACTGCTGCTCTGGTTCACGTCATGCATAGGCGGTGTTTACGCTGAAAACTTTGGGCGCAAGCGGGACCGACCAACTCTCGCAGGCGCCCAGTAAGCGCTTGGCGCTCGCTCTCGCCCATGGCTCGCCGCCCGCTGGCTCTCGCCCGCTGGCTCTCGCCTTCAATGCCTCGCCCAGCTGGCTCTCCCTCTGTTTCACCCTTCACGGAGATTGGGAGGAGGCCTGTGCCCAGCTCACTGGGTCCACTGGCACCCGAGTGAGGCAGAGCAGCTGAATGTAATTTTGTGTGGGATGCTTTTGCAGTGCGTTTGTTGCTTTGTTTTGTGTGGGAGAAATTCAGACTGCAGAGCCCTCCGCCCGCTCTGGGTGGGCGGCGCTGCGGATCAGGAGAACCGTGTTGAACAGAGCTTGGGCATGGCTCACAGAGTGCTGAAGGCAGTCTGTGAACTTTCAGAGCAAAAATAAATGTCGCTCAGTCCTTAGAAAGCTGCAGATTGCTGCGTTTCTCGCATGGTCCTGGATTTTGTGTCCATCCATCAGGCTAATGATGGTAGCCCTGTTAGCCTGTCCTAAACTTTAGGTCATCTTAATTCTTCCACAAGCGCGACCACACAGATTAAATATAGCGATGAAGAACATGCACTTCATAATATTCTGCTTTTTATTAATAAAAATACGTTTGGAAAATCATCGTATGTTACCCGGCTGCTGCATAAATGTCTGTGGAAGCCAGTTTCATTTAGCGGGACTGGCCCTATTTTAAGCATCGGGTGATTTTTACACTACTGCGCCTGCCCAAATTATTCATTCGAATGAAAGTGTGAGCCATAGAGCGTTTATTCCTATCGGAAAAAAAGGTTTTCTGTGCCCATATTGCGCGGGTGAATTACAACTTGACCGCAGTCGATCAAGATATTCTGCCCATGTAACCGCGGCTTGTGACATCATCCATGAACTTCCTCATGTAGGATGTGACAGTCTCTTTGTACTCCTGGAGATCAGTGATGTTATTAACCGTGGCTGCTTGTTTGAATTTACTCCAGTCAATGGAAGCAAAGCAGTCCTGTAGAGCCTCAGCAGATCCTCAGGCCACACCAGACCACCTTTTGCTTAGCTGGTCTGATGGCTTTGACCTTTGGCCTGTGGCACTGACATTAGCATGACCGCAGTGGTGTGGTCTGACGCCCAGGTGTAAGGGGAGGGGGGGGAGGGAGCTGCAGGCTCCATTGTGTGGAATGTCAACATTAGCTGCGTTGCTGTAGGACCCAAAGTAATGGGAATAAGCCTGATCGGAAGAAAAATCGTCATGTAAACACGCCGTTCAGAATACTCTCCCCTGATCGAACTCGTTCGGATCAAAATTTCTTTCCGATGGAGATAAGTGGGTTATGCTGATTGTTGATCCGATTGTTGTGCATGTAAACTGTTCATTCTGATCGTGGGTCACTACTGCTCTGGTTTAACATCATGCATAGATGGTGTTTCGCTCCAGAGAAAGCTGGAGCTTAAACAGGACCGACAGGCGGCTCTGCGGGCTGGCAGTGCGGCCAGGCGGAATGCCTCGCTCTGCCTCGCCCAGCAGACTTCTCTCTTACCACTTGTGAGGTGCTGGGGTGGAGGCGCTTCCCATGCGATGTCCGGACCCTGCGTGGTCCGGGCTCGGCTGCAAGTGGACAAAGCGAACCGTATCTCTGATCAGAGCAGCCTGACTTATAACTTTGTGTTTGAGGGAGAGGAGATGCTGATACGTGTGGGAAGCCGGGACTGCCATCCAGATCCCCGGGATAACAAGCTGCTTTGGGGCGGTGTGTGAGCTTTCCAAAGCAGAAATGCTGCTCAGTCCTTAAAACCATTCAAACAATCAGCAGTGGATGTGTGTTTCCAGTCGTGTCTATTCTAAATAAAAGGCTGAAGTTATTCCCTATATTTATAATGTGCAGCAAGATGCAGTTCTTGTATTTCCCGCATGGAGGTGAGAGGTGGAACAGACCACGACTATGGGTTTCTTGGCATACTCTCAGGAACACCTGACATGGACACTGAACACCTCCAATCTGGTGAAAAGAGCCCATCAGATGTTGTTCTTCCTGAGGAATCTGAGGAAGGCAGATCTGGCTTTGGGACTTCTCAGACAGTTCTACAGGAGCACCGTGTAGAGCATCCTCTGTCAGGGCTGTACTGTACAGTGTGGTACAGCAACTGCACAGCAGAGGAGAGGAGGGCCTGTCGGGGAGGTGAAGACAGCGCAGAGGATTGTGGGAGCTGAGCTCCCAGACTTAGACCTGGTATACAAAGTACATCTACAGAGAAGAGCACGGGCCATCAGCATGGACAGCAGCCATCCTGGACACTCCCTGTTTGTGCTGCTGCAATGTGCAAGAGGTACCAGGTTTTAAAATCAAGACAAATAGACTGAGATGCAGCTTCTTCCCCAGAGGCTGTGTCTCCATCAGCCCCCACACACACACACACACACTTTCCATATTTTGTAATTTAAATGAAACTTTAAATGAAAATTTTGATCATGTTTGAAATCTTTGGTAGTGGACCGGACCCAGGAAAGGAAGGAGGAAGAAGAGAGGATGTTAGAGAGAGGAAGGGTAGGAGGGTGATAGTAGGGGGGGCCATGAAGCAGCGTAGAGCAGCAAGTTTACTGGTTGTTTGTCATTACGGTAAGGTTCAAATGGAGTACACAAAAAGGGCGGGGCCTGTCCACACACACTCAATGTTATCAACACACCTGCTAGCTGCAAAAATGTTACATGTCAACATGTACACAAAACAGATAGTGTTCACACACGCATACTTATGCCTTTAAACCAACTGGTGTGAAATATTTCATTCATTCAATCATGCAAACTATTAGTGCAAAGGTGAGCTAACACCTGTGCTCAGGTGGTGTTCATGTTCTTCTAAAATGGATGGTGGGATGTGAAAAAGAAGGAGGTGCTTAGCCACCCCCACACAAGAAACCCCCGCCCCAGCATCAGCTGACGGCGGAACCCAGCCACGCCCAGCGGCAGGCAGGGAACAACCGCCCCTGGGCAACCAAATCGCCACAGGCTAGGGCCCAGCAGGACCACCGCCGAAGACCCCAGAGCCAGAGAGCAGGGGAGGCATAGGAGAGGCGCCCGCCCAGCCCAGCCATGTGAGCAGCCCCCCCAGCCGGCAGGAGCCAACACAGGGCCCCACCCAAGAAGGGCACCCACAGCTGAAAGAGCACCCATCCGACCCAGGGTTCTGGAATCCCCCACCCAGCCCAGAGTGCAGGCCACGGGACCACAAGGGAGACCCGCTCCGCACTCCGGGCAGCCACCCAACCAGCCCACGGTTGGTCCAGGGAGCAGCAAGGCAGGGGCCAGCCATCCCCACCCAGGAGCACCAGGAGCACCCCGGGGGAAAAATGGGGGCCCCACAAGGGGTGTTGTAAACATGCCCGAACAGGCTCGGCCACAGTTGCAGAGGCTAGCGAGCCAAGCGCCAGGACCAAGACCCACCCCCCCAGGGACACGGACACCCCGGCTCAGATGTGTCTGACCCCACCCCAGGCCCAGAGCCGACACCCAGGGACCTGACCTGCGTTGCCACAGACGTACCCCCACCAGGGAAGAGGTAGGGGACAGATGGTCCTAGGTTTCACCTTCCTTGCATGTGTGTTTGTGTGTGTGTGTGTGTGTGTGTGTGTGTGTTTATTTTGGAATGTATATTTTGAGGGGAGAGGGGTGTGTGTACTAGGCGCAGTTAAATTGGCGGGTAGGGCACTGAGGGGGACATCTGATTACTCACAGTGATGTCCCCTCACCACCTCAGGGGCCCTAAATGTCCTATAGGTCGCAGGTTAAATTTGGCAGGTCGGTGCTAGGAGGACATCTGCTGCCTGCTGAGCCGCGTGTCCAAGCACCTCAAGGGCCCCATGTCTAGGTGCAAATAAAACCCGAGAGGGGCCCGATCCATACAGCAACCATGGGAGGCCACTGCTTAGTAGCCCACCCAAAGGCGCCACTTGAGCCTAAACCCCCCACCCCTTCACCATAAAATTAGGTTATATGAGAAGCGGGTGGTTGGGGACTGGTGAACTGTACCCAGTCTAGTCCACAAGCAAGGTGCAATGTGAACTCACAATCGCGTGGTGGCCGGTTTGCTCTCACTCCCTACCGTTGTTTGTTTGTTTGTTGGGGAGCAGGCCTTTGTAGAGACTTGGAGCAGCATGCTAGCATCCATTAACGGTGTGTGGCGGTCTTTCTGTCGCCTCTGAGCACTTTTACCAGGGTTTGCAGTACTTGCAGATGACTGGTTGAGGTGCAGCATTTAAAAGCAAATCCTTTCTATAAATTGTTTTCCTTCGGCGATACTTTTTAGCTCTGAAAAGCTCTACATTTCTTGTTGGATTTGAGTTGTTTTGGATGGGGCAGTTTTTTCTCCAGTCCTTTGTGATTTTTCCCAGGCAGATTTGTTGGTGGTCTTGCTCCTGCTGAAACATAAGTTTTGTGAACTGATATTCTGTTCCAAAAGTCCTCTTTATGTACTTTTTCATAGTTGCGTGAAAATATGAAGCTCGTGTCATTCTTTCTGCGTAGTTCATCACTGATTAATGGTGAAATAGTCAAATGGGGAGAACTGTCCGTGATTTTCTTCCCTTGAACTTTGAGCGACAGTGAGCCATCTTCCTAGTCCATAGAGAGCTTTTCTAGTATGGGACCAATGCCTCTAACAGTGTCAGAATGTCACGAGGTCCTGTTAAGTAACCTTCCTCCTTAGTAGCAAACTTCCGCCAGCAGATCTTAAATCCCTTAACTTGGGTATTCTTTTGCAGTTATTCTTGGGAAATCCTCAAGTCTTTTAAACAAATCTTTTCTGCCACTTCCAGGTCTTGTGTGCTTTTCCTGAAGGTGTGCCCAGGCCTTTTCCAGAGCTACCTTGGGATTTCCAGCGTGCACGGACCTGATTCTTTTAACATGTTTTTGTCATGACTGCTGCTGCCCCTCCCTCTCAGCGGCCGCTCATCAGGTCTGATTCTCCTCACCTGTCATACTCAGTATTTAAGCCGCCGCGTGGTCTCAGTTATTGCCGGGCGATCTAGCAGCCTTTTTGTGACTACCAGCCTTGTTGTGATTTGAGCCTGAAGTTCAAGTTATTAACCTCACGCCCTGTCTATGTTGCGCTCAGGTCCTCAAGCCAAACATCTACTTACCTGTCCGCCTTCCAGGAACCAGAAAGCATTCTGCCTGCTTTTCGTCCTTGACAGCTCTCCTCCGTGTTTCCTCCCACAGACTACTATTCCAAGTCGGATCCATCCCAAGAAATCTCTCACTCTCGGCTCTCTGGCCTCTGGGGACTTCTTCATTCAAGGTTTCCAGCCGCTCCCCCTCCTCTCGCTTCTCCCTAAGTGACTGTTTTTCGACTCTCTTCTCCAGCCTGCTGGCGGCTCCCATCTCTTACTGCGCCCTCTGGTGCCAATTCAGTACTGCAAGCTCCAGCTCCCCAGTCTCCTCAGCCAATAAATATTAAGTTGCATTCCTGGGTCTGTCGTTTTTGGGTTGGTCTCAAGATCCTTCCTGACAGAGCGTTCACGGCCATAATGGACCCAAAGACAGCTCAGGAGTTCCAATCCAGGTTGAGGTGCCTTCAGGAATTATGATCTGCGGATGGCTGGCAGGTTTTCTTCAGGTCTCGTGACATAACCGAAAGCTTCGCTTCTATAGGTGTTTCCTAAAGGATTACCTCCCTCTATCCTGTGCAACCATCAACGAGCCCAAGATGAATCCACAGAAAGATGTGGCCAATCCTGCTTGCCATGTGGGACTTTTTTCTCTGTCAATGCAAACTGATTTTTCTCTTCAGGAATCTTCTTTTCCACTCAAGAAAAAAATCTAAAAGATTAGCCTATCTTAATTTCTCTGCTGACTGTCCGAGGCGGCTCAGTGGGCAACAACAACTGAATGGACTCGTGACTCTCTATCATCTGTTCCTCATACAGGAAGATTTCAGAAGAGCTCCGGGGAGAATTTCGACCAGTGGAAACCCATAGAAGCTGCTTCGACCAGTTAGCAAAAGGTCGTAAAGGAAGAGACAGTTTGATATTGATTATGTCATTAGTTTCGACTTCGACTGCAAGCAACAGAGTATGAGTGGAATGAAGAGGCCCTCCTACGACATATGTTCTATGAAGGTCACAATCTGACAATGTTAAAAGATGAACTGGCAACACAGTGAACTTCAAAATTACATATCAGCCAACTGATGTCCCTAACCTTCGCATTGACAGGCATCAGGAGAGAGAGAAGACCACAAAATCGCGCCCGTTTCACATAATTAGCAATCTGTTTCTTCCCAAACAGTCAACCTCTTCAGGCTCAAGCACTGAGAACCCCATACGGTTGGAATTAGCACTTGACTCTCCAGAATAGAAGATGGGCATGGTTTCCAGCAGAACTTATTGCTATTTCTGTGTCTCCTGGTCTCATCATGTCAATAACTGCCCAGTAAAAGACCAGGCTCAACGAAAGGGAGGCGATGTATGAGCCTTTCTGTAGTCCTCCTCCTCTCATCCCAACCCAAAACCAGGCGTCCTTTCATGTCAAGAATCAGGTACTCCCTGAGAAACTGTTTTATTGATTCAGAGGCTGATGGCAATTTTATAGCAGAGAATTGGCCTAAGAGTGGGGTGTTAAACGTTTCTGTGTCTCAGCAACCTTTGAGTGTCAAAGCCATTGATGGACATGTGATCACTAACAGTCTTCTTGTTACAGAACCTGTTAAGATGCAGATCGACAATCACACTGAAACTGTGGGTCCACATCCTCAAAAATATTGACCTACCGTTATACTAGGACTGCCTTGGTTGCAACGTCGCAATCCTCAGGTTGATTGGCTTACAGGGGCCGAATCCTGACCTGGGCACTGACTGCCACAGAAACTGCCTTGGTCGATGGAAACCCCATCAGTCCCGCCAGAAAAATCATCTCTGATGAAAAATATCCTGACCTCTCTGAGAGTACCCACCCCTTATCAGAGCCCAAGGAAGTGTTTGTAAAAAGGTAAAGCTACCAACCACCTCCCATCATGCCGATTGTCCCATTGACCTCTTGCCAGGTACTACTCCCCCAGGGTCATTTATACTCTCTAATGGGTCCCTGAGAGAGGTGGCCATGGAAGGCGTATATTAAGGTCTCTGTGCTGGACTCATTAGGCCCTCCTCCTCCCAGCTGGGGCTGGGTTTTCTTTGTAAGAAAGAAGGATGGGGTCTAAGACCCATGTATTGACTACCCGAGGACTAAATGAAATTACAATGCTTGTAACCAGTATCCTCTGCCACTCATGTCCTCTGCCTTTTGAACTCCTTCAGGGGGCAGGATCTTTGAAGTTGGATCTTCGTAATGCCTACCATTTAGTGCGGATCCAGGAAGGAGATGAGTGGAGACGGCATTCAACACCTTCCAGGTCATTATGAATACCAAGTCATGCCATTTGGCTTAACCAGCAACTCGCAGTTTTCAGAACCTGGTTAACGGTGATGTGTTGGGGACATGATCAACACTTTGTTTTTTGTTTATCTGGACTGATATCCTGATATTTTTCTCGTTCAGAGGTTGAACATATCAACATGGCATAGGTTCTCCCTCGCCTACTCCAAAACCAGCTATATGTTAAGGCTGAAGTCTTGAATTCATGCACCACCACTTCTTTTTGGGTCTGGGAGGGTCATCGCTGAGGCAGGATTAGATGGATCCTAAGAAAGTCCCAGGCAGTGGACTGGCCCAAACCCGAAACAAGTAAACAATTACCTAGCGTTTTTCTAGGATGCGCCAATTTTCTATAAGTGGCTTCATTAGAATTACGAGTAAATCGCGTCACCTCTACATGCCTTAACATCATCAAACAGAGCTTTCTTGGAACCAGAGAGCAGAATCTGCCTTCAAGATCTAAAGAACCGCTTCACGTCGGCTCCTGTGCTGGTTGTTCCTGACCCCAGTAAACAGTTCATTGTGGAAGTAGATGCTTCGACGTACTGGAATCCCGAACAGTTCTATCTAGCGCAGTCTGGACAAGGTGCACCCTTGTGCCTTCTATTCCCGCCGTCTGTCCAACAGCTGAAATAAACTATCATGTCGGAGAAGGTTATTATTATTAAAAAGCATTAGAAAGAATGGCGGCGGCTTTACTGTTTGGAGGGCCAGAAATTCCTTTGTTGTGTTCACTGACCACAAGAACCTGGAGTATTTAAGAACTGCCAAGGATGAACTCATAGCTTCGCTGGGCCCTTTTCTTCAACGGTTTGCCTTCTCTTTGTCCCTATAGACCAGGGTCGAAAGCGTGGCTGATGCACTGTCGAAGGGACAGATACCCCCTGAAGAAGGGATCTCTCCCTGAGTTTATACTGCCTACCTCTACTTTCGGCCTTCGCTGTTCTACCGACAGAAGAGGAGGTAAGATGCTAATCCTTCTGCCTGCCCGTGGGGCGTCTCGTACCCGGTAGATCTCAAACCCAGAAATTCAATGGTTTCACACCTCACGTATGTTTTTTGCTGCATCCTAGACTGAGAAGAAAGAACACTCCATCTGGTGGACAAGTAGCTTTTGGTGGGAAGGACATCAATGAATATGTCTCTGCTTGTCCAAGAATGTGCCCAGGGTGGCACAACTACGACCCCACATAACGGATTTCTTAGCCTCTGCCGTCCCTAAAGAGGCCTGATTCACATCTCCCATGGACTTCGTCACAGGACTCCACCATCTGTGAGGGCAAAGACAGTGATCATACGGTAGTGAGCCGTTTTTCTAAAATGGTTCATTTGTTTATGCAAAAGCTCCCATGACCAGAGCTGCTGGGGTCCCTGCTCAACGCGTCATTTCATCTCATGGCCTTTGAGATATTGTCTCGGACCCGGGGGACTAATTCACTGCTAAGTTCAGGCGGGGTTCTGCCGGGTTTGCTTAGAGTCTCTGTGAGTCTGTCACTGGGTTTCTACAATCCAATAGCCAATCAAGCCAGCTCAACCAACAGCTGGGGCCGGCCTCAAGTCTCCTGTAACCCGTGAGCCTGCATCTTGGGTCCCATAATCCCTGGTCTGGGTGGGTATGCATAATCGCTTCCTTCGTCTGCCACAGGGTTGTCCCCCTTCCAGGTGGTGTTTGGCTACCAGCCCCTCTCTTTGCTTCCAGGAGAGGGTTTCCTGTGCCATCTACCCCATGCGTCCGTTAGCAGATGTGGAGCCTGGCGCGAGGCACGGCAGACTCTCCTCGGACGTGGAACCTACCGCAAACCCGACGGAGGTTCCTGCTCCCACTCTCCTATCAGAATGGAGTCAAAGGGACACCACTAACCTGCCTCTTCGTGTGGAGACAGAAAACTGGCTCCTGGTTTGTTGGTCCCTTTCCCATCTCCAAGTGGTCATCAGTAGCGGATTCGCTTCGTCACCCCAGGATCTCCGTATACACCCTACCTTCCACACTTCCATGGTAAGAAACCTGTCCAAGACCAGCCTCTTGTCCCTCCTGCTGAGGCTCCGCCACCGGCTGGAATTCATTGATGGGGACCTGCTTATACAGTGAGAAGGCGCCCTGCCGTTCTCGCCGCCCGTGGGCGTGGCCTACAGTACCTTAGCAAGGTGGGAGGTTGGGATTACCGAGAGCGTTCCTGAGTTCCTACTCAGTTCATCCTTGACCCAATCTTGTACCAATTTCCTGGTAAACATCTGGCCAGCCTGCCCGACCGTCCAGGTGCAGTGGAGTGAGAGGTACTGTCATGACTGCCGCTGCCTCCCCTCTCAGCGGCTACCGCTCATCAGGTCTGATTCTCCTCACCCTCTTGCAGCCTCAGTATTTAAGCCTGCGTAGTCTCAGTTATTGCCGGAGCGATGCTTTTGCCTGACTACCAGCCTTGTTGTGATTTGAGCTGAAGTTTAGGTTATTAACCTCACGCCCTGTCTATGTTAGCAGCTCCCAGGTCCTCAAGCCAAACATCCTACTTACCTGTCTCAACACCAAGACCAAACATTCTGCCTGCTGGAGTCATGCGGCAGCTCTCCTCGTGTTTTTCCTCCACAGACTGCTATTCCAAGTGGGATCCATCCAAGAATCTCTCACTCTGGCTCCTGGCCTCCTGGGGACTTCTTCATTCAAGGTTTCCCACTTGCCCGCTCCCCTCCTCTCGCTTCTCCCTAAGTGACTTCATTTTCGACTCCTCACTCGCCTGCTGGCGGCTCCCCTCTCTTGCGCCCTCTGGTACCCAATTCGGTACTGCAAGCTCCAGCTCCCCAGTCTCCTCCAGCCCAATAAATATTAAGTTTGCATTCTGGGTCTGTGGGTTTTTGGGTTGGTCCTCAAGATCCTTCCTGACAGTTTTTACAGATTCAGTCCCAAGCCACTTAATTAGATCCAACATTTCAGTAGCTGTGGGTCCTATATCTGCAGTAGCATTGAAATGATGACACTTCATGCTCCTGTAACTTTCAGGTCTGTCATCAAACTGAGTAGGGCCCACTCTGAAGTCCTGGCCAGACCAAATGTGAGCCAAGTTTCCAGCTTCAGATGTTTATGTTGGGAGGTGGTATTGTTGATACCTTCTGGGTCATATGATGATAAAGCTGGGTTTAATGGAAGACCATCAAAGTAATGAGTTGTCTTTGGCTTTGTCTGTCATCCTCTTTTCTCGTGGCTGCTGTTTTTGTGATGTTTTTGGTTGGCGAAAGGAACAATTTCTTGTGCCTTTACCTCCTGAGCATGCCATGTAATGAAACTTTGATCCAAACTACGTCCTCTGGATTGTGGAGCTGTGGGGATGTGGCTTTCTTGTGACTGGAGCTGAACGTTTTTCAACATTTATACCCTTTTCCATTTTCTTGAGCAAATGAATCTGTGATTCTTCTGGTTCCAGTTCCTCAAGACGCTGTGTTTCTGCTGTCCAATGGCTGCAACAGCCTCTCTTTGGAATTTCAGCCTTTGCTCTGCTTCTAACTGGCACGCTTAGCACAACCCAGCTCTGCTGCTTTTGCTGCACTACTGCTTCCAGCTTTGCTGCTTTTCGCTTGCTCAGAGCCTTGCCTTTGCTGCTTCTTTCTTGAGCATGTTGCTTGTGCTTCACACTAGATACAGAAAAACTTTTGTGTTTTTTGATGCTTTTTCTGACCAGATGCTTCCTTTTGTCTTCCATCTTTTAGTTAAACTCCCGATTTTCTTCGCCTTTTCACTATAATATCACTATACTATACTATACTATACTATACTATACTATACTATACTATACTATACTATACTATACTATACTATACTGTGACGTAACTTTCAGCTTGACAGCTATCTAAACTTTAGCTCCAACATAAAACAAAATGTCTTTAAAGGTGGTTTATTAACAGGCTTGTAATCTGGTGTACAAGTGAAACTGTAAAAAATACAGAAATAAAAACAGTTAAATAGCAGTCCTTTTAAATAACATTATATGAATCCAACATTTTTAGCCTTCATAGAAACACACAATATGCAAACAGCATCAGCGGCTTTTTACCATTATGTTTAACTTTGGAACTTATCAGACGAATTTAAATCATGAAAAATTCCTAAACTTCTTTAAACCCAAAAAATACCTACAGGTGCTTAAAAGCTTTCTGTAAGGGGATCAACCAAAGTTCAGCCAGTTCGAATGCAAAAGCAAGGCGAGGACATCAGCTCTCAGCATCAACGGTTTTTTCCTCCATTAATATGCATTCAGCACATCCGACTGATGTGACTTAAGCAAAGTAAAGTGGGCGGTTTCACAATAAAAGTCTCTGTACAAAAATACCTAGATATGCTTGACTGAAAGGCAGAACAACTGCTCTAAACAGTACAAGTGATTTGATGATGACATCATTGGGTGATGACATCATTGGGTGTTGGCGATATTCAAAAGTAATTTACATCATCAAATAATGACATAGTGTAATGACATTAGATGATGTCTTTATTTGTTAATATTACATCATATCAACAAATAATGACATTACGTAGTGATGTCATTTTGCATCAGCAGCATGATGGGATGAAATGCATAAATGCCTCCCAGAGTTCAGCATTCCTTCAGTTCAATAGCAGCCAAGAGAAATCAGCGATCAAAATGATTTAACAGGAAGAAACCGTTACAAGAGACTGGGCCTATATGGTTGAGAATGAGAGTGACATTGTCTTGGATGACGACTTTTACAACATGATTGTCTTCCCAGAAGAAAGTTCAGAGGACAGTATGGACTCTCCTGTCCCCAAAGACAATTTATCTCAAACCCCTCTGATGGTGACAGGACATTTAGTCAGAGTGACTTTGAAGATCTGCTGGAGTTGTCCTATGTCACTGACAATAACTACTGCGATGAGCAGACCGATGAACTGATCTGGACTCTCCCACCCCAGAATATCCATTTGGACAGATCTGAGTTCTGATAGGAGCAAAGATGGTGGGAGGACAATTCAAGTGATTCTGATTCAGAAGACTTCCAAGAATAACATGGTGGAGTCTGGAAGGAAAACTGATGTCAGCGATCTTGATGGATTGATCTCCCCGCAAGCGCAACAAGTTAAAAGCTGTTTAGCTAAGACGGAAAAGAGCATCGCAAAGAAACTGGACCTCATAAAGAAATATGAGCAGGAGGCACTTAAGGCTCAGGAAGATTGGATGTTTTCTGAAAAAATGTCAATGAGCTAGACGTCACATTAGACAAGAGAGTAGAAAGGGAAATCAGAGAACTTGAGAAGATCAAAATGTGACAGAATTCCTCAAGGGTCCAAAGAAACCACTTCTCAGAGGGTTACAAGGCAGTTTTAGAAGAGAGACAGAAATGGTAATGCCAAAACAACTGCTTAAAATCAATGATTTAAATTTACAAATGGAAGGTCAGTGGAAAAAGAAAAAGGAGAAAAGAAAAATCTTGAACTGCAGTTGGTAGGGATGGTCTTTCTGTCCCAACTCTGCAACCAAAAAATCAACAACCAGAAAACTGAGACAGTTATTGTGGTGCACCTCAACAGAAAAGCATCATCACAGGCGGAGGTTTGATAGACCTAAAAGTGCCTCTGGATTGAACGAAACCAGGCTCAGCTTGTTTTCAATCACAAAAATATTTTCACTATTGGAGCTGCACCTAAAGCCACCAATGGAGAAAGAAAAAAATCAGACCGTAGCCCCAAAGAAGCAAAGCGGGGCGTCTCTTCTCAACTGCTGGACACTGAAAATTAGATCCACCCATCAGTTCAGTTGGGTTCCATCAGAAGAAGCGACCGTTAAGAAGTCAACAACCAGGCTAAATCAAGTGGGTGTGCACCTCAGGAAAAGTCTTGTGAACAACAAAGTTCTTTTACAAAGAAAGACTCGGCATCAGACAAACTAGAAGCCTCATTGTTGGTAGAACCTCAGAGGACTATCTTTACTATTGGAGCTGCACCTAAGAAAACCACCAATAGAAGAAAAAATCAGACCATTAGCCCCAAAGCAAAGCCGGACGCCTCTTCTCCTTTGCTGGACACACTGAAGAGGTGAATCCACCACATCAGTTCAGTTGGGTTCCATCCAGAAGAAAGCGGCCGTTAAGAGTCAACCCGCCAATACATGCACAGCAATATATAAGGTGTAAATATTAGATAACTTGCAGTAGCTTGTAGGAAAACTTCTGTGTAGTAGATAAGCGTTGATCGAATCCACATAAAATTCAATTTCATGAAGTAGTTAGCATTAAACACTTTTTAAAGGGGTGACATGTTTTTTAATAAATGTATATTTAATCAATTGATATTAAAAATGTTAGTGTGTTTTACTATGATATATGTAATTTGTCATTAATTTATTTTAAATATTTATTTTTTTATTTGGAAGTATAGAAACAAGTCTTCAGTTGATAAATATTTAATGCGATCTTTTTTTTTATATATTAGGATTTTTTTTTCAATTTAGTTTACAGTATTTTGGGTTTTATTTGTTTCTTTTTCTTTATTAATGGTATGAATTCTCAACCTTCAATAAACAAAAATATTCTTTTTACTGCACTGTATTCATTTAGTTAGTTTATTTCTGTTTGACTTTTACCTTTGTTCAGTTTCTCTTGATCTTTTTTTTAGAAGTATCAATATAAAATAAAATAAAAGCAAATATACTTAAAATGAAATAAAAATAAATAAAAACTAAAATATACTTTTGCATACAAATATGTATATATTGTCTTGAACAACAACTAGAAAATAGACTCATAATACATCTCCATACAGGGGAATTGCTCTACAGAAAATATTGTGATACGGTAAATGTCAAAAAAAATACTTATACTATAAAGTTGTTAAACAAAATATGAAAAAGATAGATAGACAAACATACAAAATAGCCTTCAGTAAACTGCCACTTTAAAAGGTGTGGAGGTTTGGGAGCTCCAGTGATCCTAGGAGCAGGATGTGCAGGGGCTAAAGCCCTGCTGTTGTCTGTGCGCACAGCTAAAACTTCTTCATGAGAAAGGCTACATGAAGTTCTGATAATGTTGTC
Organism: Oryzias sinensis; assembly: GCA_037389245.1. Taxonomy (NCBI): domain Eukaryota; kingdom Metazoa; phylum Chordata; class Actinopteri; order Beloniformes; family Adrianichthyidae; genus Oryzias; species Oryzias sinensis. Next base: position 35,441,503 of record CM074488.1, on the reverse strand, counting down.
TGGGTGGAGCCCTCCCAGGCCCACTGTTACATCCATTTGAATGCATGCTGCTACGTGAAAAGGGATAGATGTGCCAAGACAAAACAAACAAACCTGTGAGGGTCAGCAATAAATGGCAGCTAGGCCGTTTATTGCAGAAATATAACTTTCCAACAAAGAGGGATAATAAAACATGGACATGAAATAAGGGGTGCCCCAATTACAAACCGGGCCTATTCGACAAAGGAAGATTTATTGCAATCTGTGAATCTGGAATGCTAACTTTAACAGATGAGTATTTTAAGATCCCAAGGTAAGTTGTTGAGTTTTTCTTTCTTTTAATGCATAGTGTTCACTTTAAGTTCATCTTGACTTGAAAATATTCATTTGTCATGAATGTTCGTTTTCTTTTCCTGTGCAATAAACCACTTTGTTTTAGCGGGAGTTACGTTCCCAAAAAGAACCATTGACAGGCAAAATCCATGAAGTAAAGAAACCTTTATTTTTTTTCGAATTATTATACAATTAATACTTTGTATTATACACTGAAAAGAAATTACAAACCATTTTTACGGGCTCAAGCATTTATTTAACAAATAAAAGTACTTTAGAAACGTTTTTTTCAACAAATACCTTCTGTACTGTACTGTCAAATAATAATTTGAATGATCAATGTGAACACAAAGCTTTAAATTGCGGAGATAAGCCCCGCCCCGCGACCCGAGTAATTGGATTAAACAGGAGAAAATGTAAAATGATTATGAAAATAATACAAAATACAGTCGGACAAATAGTGACTCAGGTGTATTTCACTGCTCTTTCACTGCTGTGCCGCTGCATCCTGACTCCGCTCTGTGTTTTCTTCATTTGAAGCCCGCGATGCAGGTGTGTTTGTTCAGGAGAGGAACATAGTGATTGTCTGTTGTCGCTCTTTTTTCGTCTTTGCAAAAAGATCCTTATACACCGACATGCCACCATCAAGAGATTTTGCACAAACGTATTGGCGAGCTGTTTTACGTACGTGTACATATTAAACTGCGCGTTATTGGCCTTACAGTTAGAAGAAAGCGGGGTGACTTCTTAGCCAATCAGAATGCAGAACACAAAGCACAATGCAAATCTGTGAAGTAGCGAAACCGTGAAAAGTAATCTGTGTTATAGCGAGGGATCACTGTATTTCAACAAGCATGTGACACAAGAACATATTGTAATGTGCAATAGTGCTTTTTTGAATTTTAAAGATAATACATGAACAATTAGTTCAAGTGTGTTTGTTGATCATTTTGAAGTCACATGGTGGTTTGGAATCAGGTTTTTTGCTTCATGTTCAGTCAAAAACAAAAAGGCACTTCTGGTAGATGGCTCTGGCTTCAGCTAGGCGGGTTCAACTCCCTGCAGTGTCCTTGAAAAGTCTTTGACTTTGACATGAAACATCAAAGTAAGTAGTCTTCCAATGTATCTTCCATGCCTTAATGCATTGGTTGCATTGGTTTGTGACCTGTTGTACCCAACCTGACACTTTTTCCCCTTAAATTTCAGATGTGAGGAAGCTTGATTGCTGTTCCTGGGAGTGACTTTTTCATGTGAAACGAGAATTAAGCTCAAGTTGGAAAATACTTTTAGCTTGAGGTGGCAAGGTACGACTCGTGGGCATAGTATTGTAGGAGCGATAAGGCCGGACCCGGAGCAGATGTGTGGAGTGAGAGTGAAATCAAATGAAGTCTGGATGAAAACATTTGGATTGAAAATTGTGGTGGAGTGGTCTCTGACTGTGATGCTGCACAGCTGGTTCTGGGGAGGAGTTCAATTATCGCGTTTGTATAAGCGCCCTTCTTTTTCCAATTCTCATGTCTTTCCCCATCAATTAGGGGTGGGAGATGTGTAGAAAGTGGGGGTTGTGTGGAGTACTGGGAGGACCCTATTTTGTTTTTATTTATTTATTGTGCTTTGTTTTATTTTATCTTCATGGTTGTTTTTAATACTAATAATAATGGATTGGATTTATCTGCACTTTTCAAGACACCACTCATGCAGCTTACAGTGTGTCCATTATTCATTCATTCCTCATTATTCGTTCCTCATACTTGGTGATGTAAGCCACTGTTATAGCCACAGCTGCCCTGGGGCAGACTGACAGGCGTGGCTGCCAGTTCGCGCCTACGGCCCCTCTGACCATCACGGGATCATTATGCACATTCACACACCAGTGGAGCCACTGGAGGCAAGGAGGTGAAGTGTGCCCAGGGGCACAACAACATTTTGGTTGGTGGGGCAGGGATCGAACACGTAACCCCTTTAAACATTGGCTGACCAGCTCAACCACCTGAGCCACTGGCATAGCCCTGTTGTGTTTTAATGTACAGCACTTTCTGTTATTCTTTCATATGAAAAGTGCTTTATAAATAAAGTTCGATTGATTGACTGATGTGGTGTTTGAATGGTGGGAAAAATAAAAAACCACAGATCTTCCACAGATCTTCCAACACCACATGGATGCTAGAGTGGGGTCTAAGCGTTCCTTATTGAGGACCACAATAACTCTTTTCTTTCTTTCATTCATAATTCAATTCAATTCAATTCAATTTTATTTCTGCAGGCCAAATTCACAACAACAGTCGTCTCGATAGGTTTTGTACCGGCAATTGTAAGATATATACAATCAAAAAGGATCATAAATGCATGGAATGGGAGGAATACTAAAACCTTAAAAACTAAACTGGCATCCGTGCTCTTAGACCCCCCTTCACGCTAAGGAAAAACTCCTAAAAAAAACTGAATCCGGAAAAAAATAAAACTTCAGGGGTGTCCACATGAAGGAGGGTTCCTCCCCCAGGATGGACAGATGATGTAACAGAACTCTTAGAAGAAAGTGCTTATCTAAATCTACAACTACATATTTAAAGTCCAGCAGATGAGCTTAATTCAGTAGAAGTTGGGGGACGGCTGGGGGTGCGAGACGAGCCGGAGACAGGATCACAACCAGGGTTATTTGAAATTTCTGCGAACGCCACTATTTTCCCGGCTTCGGGGCTCTGGTTGCTTAGGTAGGGGGGGGCGCACTTTGCCAGCAACTTGGTAGGGGTTCCTGGGTTGGTGCCTTACTCTGGGTGTTTGACAGATGGAAAAGTCTATTCAAGGTTGTGGAAAATGGACAAAAGATCAGAGGAGACATAGCACTCATAAATTATTAAAAAATAAATGCTTAAATATATATCGGCAGCATTTTGAATCAATACAAGTATGGCCAAATGAAATGCAACTGTTTTTCACTGAAGCTTCTTTCTGATTGATTGTTCTGTTCTTTGTTGTCACCCATTGTTTGTATGTTTGTATCTTGAGCCTAACGTTGTGGCTGCAACAAACCAATTTCCCAAGCTGGGATCAATAAAATATTCTTTATATCTTAATGAACTATTAGGCCTACCATCGGTAAAAGCGATTTTCTTTTTACCCCTAGTGTTGTGGCTACACAATAACACTCCTTTCTTATTGGGAAGAAATTGATCCAAATGGCTCTTTGAGTGGTAAAGGTTTTGAGCGTGTCATTCAATAACCGGACCCAGTATCAGCCTCTCAGCGACTCCTTATTTTTCAAGTAGCTACATTTTTGTCCTAAAGATACTCGCTCGTTAATGGGAATCGAGCAACAGAACTGAGATCTGGAGTAAAGATTCGAAGTTACCGGACATTGGAGAAAATCTGAGTAAGCACTGGCTGTCAAACAGTTTAAGATGCTTCTATCAAAGCAAACTACAGCCAGATAAGATCACCTGTAGATGTGCGCATGGAAGCTGTGCCAGTGGAAGGATTGCCGTTTAAATGTTTGAAGACTGGGAGCGATCATCTGGCTGATCAGGGTTTGGTTCCTCTGTGCAAAACATTCCAATGCTGGAGTTGCGCAATACTGTGAAACGTGAAAGAGCTCCATTGGTGAAGTTGCGCTCTGCTGTTTTTTGTTCCAGAAATATAGATACAATTTGGATGGATTTACTATTCCATGAAGACAAGATCCAAAGGGGACTAAAGGATGAAATGTGCCAAAATCACGCTGATGATGCATGTTTTGAAATGAACAATGACTGAAATCAAAAATGATTTTGAAATGGAGCGTGATATAAGACTGATTAACCCTAGTGCTATCTTTGATGACCCCACCCTTACATTGACGTGTTTTCTCTAACATAAAAAAGGTGGATAAAGGTGGAAAGATTTCATGTAATCCATGGACAGCAGTGAAGATCACAAATCATTGAAGAAAAAAGGTTCAGAGCACTGTCTAGTGGGTCTAGATGACCCAACTCCCCATCTGAAAGTGCCTATAGGATAGCACAAAGGTATATTGACTATGAACGGAGCATATTCAGAGAATCACAACAATAATACACTCTAATAAAATCTAAAAGCTTCAACATGAACAAAAAATAGCAGCTGATAAAATGAAATCACTTGGAGACAATAGATATTGTTTCACATGTCATCATCTTTCAAGAAATTAGATCAATTTTGTGTAACTGCTATTGCCTTACATGACATTTTGATGCCTTTACTCATGGAGGATGAGCAAAATGGCCAAAATAGTCGGTTTGACAACATCACTGTGACTACCGCGCATGTAAAGAGATGTTGAAAGATGGCTGAGGTGGGTCTGAAGGCTTGCAACAAATGGAATCCTCCATTTTCTTCAATCAGAAACACTTCAATATCTAAGAGAGGATTGTCGATAAATAAAAATCATTGCATCACCACTCAGTACAGAAGATATGCAAGACGACATAAAACCAAATGACAGTGTGCCAAATGTGGAAAATAAAACTTTAGTTACTGGGAAAGGTCTTTTGCTTCTTCTACTTCTTCTACGTCTGAAGGCAGAAACTTTTGGAGTACTATATTGTTCATACAGTAATGTGAAATAAAAACAAAGATACTTTGGAAAATATTGCTTTTGAAATCCGAGCTTCTCATGCAAATACACAATCAACCAATAAATCTCTCATAAATATATAGAAAGATCATGAAATTGTGAAAAACCTGTAGATTTTAAATTAGCCATTATATGATTCAATATATTTCATTTTGCTTTAAAACCTGTTCATTATTGGCAACCTTGTGCATCTAGGCACTTCAACATTAGGGGGTTGGGTCATCTAGACCCACTAGACGATCGCTGAACACTTCTTCAATGATTTATGATCTTCACTGGTGTCCATGGATCTATAGAAATCTTTCACCATTATCCACCTTTGTCATGGTGGGGACAACACTTACGTCAATGTAAGGGTGGGGTCATCTAGGATAGCACAAGGGTTAAAACTGGATTAGAACATTGCCTTTATATGGCTAGGAATTTAAAATGTGTTCACGATCTCCAGAGTATCCTGGGATTCAATAAGACAACTAAATACTCTGATAGAGCGGATTTTCAAGAAGAAACATTAAAACAAATGGTTTGTCAATATTTACCGGTCATTTATTCCTAACCATCAAATAACAACAAGATATCAAAAGCAAGAACCCTTGGATCCCAGGAACAAAAGACACAAAAGTAGAAATCTGCCTCTGTAACCCTTGTGCTATCTTAGATGACCCTGGCGATGTTCGCAGAGTTCAAAGATGCCTAGGATACTTTACAAAGACTCAATGACTATGAACCCAGACAATATTCAGAAAGTCACAACAATAATACACAGACTCGATACAGAAGCTCTTTGAATGCAGAATCAGAGTCAAGAAATTTACATTAAAACAATGTGCTGGGACTTATGAGGAAGCAGACTGAAATAACATCACTCTTAAATCTACAGCAATGCCTCTCATCATTACCAAAAAATGAATTCCAATTTGCAGTGGGAATCCATTAAGGTATCATGCATTCATTAAAGCTTTTGGGGAATGGTGGAGGGACATATGTGATTTCAGTGATCACCTGTATTTCCTGGAGCAGTACACCAGGGAAAAGAGCTGGTGACAAGCTGTCAACATATTGCTCCAGACAAGGGCTACGTTAAAGCTAAAGCCCTACTAAGGGAGCATTTTGGAAATGAGCTGGACATGAGTGAAGGCAAAAGCCAACATCTGGGAACTCCTTCAAGACTGTTGGAAGACCACTTCGATAAAGTGATAATTGGGGAGTGGGATTTATTTCCTTCCTTTGAAATAGTTGTGCTTTTTACAAATGGGGGACTACAAATTTTATTTCATTTTTTTGGACAGAGAGGAAAACAGAGCACCTGGAGAAAACCTTACTTGCAGTGTGAAGGCATCGGGGGGTTCCACATCACTGTACTGACCTCTAGAAATATAACTATGTAACTGTGCTGTCTCTAAAACAATTGAAATAAAATAATAAAACTGGAGTAGTTAAAGAAAATCATAAGACCACTGGTGTCACGGCGTGTAGACGGATCCCAGAGCAGGAGTCAGACTGGATGTGTCAGATAAGTGGCGTTTATTAGCTTCTGCAGGACAAAACCAAAGGAGGCAGACTGGCGGTGAGGTGAAGGCAGGAGGCTAGGCCACAGACAGCGTTCACAGGAACAAGGGCGAGGCCACATGGAAAGGAAAATAACCTGGCAGGTTGGAAGAGCCAGGGAGAGGCTTTTAAAGGACAGTGTAGATTGGGTGCAGGTGTGCAGAGACACCAGTCTAGAAGGCCACGCCTCCTGACCCAGGCCACCCTGCAGAAGCACAAAGCAGACAAAACATAAGTACAAAACACAACAACACAAAACCAAATAAAAGAAAACCCCTAACCATAACAACTGGGAACACTTTTATAACAGATCAAAAGATGAATGGGGTTAGACTTAAGGTGAATCAAAGAGAAGACCAAGAGCCAATCTTTCTATATGAGTCTAAGTTTTAACAAAAGCCTTTGGAAGACCATTCAGCTATTGTCATTTCTGAACCAAAGACTCCCAGAAGAGCAGTAACTGGTTGCCACAGAGGAAGGAGAAGTCAGTTATACATTCAAAGTTATGTAGCAGCAGTTATGAAGCTGTGGTTATACATTAGCAACAACATGGAATGTCAATCATGCCACTTTAGTCATGCAGCTTCAGTCATGGAACGGCGGTCATGGAGCCATAATCACATGGCAGCAGTCATGCCGCTGCTTGAAGTGACACTGCCCCACACAGCGTCCGGCTTCTTTCTCCTGAACCTTCTACAGCCAGCAGCACTGTGGGCCATTTTGTGAAGGACCTGCTTGAGGTTCCTCCCTTTAATACTCAGCAGGGAGCAAGATCACTTTGCCACAAACCCTCTACGACCAATCTCCTCTGGGCATACTCTATGTCCATGTTCCTCTACTTACATGACAAACATAGAATTTAAGTTTTTTTCTGTTCCATTTGAGGAACTGGAAGATACCTCTTAAGTCTATACTCAGTTGTCTCTAAGTGTTCTTGAAGAAATCCAATTATACCAACATAAACATAGCAAATTAGTGTTTAACAGGTCAATGCCAAAAGCAATATGTTGTACTTTTTAGGTTTGATTTGTAGAGTTAGATAAGTTAAAGAGTTCTGGTACATCGCCTGTCTGTCCTGTCTCCATCATTTGGAGGTTTCTTCTTTTTTTTTCCGGAATCCGTTTTTTTTAGGAGTTTTTCCTTACCGAGAAAGAGGGTCCAAGTCCTTCTGCTTAGTGGTCTTGTGGTTGAGTGTCAGAGTCCCAGAAGTTGGGACGTTGTGGGTTCAAATCCATGCTTGGGTCATAACAAACACCTTTGTCCTTCAAAGCGTTGAATTTTTGGGATCACTTTTTCAGAACTCACCACATAGTTCTGTTGTTAGAGAAAAACTGAACAGTAAAGTCCACCAACCTCAAAGGTTTTACTGCTTTCTTTCATTCAGACTCTTTCTTTCCTTTTGTATAAGATCTGTGAGTGAGTCACTTGCTTCCTCATGTCCTGCTGCTGTGGTCAAACACATTTACCTTTAGGTCTGTGTTGCCCCACTAGTGCTCCTTCTTGTCCTGTCACAGATCATCTTCTTTAACCGACAGGATTCTTAGCCTTAATATGAATTCATTCATTTCTTTTTCTTTTTTTGGAACATTAAAATCTTTCCATTCTGTTTCTTTTTGACAGATTCTAAGAGAAAAACGAGAAAATCTGTGCATTTTTAAACTTAATGAATTATTTAGTGAATACATACAGAACAAATAGGAGTCTGCCAGATGAAACAAACCAGTGTGGTGCATTATTAACCACAAAAATGTTTTGTTGATAATTACTGTCAAAGCTGACAGCAGAGCCTGAATGATTCATGAAGAGAAGAACTTTCATAAAGACGCACGTCAGTCTTTTGTGTTGGTGTTTCCCATCGGATTTGAGCAGTCATCACTCACAGACTCCTTTAGCTTTTCTTCTGTCTGAATGGAGTCAGATCATCTGGAATCTACTCTTGATCTCGGATGCTCATTCACATACAGGAATGAAAGCTAAGTCTTGTGTTTTGCTCTCTTGTAGGCACATTTGTCTTCAGCTTGATGTGTGTATGAGCAAAAGTGTCATATCTCCAATTAATGGCATTAGGGATGTGCAGATAGTTCTGCATTCACTCCATCTGAAAACTCCCAGATGAAGCACATTTTTTGTCTTCTTTAAGGACAAGCAGGAATAAAAAAAAACTTAGGTGAGCCAGTGCTGCCTATGTCTTCCTGTTTTGTGAAAGGAGGCGTTGAGCAGCTGGGTGAGCATGTGATCCATGTAGCTGTCCGCTCTCCTCAGGAGCCACCTTTTCAAACGCTGACTTCGTCCCTCCTTTTTATTTGTACACTATATAACGCACAGGGAGCCAATGCAGTGATTTGACTAATCATGTCAGTAAGAGAGGAAGGAATGGGGGGTTAAAAAGAGATAAAGACATAAAAAAAGGAGTAATAACAGTTGATGTAAATGGAAAAATGAGGTAAATTGTTCCCACAGAAAAGTCTCGTACTGTTTCCAGACTGTGACAGCCAAAGTTCTGTGGTTTATGAGGTCTAATTAATGTTACATTATACATTTTGTCGGAGGTTAAATTGGGTAAAAGCTTTAGAGAAAGGGCTAACCTGAGTCTCTGAGTTGTGACCACGTGACCGCCACAGAGTATACAAGCACTCATTTGATGTTTCAAAAACAAGAATCGTGTCCAAGATTTAGAAAAGCTGGAGCTGGAGACAGAATGAGGCACCTCTGAGTGCATGCTGGGAGCTGACATGAAGGTCACTGCGCCTGAAAGCAGCCGGGATTTAAATAACTGCAGCTGAGAGACACTTGATGCAAGGTCAGAGCCTGCGGCTGTGTGGCAGCCGCCGTGTCAGCTGCTCTTCAGAAAACGAGCTGCTTCTCGTGTGAGTGTGCCGAGGCCTGACCTGCTGCTGGGTGCAGCTCCGATCAGGATGGAACATCAGGCCGCAGGTCGTTTGTTTTCCCAACTAATCCTTGCAAACTCACTCTCTGTTTGTCTTATTCCAGACTCTGAAATCGACCGTCCCGGCCTTCAGTGGAACGCAGAAACGAAAACCAATCAATGCAAAACAATTCATTTGCTTTTAGAGAATCGATAATGGAGGATGACAAAAGAGCTAAAAATTCAGCTTTGAACGAGAGAAGTTTTCTGCTAGCGCGTGAAGCCACGGGAGGAATCACTGCTGTAGCGTGCTGCTCCACGCTCCGTCACATGTGATGAGTTCATCCGTCACAAGGCGGAGAGAGTCATAAATCAGTATTTATGAACACGGCCTGCAGAAAGGCAGCACCAATGTGTCAGTTTATGCTTTTTAATGTGTTCGGAGAGCAGATTAAAGCCTGCAGGGACCCTCCAGGCCCTCCTGCCTCATTTTTAACCCACCACTTAAATATAATTTCCTAATGAAGGACCACAGAGCTTTTGACATCAAGTCACATTTAGGGGTCATGTCTATTTGCAAGCGTGTTTCCTTTTACAACTGGCTGGTGTGGACTCATCTTGGACTATGGTCACTGAGAAATTCAAGAATAGCATCACTAAAAGGTAACACTCACACTCTGTTGTTAGACAACTAAGAGTGCTTAAGGTTTCCTGTAGAGGACGTCCAATGACGGCATGTTACCTGGACTATTTTGTCACCTAAATCTGTGGTCCACAACCTTTTTCAGGGCATCGACAGGTTTAAAGTGAAAAAATATTTCCACGGACTGTATGAGGATAAAGTGGGCGTCTGATTTTTCTTTTCTAGGTTCCCTTAACTTGTGAGGGTTGCGTTTATTTTTTTTATCTTCTGTAAAATACCTGCAGCTGCTTTAAACTGTATTTGTTCACTAGATTTGATGTTGAAACCATTAAAATGTGTGAAAGACTTTCTCTTAATATATAACTGTTGAGGTGGAAGCAAAAGATTCTGACGCCAGCTTCAGCCAGCTTTAGCCTAAATACAAAGAAATACGAACGCTAAAACTGTTATTTTCTAATAAACATGAATCCACATTAAGTCCACGACTGGACATGGTAAAGATCGAGTCCGATGTGGTGGAGAATTCAGTCGTTTTCCAAAATAAAACTTCCCTCTGAATCAGAATGTAGGTTGTGTTTTCCTGCTGTGCGGCCCAGTACCAACTGTCCCTCAAGCTGGTACCGGTCCGGGGGCCAAGGGGCTGGGGAACACTGTCCCGCAATTACAATGAACTACAATTAGGTTCCAACCATCTGCTTAGAACTATAGCAGAAAAATGCTTATTGGCTGCATAACATTGAGTTTGAAGTCATTCTACAGTTTTCTTGATTGTTTGTAAATGGCGTATATTTATATAACACATACCTTTGTAGAGGCCTAAAGCACTTTACAGTCACACACATTCACACACTGGTGACGGCTCCGCTGCCGAACAATGGCGCCAACCTTTTACCAGAGGCAAGGTGGGGTTCAGTGTCTTGCCCAGGGACACTTCCACACATGGGCAGGCAAGGTGGGAATTGAGCCTGCAATCTTCCGTTCAGTGGTCGACCGCCCTTCCACTGCATCACAGCCGCCGCATATTCCTGTAGATTCTTTGTTTATAGATTTCGATATCTTATACGATTCTTTTTGAGTAAGAATGACTTGGTGCAGGGGCAGATCATTATGCTACTTTTTAGTGATTTTCTTCTTAAGATTAGTGTTCTTCTCTTATTTTCAGGCTACCTCTTTTTGCAGTGTACACCTCTGCAGCAGTGACGCTAAACAGCTAAGTAACAATGTTTAAGGACCATTTTACCTGTGCTTTGTTCTAAATTAAAAAAGCACTAGCTGCACAATTGTCGGCCTCTTTAAAGGGTTACTGTGGCAAAGTGGGTGCTGCCATCAGCCCCTCCCACACAGGTCTTCCAGCAGCAACCGAAGCAGGAAGATTTCTGCAGTCGGAGCTGGAACGTTCGCCTTCCATTACTGAACTTATTTGTCCTGAAGTCTATGACAGCTGAAATATTAAAACTTCTCAGTTCCACCGTCTGTTAAAGGCGTCCCACGGCAGACATCAAATGACGCCACTCATTTGACTGAACATTTGCATCTGCAGATAATACATTTTTAATTAAGTTTAACAATGACAGCCGCCCTCTCACTCTGCAGTGGGGGAAAAAAACTTCCTTCGGAGTTTGGTTTCTGCTCTCCAGACTTTATGCAATTACATGAAATGCTTCGTTTGCCCTGCGGACATTCCCACTCCGACCCACTTTGGCCGTGTTTCTATAACCTTTACACCAGCGCAGGTCTCGATCAGTGATTAATGATCCGCCTCCTCGCTTTCACGCCTTCAGGCTGTTTACGCAGCAACTTCATCACTTAAGACATAGAAGGGCACAAGCACGTTACCCAGCATGCAGTTCAGAGCAACGTGGTTCCTTCCAAAAGGGTGCATAAATATTTATGGCATCCTGTGATCCATGTTTACAATAAACTGTGCTGTGGTCCATGTTTCCCTGACAGAAACATCCTGAGAGGCTGCAGGAGACAAAAACATCAAGTGATGGTGGCTCCTTACAGCTCTGCTGTTCTGTACTTAGCAACAGGAGGGCCCTGGGCTGCAAGAGGCCCTCATACAGACTGATGGCTGCCATTTTTTTTTTTTACAGAAATACAGTTTGAAAATACAACATTGAGAGATTTTATTTCATGTTACCTAGTTAAAAATGTGATTTATGTATCAATATGATGTAATGAATGCCTTTGACCACCGGGAGGCGCAGGCTTTGAGTTCAGTGACAATAAGTCATCATGTTAACATTATTCACTCATTCTATTGGTCAGAATAACCATTCTTGACTATACTTTTTTTTTTTATTAAAAAATGTTCTCGGTAATTCTCTTTTATTTCGTGATATTTTTCTTTATTGCAAGTGGCCAGAAATATGAAGTGAGAACGGAAGCAGAGGAGGAGAAATACAGACAGGAACTTCTATAAGGGACAGGCTGAAACTCTTAATTAAGGCCAGAAAAATGGTCCTGAACATGAAAGGCAATAGAAGACTCAGCTATGACGTGAAGGGCCTCAATGAACCGGCAGTGTGGGAGTGAGACTGAGAACCTTCAAATACTGTGGACACAGCTGGAGCACAGCGAGGAGGTACTCAGCACAGGTGGATGAAATTAGAGTGGAGGAAAAGGGAGGGGGGAAGAGAAGGCGCAGGACTGAACCATGACAAAACCATTTTTTATGAGTGACGTCGCACTCGCTCAGTCCAGTTCTTAGATACAGTCAACGTTCATGGCAAATATTAGGGAAGGATTATTTTTAACCAAATATTCAGATTTTGTGAGTTTTGTACTTGATTATACATGTCTTTTGATTGGCAGGTGAGTTTACCTACAGGCAAGGGAAAGAGGGTGCAGGACGATTTTCCATCCATCTTCTGAACCTGCTGAATCCCTTTCAGTCACAGGGTTGCTGGAGCCTATCCCAGCTACCATTGAGCAAAGGTGAACAGGCTGCCTGTCTGTTGCAGGAACACATTCACACGTAGTGACAATTTAAAGTCACCAATGAACTGAAGCATGCTTTTGGACTGGGGGAGGAAGCTGGAGAAACATGCAAACTCTACTCGGAAAGGTCCCAGCTGCGATTTGAACCAGGGTTCTTCTCGCTGTAACCCTTGTGCTATCTTAGATGACCCCCCCCCCCCTTACAGTGACGTGTTCTCCCTACCATGACAAAGGTGGATAAAGGTGGAAAGATTTCATGTAATCCATGGACACCAGTGAAGATCACAAACCATTGAAGGAAAAAGGTTAAGAGCACTGTCTAGTGGGTCTAGATGACCCAACTCCCAATGTTAAAGTGCATAGGATAGCACAAGGGTTAAGGAAAGAGTGCTAACCACTAAAAGAGGCAAAAAGTTGCTCAAAGTTCATCATTACTTCTTTCACAAGTAGATTTCTACTTATTGCAGTTTAAATTTTCACACGTTTTTGTCCCGTAGCTGTCTTAGGGGTGCTGCAGCCTATCCCAGTCCCTCGAGGATATCTCAGGCTCAGTCTGTCGCAGGGCCACAATCACACACTCATGCACACTCACACTCCCACCTAGGAACAATTTAGAGTCACTAATTAACCTATGAAGCATGTTTTTGGGCCGCTGCGCCACTGTGCAGCAAAAAAGCAAAAAAATGATGAAAACTCTGTTCTTTAGAATGCTGAGTAAAAAATCTGAAATGTTCTCATGGCCAACAGGTCATAGCTTTAGAAAAAGGTTCATGTGATGTACAGCTCCTCCACAGCAGCTTTATGCAGCATGGAGGTGTTGAAGTTTCATGCATGAACAAAGATGTTCAACCCAAAATGTCTGAAGTTTTTCTGTTTGTGCAGTTCTTCCGACACGTCTGCATGCACATTTCCAGACACTTGTCCATCAGCTGCATCAGAAACTGCACCAGTAATTGACTTTGTCTTCAAAAGGTGGCGGTCTTCAGCTTCATCTTTATGGATTACCAGCAGCTGCTGCCTCCTGCCCCCCCCCCCCCCATCCTCGCAGGGGGAGCACTGTTGCAACATACAAGGACCTTCAGAGGGCTTAAAGGACAAGCAGGGAAAGCAGAAACAGAGTCCTCAGTGGGGGAAATTTTAATATTTACAAGAGAAGAGCTGCATATTTGTAAGAGGGAGGGTGGTTCCTAAACAAAGAAAAGTGATTCCATCAGGCACAGAGACTTGTTAGCTGGACTGTCGTCATCACAATTTACAGGGTGTGTGTGGGGGGGGGGGACCTGCTTCTGATCTGAGCATTAATTATGCATTTGTTACACATAATTTATTTTGTCCTTCCAGCCTATTGCACATCAGGATTTACCTCCACATCCCAAACCCGAAAAAATGAACAACATGCCGGATGGAGGTGTGGGTTTCTCCATCCATGGTGCAGAAAATTGCTTTTTCCATCTCCAGGACATCACACCTTCACTTAATAAACATGAACTCGAGCCGTTTCTCCCAGAGATTCAGACACACGAACAGGACGAGGCTGAAAGACGGACATTTGGCCTCAGACGCAGATCAACACGTTTCCACTCTGGAGACAAGGAATCGTGTCTGAGAGCATCCATAGAGTCGTCACCAGGGTGTCATGGTGCCTGTGTCAGCCACCTCCCCCTCCCAGCACTCCTGCTCCTACTCTGCTGATTGGAACCAGCTGTCCTGCATCTCCTCATCTCCTGCCTGCCTTCTTAAGGGTTGTCTTCTCCAGTATCCAGCACCAGTTTGTTATCCTCACTCCGGTGCTTACGTCTGGCCTTTTAGTATTTTCTAAACCTTGTCAAGTCACGTTGTTACTTACCTCGCTTGTACTCACCTTCAGGTTCGTCTCCCACTGGTCACGCTGGTTCCCGCGGCAGAGCTCCTCTCCACGTTCCACGCTGGTCCCGCCATCCTCGGCGCCCACGCCTCATTCCACATCGATCCCGCCGTCCTCGGCGTCCTGCTCCACCTCAAGTTGGTCCCGCCGTCCTCGGCTCCCCCACATTACGCTCCTCAGGTTCCACGGTCTGCCGCGCTCCTGGGACGTCAAAGCTTCATCCAAAGATTTCTCAAGCTACGCTCTCTTGGAGACTCTGTAAAGCCCCTGGAGAATTAAATACTCTTTGCAAACTATTTCTGGTCGAGAGTTTACTTCCGGGTTTCAGCAACTGGGTCTGCCACGTCCACGACGTCATGACACAGGGCACTGAATGAAGACATTCAAGCTCCACATGTGCATTGCTGCATCACTGCAGTGACAAACATCTAACTAACTGTGTTTGCTCATTAAAATCTCCATACATAACCCAAGTTGGGTCATTTTTAATTCAGCTCCGAGCTTTAAAAGGGACTCATTTTTTTCTGCGTTTATCTTTTTCTGTTTTGCCTCAAAAAACTACCAAAAAAATATATTCCGACATGAGTAATCCAAGAATTGGGAAGAATGAATACCCCAAGTGTTTTAAAAATGTGGAGACAGATTACAGAGCCTGATCCCAAAGCCAAAGAAAGACCCATTCTTTTTACAAGGGACAGAGTTTACCCACCATTAATAAGAGGAGTTTTTGACCCGAAACCCAAAAATTGTTTTTCCTGTTTTTGAATTAAATATTTCCAAATCAATTTAAAAAATCCAAACTGTTTCCTTGCCACTGTCATACAGATGCAGCGTTTTCTGTATTTCTGTGAAGGTACAGAAGATGGAATGCCTGTTTCTAGCCTTCCACCTCGCTGACTTCACATTTAGAATGAGCGGACCGCGTCATCAGAGCGGCCAGGGATTTGCAGGTTTAGATGTTGGGAATAAGAATGTGTGAAAATGAAAGTGATGGGTAGGAGGGTCTAAGGGCAGGGATGTCCAGTTTTAACAGTGCGTCTCAATTATTTTTTGCCAGGCCCCTCCTAGGAAAAAGAAAATGTTTCACGCCTCCCCTAACCCCCCCACCCCACACACACACTAGCGCTGGGACAATACATTAGGTTAGTATCTATAAAAATTGTGCAAGTATACCTGAAATTGTATTTTCTAACATATACTAAAGAAAATAAGTAAAATAAATCCACTTTCAACAAATATTAACTTTATTTTGCCGCACAGATAATAAATCAATAAATAATAATCAATAATCGATAAATAATATTAAATGTAAATTGATCTGAAACATTAACACAGCAGCACCAATACATTGAACGTTTTTAGTCTGAAGAGATAGGTAAAAAAAAACATTGTGCTGATTTTTTTCCTAAATGATGGATTGTTTATTTATGATCTCATAAAGGTCAGCTGTTTTCCTGCATTAGCTGCTGTCTTTATGTCAAATACTGACACCAACTAAACCACAGGCAGACAAAGAATACATTTATGGAAAATAAAGACACGTCATCAAAATGTCAAAAATTGTTCATAAAGAATGACATTATTAGCATGAGCTGAGTCATCTAAAGGCACGCCATGATCCTGGTGTTGCTCAATCCAGGCAGTGCTTGCAGCGCTCCGCATGCTCTGTTCCACCACACAGCCTGAGCCCACTACCCCTCCCCTTGAGACAGGAGCAGCTGCAGGGACGGCAGTTCACAGTTTCAAGCTGTTAAAAACTCTGTGATATAACAGATAATGGTAAACCAACAGTGACGCAGATTTCTTTCCAAGCACTGAGCTGCTGTCACTACCGCCTCCCCGGACAATTGCCCGTATTACCTGTGCCTGAAACCGCCACTACTGCGCGCCCCACTATTGAGAGTTTTAGTTTAGTTTGTTCAGTTTAGAATCTTTCTATTGAATTGTGTGTTCCTGATCCTTTTTGATTGTATGTTCACTTTACAATTACCAGTACTAAGCCCATCAAGACGACTCTTGTCCTGATTTTGGGCTATACAAATAAAATTGAATTGAATTGAATTGGTTGTGTTTGTGCGCCAGCTCATGCTGTCGTGCTGAGGCTACACAGGTATTCTGAAGGGACTGTGCAAACATAAGGTCGCACTTGACAGTCTTGTGAAAAGATTATTAATTAATGATTGTGATGAAGACTGCAGCTGCGCTTGAATGAATGATTAACCCGCAGCGATGACGATCCCAATGAAAGAAAAATGAGTCTTCAAACTGCACTGCTGAAATGTGAGCAGGAGGAGGAGGAAGGTGTTCCACCTGCAAATCTATGTGATGAAGAGCTGCAGCAGCAGTGAGGTAATGTCTGGCTTTACAGTTTTCACTCCTGTGCCAAAAAGAGTGGAGAAGCGTGAGGAGATTACACGCTTCACAGGGATTACATGTTTCATGGGGATTACTTTCTCACTCGGGGATCTGCAGCTGAACTTTGCCTAGTCACTAAATGTCAACTCACAGCAAAAAAGACAAGGGTAGAAAACTGAGTGTTTTCAGTCCCTTTCTATGCATTTTGAATCCCTGCATCAAATCCTGGTGGATGTTGGAGGATCTCTGTGGCTCTGCTTTGTCGAGGCTCCTCTGGTTTCATACTTTGAGGCCTAATTCCCATAATGCTCCACGGACAAAAATCCCACTGCAACAAGGAATCCTGGGAGAGATGCCGTGCTTCTCCGTCTAACAACAGCTGTGATGAGTCAGGAGATAAACAGAGGGGAAATAATCCAATTAGCTGTAATTGGCATGTCTATAATCAAAGTCCCTGTGGAGGAAGTGAGTGGAATCCCTGCAAAGCCTCCTTTAAACACCGCAGCCCGTCAGCCGGAGGCAGAGGACAGGTGAAGGAGTGGAGAAAGGTGAGAAACATTGAGGAGAAATGATGGATTAGTTGTAGCATGTTGAGCCAACTGGAATCTGGAATCCAGTTGTGGGAGTCTTCCTATCATTGTGAAGCGGAATTCATCAAGCATTGGATTGTTCACCCACTAATAGGGAACGTGAGCTGGGATTAGACCGTTGTCAGACATGTTAGTTTTTCCTATTGACCGTTGTACACTGTCAGGTACAGGACCACAGACGAGCCAGAGACAAGGACCACAGCCAAGTGGACCTCATCTCCGGCACAGCCAAGTTCTAACAAACATCAATCATCAGTGATGATTCCAGAGAGTAGAGAAAGAGAAGTAGATGAGAGTAGAGGACAGAACCTCAGTGCACCACACGTTCCCCAGCTTCTGGTAAGGGTTAAGCTTAGGGTACAAGTAGAGCCAGGCTTTAAAAAAGGGGGGCGAATAGAGGGTAATGTTGTCAGTGGTCTGTGGGTAGGGTTGTGGATAGATTGTGGTGCAGGTGGGATCTGGAGGTCACTTGAAAATATTCCTGTGGTTGCAACGGGATCAGATCATCCCTTGAAGTGTGTGTGGTGCAAGAGTCAGGTCGGGAGCAGCCTACTAGCGACTAATTGTTATTGTTATTAAGCTTAATTCAAACATGTTAATAGAAAGTTAAATAATCTCTGAGTACTAGCAGGCAATAAGCCTGTCCAAAGAGGAATGTTTTCAGTCTAGCTTTGAATGTAGAATCCGTGTCGGCCTCTATTCCATGAGCTGGGAGTTTATTCCATAAAACAGGGGCTTGGTGGCTAAACGCTCTACCTCCAACCGTACTTTTACTAATTCTAGGAACCACAAGCAGTCCTGCATTTTGTGAGTAAAGTGTTCTGTTTGGTTGGTAAGGCAGTATGAGACCTTTAAAATAGGAGGGGGTCATTATTGTGTCTGCATCGAGACAATAATCACGGCGTGTTGCTCCTCAACTAACTTCTTTATTTTACTCACACACACCCCCAGCATCCTAAACACAACAGTTGAGGTCACTGTGCTGCAGCTCTTAAAGGCGTAGTAACTCACTACTTAACGTTGCTTTATCTGCAACCAACATGACGTTAACCTTCCGCGCTTCGGCCATATCCGTGTGGCCCAAAACAAGCAAATAGTCCTCAAATGATGCCAGCCATCGGAACCACGGGACCCCCTGGCACCAGTAAGAAAGGCGGCGGTGGAGGCACAGTGAATTCAGACATCCTCGTTCACAAAATGTTGTGTCTGCATTGAGACAATGATCATTCCGTGTTGCTGCTCACCTAGCTTCTTTATTTTCCTCAGCCAACCTCCAACATCTTCATCACAACATTTGAAGTCACTGTGCTGCAGCTCTTCACCCTTGTGCTATCCTAGGCACTTTAACATTGGGACTTGGGTCATCTAGACCCACTAGACAGTGCGCTGAACCTTTTTTCTTTAATGATTTGTGATCTTCACTGGTGTCCATGGATTACATGAAATCTTTCCACCTTTATCCACCTTTGTCATGGTAGGGAGAACACTTCAATGCAAGGGTGGGGTCATCTAAGATGGCACAAGGGTTAAAGGTGCAATAACTCCCTACTTAGCGTTGGTTTAACTGCAATTAACGTGACGTTAACCTGAACACTTTCAGACATAACAGTCATACCATGTAAGACCTTATAGGTTAGCAGGAGAATTTTGAACTTAATTCTAGAATCAACTGGGCATCAGTGAAGATAAACTAACACAGGAGTGATGTGATCTCTTCTGCTAGTTCCTGCTAACAATTTAGCTGCTGCATTTTGAACAAGCTGAAAGCTTTATAAAGAACTTTTAGGACACGCTGATAGCAAAGAGTAATAGTAATCCAGTCTGAATGTGACAAACGTATAGATGAGTTTTTCAACATCACTTTAAGAAAGTATATTTCTGATCTTAGCTATATTGCATGGGTTAAATGATACAGTTCTACACGACTGAAATATGTGAGCCCTTGTGCTATCTTAGATGACCTCACCCTTACATTGATGTGTTCTTCCTACCATGACAAAGGTGGATAAAGGTGGAACGATTTCATGTAATCCATGGACTAGAGTGAAGATCACAAATCATTAAAGAAAAAAGGTTCAGCGCTCTGTCTAGGAGGTCTTCTGCTGCAGTAGTCCATCTGCATCAAGGTTGGATGTGAGGTGCATTCAGAGAGGCTCTTTTGCAGACCTCGGTTGGAACCAGTGGTTCTTTCAGTTCCTGTTGTCTTAGATGTATCAGTTGGAACCAGTCTGGTCATTGTCCTCTGACCTCTGGCATCAACAAGACATGTCTGCCCACATAACTGCTGCTCACTGGATGTTTTCTCTTTTCCAGACCTTTCTCTGTGTAGACCCGAGAGAAACATGAAAATCCCAGTAGATCAGCAGTTTCTGAAATCCTCAGACCACCCTGTCTAGAACCAACAACCATTTAAAGTCACTTCAATCGCCTTTCTTTCGTTATTCTGATGCTCGGTTTGAACTGCAGCGGATTGTCTTGACCAAGTCTACATGACAAAATACATTAAGCTGCTGCCATGTGATTGGCTGATTAGACATCTTTGTCAACGATTTGTTAGACAGGTGTGCCTAATAAAGTGGCTGGTGAGTGTATAATATCTATCTATCTATCTATCTATCTATCTATCTATCTGTCTGTCTGTCTGTCTGCCTGCCTGCCTGTCTGTCTGTCTGTCTGTCTGTCTGTCTGTCTGTCTGTCTGTCTGTCTGTCTGTCTGCCTGCCTGCCTGCCTGCCTGCCTGCCTGCCTGCCTGCCTGCCTGGCCTGCCTGCCTGCCTGCCTGCCTGCCTGCCTGCCTGCCTGCCTATCTATCTCTATCTATCTATCTATCTATCTATCTATCTATCTATCTATCTATCTATCTATCTATCTATCTATCTATCTATCTATCTATCTATCTATCTATCTATCTAATCTATCTATCTATCTGTCTGTCTGTCTAATTGCACCTATATCTGTATGTGATAGACACGTGTGAGAATATCAGTTTTATTGTGCATTATTGCGTTTGTTAACTATATTTATGAGGATGAATTGCACTACATGCCAATATTGCAGAACATATTTCACTTTTCTTTTTGCAAATATGTGTTCATTTGAATTTCTGTTGTAATTTTCGTTTTTATTTTATTTTTGTTTGTTTCACTGCTGATCGATTAAACGGGTGTTCCTGTAGGCTGTTAATTGTAAGACTTGCTTTGTGAAGTCTTCATGTTATTTCTGAGAGGCAGGATTGTCATTTTCACTTTCACGTGTTTCTTCATCTGCTGACGGTGTCGCCGTTTCTCATTACACCCGTTTTTGTGCATACGCCTGGGTCAGAGCTTGCGTGAAGGACCGCACATTTTCCCGTCAAGTTTGCTTTTTATAAATATAAATTATTGCGTAGAGAGTGGCGTACGCCTTCTTTTGTGTGTACGCAACGTTTATAAATGAGGCCCCTGGTGTCTTCTGATGTTCCTCTTGGTTCTGAAAACTCAGCTGAACTTTGGTTGGAACAAAACACAAGCAGATGAACTCTGGTGTGGTTCCCTTCAGTAGCTGCGTTTACATGGACAAAAGTATTCGGAAAAAACGCGGAAAAAATCAGACTTGTTCGGATCAAAATTTCTTTCCGATGGAGATAGGTGGGTTATGCCGATTGTTGATCCGATCGTTGTTCGTGTAAACAGTTTATTCTGATTGTGTGTCACTACTGCTCTGGTTTAACGTCATGCATAGACGGTGTTTCGCTACAGAGAAAGCTTTGGAGCCCAAAGAGGACTGACCGGCTCCTCTGCGGAGGCCCGGTGCGAAGCGCCGCTCCGCTCTGGCCCTTCTGGCTCTTTGCCTCTCCCCTCTCTTACACCCCTCACGAGGGGGGTGCAGGGGAGGAGTGCTTCGTGCCCCGTGACATCTGTACCCTGCACGGTCCGGGCTCGGGTACCGGTGGACCGAGCGAACTGTGTCTCTGAGCAGAGCAGCCGGATTTATAACTTTGTGGGTGAGGGGAGGGAGGATGCTTTGTTACGTGTTCGTTTTGTTGTTTTGTTATGTTTGGGAGACTTTGGACTGCAATCCGTCCCACCGCTCTGGGTTAGCGGCTGGCGGACCAGGAGAACCGTGTGTCCGACCAGAGCTCAGACCTCCAGCTCACACAGCGGCTTTGGGGCGGTGTGTGAGCTTTTCAAAGCAGAAATGCTGCTCAGTCCTTAGAAACTGTTCAAACAATCACCTGGATTTGTGTTTCCAGTCGTGTCCCTACAAAATAAAGGCTGATGTTATTCCCACATGTTTACGTGCAGCCAAGATGCAGATTGCAGAATTTCCTGCATGGACTTTATGTTCATCAAAGGCTAATGTTGTTAGCCCGTGTTAGCCTTCTTCCAGCTCCGTTCTTGATTGATTACTGACCACACGGATTAAACATAAAATGATGAGCGAACAGGCACTTCATATTATTCATAACATTAATAAAAGCACATTTGGAAGATCGTCTGGTATATTACCGAGCTGCTGCATAAATGTATATGACAGCAAAGGTTTGTTTACTGTGGGACTCATTTTCTTTTCCAGTATTTTCAACACTACTGCTCATGCCCAAATGATTTATTCCGTCTGAAAGTGAGACCATGTGAAAGTTTGTTCTAATCGGAAAAAGGTTTTCTGATCCCATGTACACGGTTGAATTTTAATCCAACCGTTGATCCGATCAAGATATTTTGCCCATGTAACCGCGGCTAGTGTAAATGCAGTCAAACATTCCACAGACCAAAGAAAGAAAGAGAATCAAAGGTGCAAAATGCTGTAATCTTTGAGTGTTTTGAGAAAAATGCAACCAGAGCCTGAATCTACAGAAGGAAACTTGAGGAATTTTGGTGTCTGCTGGTTAAAGGTGGTGTAGTGAGGAGCTGCATGCGTCTCCTTGTTTACAATCAACGATCTGCACAGATCCTCCACATATTGTCAAAGAAACTGTTTGTAGGATCTTCTAGTGTGCATCATGTCAGCAAAACTACAGCAGATCCTCCCATTCAGCGCCTATGCACTGTTGTTTTTGACAAGCGGCGTGTTCCAAACTGAGGTTGGAACAAATGAAGGTTTTCAGCCGACAGGGAGAGCTGCTGTCACCTGCATCACTCACAGCCGTGACAGCAGGAGGCTCACCAACAGCGAGGAGCACGCTGTTATAAACATCTCCGTGCCTACACTGCACAGCCTGTAATGAGATTTTTTTTGGAGACTGCATCAAACTTCAACATAAAAGAACAACATTAGCTGCCTTTCTATAGGGTTTCACCTAACAACTGTTCACAGATGCCAGTTTGTGACGACTGCATCACAGCAGAAACACAAAGTGGATGAACGTCCACTTTAACCAGAATCACTGCTGAACCTGATCATAATGAAATCTGTCAGAGTAGGAAACAAACACAGGAAATTTTGTTAAAAATAAAAAAAGAAGTTCAAAAAAATCTTTGATGCCGTCAAAACAGAGTTAGTTGTTTTACAGAACTGCCTGGTTCTTACAGTTTTTCTCAGTCGCTTTAGTATAATTCTCAGATCAGAATTGAAGTTTGCAAATATGTGTGTTCATTTCTCAAAACAACTCATGCACACAGCAAAAAACTATGGATTTCTTGCAAAAGCCTGTAACTTGCTCAAAATCTTTAGTTCATCTCTCAAAACTAAGTCTTTTGTCATGATCGGACTACTAGGGAGACCCAGATGCTGGAACCCGGAAGAAACTCAGGAGGCGATGTATTAACAGGATGTTTTAATTATAGAAGTCAGGGGACGTCGTGGATGCAGGAAACTGCTGTGGCGAGGTGGAGCGCCGAGGACGGCGTTCACAGTCCGTGACGTGGTGGAGCGCCGAGGACGGCGTGACCGGCTTGAGGCGAGGCGTGGACGCTGAGGACAGCGTAATCAGCTTGAGGCGAGGCGTGGACGCTGAGGACAGCGTAACCAGCTTGAGGCAAGGCGTGGACGCCGAGGATGGTGTAATCAGCGTGGAGCGAGGAACCAGCGTGACCAATGGAGTGAAGACCTGAAGACGTGAGACAGGCGGTAAGTACAAGCTAGGATTACAAGAGCGAGAGTAACTTAACTTGAGGCCAGGCGTGATCACCGGAGTGAGTATAACGGACTGGCGTAGTATGCTGGGATGGATCTCCTTAAGAAGGTCTGCCAGGAGATGAGATGATGCAGGTCAGCTGGTTCCAATGAAGGAGCAGGGAGGGGAGGGGTAGCAGCCGGAGGAACCGTGACATCTTTATGTCATTGAACATGTCAGTGCCATCAGGATGTCAAGTCCTTGAGTCATTGTCTACGAACAAGACAGTCAAATGACTTAGTCATGTTGTCAATATAGCTGTGTACTTTAGAGGGAGGTTCTGATGGAAACTATGGCTAAAGTTTGGATGACAATTATTGTAAAATGGAAGTTACACCTTTTTTGTTTGATTGCAAGAGACTGGACAAGATTCACATTTACACTTTTATTGTTCATATTGTAATTTGTTGACAGACCATGTCATACCAACATAGAAACAACTGCAACACTGCAAACAGTAACACAAAGGGAAAAGAAAGATAGGACAATGTTCTGTCCAACAGTACAGGCAGTGCAGTAGGAATTGGTGTGGTCTTCCTACACCTCTTGTCGTTCCTGTATGTTAGGCCACAAATTCTCATCCACATCAGAGTAAATATCCTCTCTTGCAATGCAGCGAAATATGTTTGTCACATTATGACAACTTGGTCAACCATTTTGCAGTTAATGACTTATACGATGAACTACTGACTAGGTGTTTTGAGGAGTAAGACTATTGCACAGTGAACTATATAATACATTTTGATCAACATGACATAAACAATTGATAATGTAGCAAAGAGCAGAGAATTGTACATAATCATTTGCATGGATGTACCAAAGCAATTGCAACTTGTTCAAAGAAGTGAGAAACTGCTTATATGATGTGCACAAGTGACATCATGATGTGAAGATTGAACAAATAGTTTTGGGAATTTCATTCTGATCTGAGAATTGTACTAAAGCGACTGAGAAAAACTGTAAGCTTCGTGTATCACAGACCCCCTGGTGTTATGTTCACTCCTGAAAGGTTCAGAGGGTTTAGTGATGTCTTCAATATCAATAAAAAAACCATTATGAAATGTATTCCTGAAATGAAGTTGTATGAGTTTTAATGTTACACAATGAAGAGCCTTTCAAAGGTCAACACAACTCTTTCCAATCTCTGTTTCCATGTTTATCTCAGTCTGACGCCTTTAATCAGAGAAAATATTTATAACTTAGAGCCACACAGACGTTCCAACCTAGTAGAAACTGCTTGGTTGGTGAAGCTTCTCATTCATCAAGGTGTCATCTTAAAGTTATGGCATGTGGACTCAACATCTTATTTCTGTGAAATGTTTGGCCGCTCACCCAACAGGCTTCATCAGTCGGGCCCAAGCTTGGATGAGTGGCCACCCATTTCAAAGAAAGAAGACGTGGCATGACTCAACGTAAACAAAGAGACTACTTTGTTACGATAAGTGAAGAGCCTAATGATGCAAGTGTACATCTAAAGGGATAATCTGAGATTAACCAATCACAACATGGGAAAGCCAACCCCCGCCCCCCCTCCCTCACTCTGTACACAGAGATCGATTGGCAGGGTGTTATTTCCTGGATAATTGGTTGGTTTTGACTCACACTGAATTTAGAAATAAATCCCTGATTGTGCAAACAAAAAGCTGGGCTTTGACTTCTTCTTTGACCTGCAGACATAAAATATGTTTTTTTTCTCATTTTATTGTTTTGAAGAATCCTTGGACAAAGCAGATCCACATGGAAAAACCCCATAGTCAACAAACTTCCATGAGTTCAATCACTCTAACGTTTCTAAATATCACACATCATTTGTGCTTCTCTAATCGAAAAGAAACCTTCCTGTCCATGTGACTGTAGACAAAAGGAGATGATCTGAAAAATATATTTTTTTATTTCTGTAAATTTAGCCAACTAGCCCTCTGCCTAAAGAGCAGGTTTCTAATTCTCAGACTTTATAGCTGCAGGGTGCTGTTGACATAGTGGCCCGATGGTCTCCTGCAGCCTTCAGGTAGCTCAACCCTCTCAGTAATGTCCAGGCAAAGACACTCTGTGGCGTTCCTGCAGCTGCAGCTCTGCAGGAAGCTGAGCCTGCAGTCATGCACCACCTCCTGCTGCTGCGTCACTGATGAAATGGCTTTGCTTCCACAGCTCAGAATGCACAGCGCTTAACGTGCTGCAACAACAGAGAACAGAAGTGCAGCAATTTGAATACACTTCAATGACAAACAAGGGTTTAAGGGCTTAAAGTCCCACTCCAACTATATTTTGATCTATTTTAAAAGTCTTACCAGTGCTCTTTTCGTTTTGATTTTGCTGATTCAGCCAAAATGTAAAAAACGGTGATGTTTTGTAGTTTTTGCAGGGTTCATCAGAAATTCCTGTCTGAGTTGTAGGCATGACAGTTGGTGCAAAAGTAACCTCTACTGATATCCCATAATAGCTTTGTTTTCATTATCTCCATTTCTGCTAACATACAGTCACATTACCTAACATTACAGCAGCAAACAAATATGATGAGCAATATTGTCCATCCGTACAGTTTAGATCCAGAATCCAGCTCAGACGAGGAAAACAAAGACGACAGCTTGAAGTTCCTGCGACGACAGTGGCACATATTATTCAGAGGTTTAAGACCTACGGGACAGTAGCCAATAGAGGGCTGCATTGGGATCGGGTCCCGCGGGACCCAACCCAAATCTCGCGGGATTGGGCGGTTTGGATTGTGCTGCGGGCGGGAGCGGGCGGCAAAAAATAAACCCCGCGGGATCAGTGCTGGCATGAATATCTCATGAATATATATTAGCAGACTACGTTAAGCTGTGCAGCTGTTGGATTCTTAGGTACTGAAGCTCCGTGAACGCACCAGGTGGAGACGCCCAATGGCCTCTGTCATGTAACCTGATGTTGGGGGTGCGCCCCGCCCCGCCTCTTACTAAGAGCGCGCTTCAGGCCGTCTGTCTGCGCGCGCACACACGCACACTTTTAACCGAACAGGATTTGTGAAAATATATTTAATATTTAAGTTGTACATTACATAAAAGAGGAATGCATGAAAAGATGAGGCTGGAGGAGGACGTGAATCTCTTTAATAATCAATAAAAATACGTGTTTTTTTTTCCTGCGGGACGGGGGACGATACAAAATCAATGCATCTCTATTACTGTGCGGGACTAAATTCTCTGAGTTTTGCGGGTGCGGGCGGGAGTGGACATACATATTGCGGGAGCGGGCGGGAGTGTAACGCATACGTTGCGGGAGCGGGCGGGATTGGTCAGAAATTCAGCGGGCGGGAGCGGGATGAAGAAAATAGTCCCGCGCAGGGCTCTAGTAGCCAACTTTCCTGGACGTGGCTGGAAGAGGAAAATGGATGACAAATTGAGGAGACGGATAGTTCCAACAAGGGCTGGGAATCACTGGGTACCTCATGATACTGTATCAAAAGAGCCCAGAACATCCTCCAAATACTTTAAAGGGGAACTCCTAGATCAAGGTACATCAGTGTCAGAAAGCACCATTGGTCATTGTTTGAGCCAGAGTGGACTTCATGGGAGACGACCAATGAAGACACCACTGTTGAAAGGACAGAAAAAAAAGCCAGACTGAAATTTGCAAAAATGCATGTTGATTAGCAACAAAGCTTCTGGGAAAATGTCCTTTGGACAGACGAGACAAAACTGGAGCTTTTTGGTAAGACACATCAGCTCTATGTTGGTAGACTCAAAAATGAAGCATCCAACCAAAAGAACACTGTCCCTACTGTGAAACATAGAAGAGGCTCAGTTCTGTTTTGGGGCTGCTTTGCTGCATCTGGCACAGGGTGTCTTGAAGTTGTCCAAGGTAAAATGAAATCTCCAGATTAGCAAGGCATTCTGGATAGAAATGTGCTGCCTAGTGTCAGAAAGTTTGGTCTCAGTCTTGGGTCGTGGGTCTTCCAACAGGACAACCATCCACAACACACAGCGGAAAAAAAAACAAGAATGGCTAAGAGAAAAGCGTTGGACTATTCTGAAGTGGCCTTCTATGAGCCCAGATCTGAATCCCATTGAACATCTGTGGAAGGAGCTTAAACATGCCATTTGGAGAAAACACCTGTCAAACCTGAGACAACTGGAGCAGTTTGCTCATGAGGAGTGGGCCAAAATACCTGTGGACAGGTGCAGAAGGCTCATTGACAAATACAGAAACTGTTCAATTGCAGTGATTGCCTCAAAAGGTTGTTCAACAAAATATTAAGTTATGGGTACCATCACTTTTGTCCAGCCCTATTTCATTAGTTTGTTTTTTTAAATAATTCTTTTAATCAACAACTCAAAAGTAATGGCTGATTTGGATTATTCCATTTTCAATACATTTTAATTTATTGT
This sequence comes from Oryzias sinensis, assembly GCA_037389245.1. Taxonomy (NCBI): domain Eukaryota; kingdom Metazoa; phylum Chordata; class Actinopteri; order Beloniformes; family Adrianichthyidae; genus Oryzias; species Oryzias sinensis. The sequence goes on along the minus strand of CM074488.1, from coordinate 35,413,337 downwards.
TTTGAACGTTTCAAGACATTTCAGTGAGCATTGTGGACTTTATTACATTAACTGAGGGGTACCAACAAATTTGTCCACCACTGTATGTCTTCCATCATGAGAAAAATGCTACTAGATCATGTTAAAAACACCAAAAACACAATTGTCATCATAATGTGTCTTTAAAAAACATCTGCTCAAAGTAGGGCTGTAACAATTCATTTTAGCAATGATTCAATTCGATTCGATATTTATGGTTGTTGGTTCGATTCACTTTCGATTTTGGTTCATTTTGAAAGATCGATTCAATGACCTAAAACGGATCCACGACATCTTTAGTTAAACTGCAGCCAGCGTGACTTAGAAAAAAAACCTGGGTAGTGAACAGTGCAGGTAAAGTTGCGCCTCTGGTCCCTTAAAGTTTGGTTAAGGCCTTCCTGTGGGCCTGCAGACATTTATGAATCACATAGTGCGCTGTCATGTACGTACATCATGTGTCATTTCATGTGCAAGCTGACCTGGTGGGCAAAACGGTAGTTCGAGGTGGAGGCTGCAGAACGTTCTGCAGCAGAACCACATTTTCACAACTAACATTCAGTTAGGGATATTGTAAAAAAAAAACTCAGTGGATGTCATAAACAGTGTTGGCTTCACTCCACAGGTTTCCAGGGTGAGGAGACAGTTGTATTTGGGTGATAGACAGACCTCACCCACCTGACTCTCATTCAATCAACCACAGCATACTTAAGCACTGCACTGAGTGAACCCCATAGAGCACGTATGGGGCCAGCTGAAGCAGAGACTGGATGATCGAATCCACCCCCAAGTGACCTGCAGAACTGCATGTAGCACTTGTGGAAGAGTGGTACGCCTCAGAACATCATGAGCTTGGTGAGGGGCAGAACACGACACTGTCAAGCTGTCATTGCAGCAAATAGTGGAAGACATGGTCAATGTTTTCTATTTGGGGCTATTTTTGTGTATTATTTTCTTAGTTTTGGAATAATATCAAACTTTCAAAAAAAGGTGTTCCTTCTCTTTCATTGTTAGGGATGTCAATGTGAACTTTTATTGAAATTCAGACTAAAAGGGAAAAAAAGAAAAACATTTATGTAAATAACAGCATCCCTGACTAATTGTGAGTAGCATAGTTTTCTGTCTATTCTCTTGACAAATGTTTCAAAGAACTTAAAGACGTAAAGACAAACTTTGGGGTTCCTTGTTCAGCTTCCTGCAGACCTCTTCAAGTCTCTGCAAACAGAATAGTCACTGCAGAGCTGAAGACCTTCATCTCAACTCCAGTGTAAAGTGAAACTGCTGTGGGGGAAAAACAAATTCCACACTCCTCAAATCCAGATTCCTGCTTGTACTGAATAATTTTTAAATGAGGAGTTAAATTAGCTACGAATCCTCAGAGAGAAATCCCAGAAACCCATTGTGTTGATCTGGGTTTTTTCAGGCTCCTCTTTCTTGTTGAACAATTATCTGCTCTGCTGAAACCTCACAGTCCATTATTCTCTTCCTGTTGAGATGCTGCTTCTGTGTGTTGGACGTCTACTGCAGTCTTTTTCACACCTGAAGATCACTGTTTATTTATAGACGTGGACAGCAGAGAAATGTTTGCCTTCAAGCTAGCAAGAATTCATAAAAATATGTCTATTATTGTTTGTCTTTGTGGAACCTTGAAAAGAAGCAACACATTCATCTTCATCTCATTGGGAGTGAAACTTCACATTTTCACACCTGAACAGAAACATATGTTTGATTTTCATTCTGCACTTCAATCTTATAAACTCTCCAACAAGATCAAGCAGACAGGAGGTCCTGAAGAATTGTCTCAACTGTAGAGAAAGAAATCAAAAAGGGGCGAGACTAATGCTGAAAACGTAACATGGAGTTTTAATGCTTTTCAGACATGATAGGCCTCGGGTAACCACGACTGTCCAAAGCTGCTGCAACACACAATCCATTCATTCATCTTCTAAGCTGTTTGTTCCCTTTTGGGGTCACGGGGTTGCTGGAGCCTATCATGTGCAAAGGCAGGGTACATCCAAGGTCGCCAGTCTGTCCCTGGGCCACAATCACACACCTATGCACACTCACAATTTAGAGTAAATAATAAACCTACAAAGCACATTTTTGGATGGTGGGAGGAAGCCGGAGTCCCCGGAGAAAACCCACACATGCACATGGAGAACATGCAAACTCCACACAGAAAGGTCCCCCATTGATGTTCTGGTTCAGGTCCCCCAGCCAGGACTTGCCTTCTTGCTGTAAGGCAAGAGCGCTATCCACCGTGTAGCATTAACACACAATCCAATCTCTGCTTTTTATGTGTCTGTCATTTGTCCATGTTTTAAAATCCAAGTCATAAGGGAACCCCGCCAACACAAAATGAAAGAGAAAATCTGTAGTCTAAAAATATACAGTCAGTCTTATCAAGTGTCTTTAATTAGGAACAAATAAACAAGTTAAAGTATTTATGATCTTTCATATTTCTAACTCCTATAAAACAAGGGTCTGTTTGGATTAATAAAGAGCTGATATTCTGGTAACAGCAAATTTTTTTTAGGCCCTCTCAAGTGAAATTAAATATTTGCCCGTTGTTCTCCATGTCAAGGTTATTTTGACAAAGTCCAGTTTAATAGCAGGTAATGATGATGGAAAAACTCAAAGATATGGAGCCAAACATGTAATTTTGTCATAAACCTGTAACTTTCTTTATGTATTTTTTTGAAATGTTTTACTGAACGCTTTTCAACATTAGCATTTTTGAGATGCTCCCATTTTCATGTGCTGCAAAGACGCGGTTTCACGCATCGTTTTGAAACACTGTAATTTTGATGAGCACTGCTTTTGTGATGTGTTTTGTGAACCAGGCCGTCAAGCTATCTGTAGGTATTAACCCATTTTCATGTGTGGAGAATACTTTAAGCCCGCTGGGGAGTTGTCATAAATTATGATTTGTCAGCACGCCAGCTGGAAAGACAGAAAAACCCTTCTGTCACAACGAAGATCTGTGGTGAGCTGAGAGCTGAAAGCCTCTCTGAATGCAGACTTGTCACGTAGCCTGGAAGACCTCCTAAATTAAATACGGGAAGGCGCCCGCATTTCAAAGATCCGCTGATGGAAGAAACAAAAGGGGTTTTTCTGAAAGACTCAACAAGAAAAGCTTTCCGAATGAAAATGGACAAGCATGGAAAGAAAAGTGTCTCTGGAGGTGTCGAACGTCAAAGAAAATGATTGGAAAAGGTGCTTTGATTCCTGTGTGGGCTGTAAGACGGGGGTCTGAGCCTGTCACACTGCAGGATAACCCACCGCATTACTCAGGCTGTGTTACAACGATGACACATGTTTAATTCAAATGTCTTCCACACAGCAGCGCGCGAGGGCCTCTGAATGTTAATGGTTCATGAGCACACAGTGCTTTCAAGGCTCGTCCTCAGTGTGAGTTGCTCCTGCTTCCACTGGGGAGGCCTCCCAAGTGTCCTTGTCAAACATGCTTTGAAGTTCTCAGCCTCGCCGCAGAAATGCCTGTTTGCACCTCCGCGACACCTCTGCAGCCCCCCTGCAGAGGAGAAAGGAGTTCAAAGAAAAAGAAATGAAACAATGGAGTGAAATGACAACGAGGAACTGTAAGCAGAATAATCCACATACGAGCATTTTATGGTGGTGTGACAACATGGGGGGGGGGGGGGTGTCAGTGCTTTTTTATATTAATTCTGAGCATTTGACATATATTCCAAAAAATTCATTTTTTAGAAGACCTGCAAATTTGCTAACCTTAGCGTCACATTAGCCGCGTTTACATGGGCAAAAGTAATCGGAAAGAAAATGCGTCATGTAAACGCGCCGTTCGGAATACTCTGCCCCGGTCAGACTCATTCGGATCAGAATTTCTTTCCGATCGAGATAGGTGGGTTATACCGATCGTTTATCCGATCGTGGAGCATGTAAACGGTCATTCCGATCCTGTGTCACTGCTGCTCTGGGTTACGTCACGCATAGATGGTGTGTGGCTCTGCGGACGCCCCGTGAAAAGCGCCGCTCCGCTCTCGCCCCGCTGGCTCTCCCCTCTCTTTCACCCCTCACGAATGAGATGCAGGGAAGGAGCGCTTCGTGCCCCCCGATGCTCATTCAGTCCACTGGCACCCGAGTGAACAGAGGAGCTGGATTAATGATTTTGTGTCCAAGGGGGGAGGATGCTTTGTTACGTGTGCGTTTTGTTATGTGTGGGAGAATCCAGACTGCGAGCCGTCCCGCCGCTCTGGGTTAGCGGCTGCAGGACTCAGGAGGAACCGTGTTCGAACAGAGCCGCAGACAGCTAGCTCAGAGTGGCTTTGGGGCGGTCTGTGTGAACTTTTCAGAGCAGAAATAAATGTCGCGTGGTGTCACGTGGATTTGTGTTTCCAGTTGAGTCCCGACAAAATAAAGGCTGATGTTATTTCCATACATTTATGTGCAGCTAAGATGCAGCTTGCTGCGTTTCTCGCACGGTCCTGGATTTTGTGTCCATAAAGGCTAATGATGTTAGCCCGTGTTAGCCTGTCCTAAGCCTTCTTCCAGCTCTGTTTCATTCATAAAACAGCACTGATCACACGGATTAAATCAAACGATGAGGGAACCGGCCCTTCATAATATTCATGACATTAATAAAAGCACGTTTGGAAGATCGTCTCGTATTACGGAGCTGCAGCACATGCGGTCTGTCTGTGGCAGTGGTTTGTTTACAACGGGACCTAGTTCCGCATCCGGGTGATTTTACACTACTGCGCATTCCCAGATGATTCATTCCGAATGAAAGCGTGAGCCATGGGAACGTTTGTTCTAATCGGAAAAAGGTTTTCCGTGCCCATGCGCACGGGTGAATTTTAACCCGACCATTGATCCGATCAAGATATTCTGCCCATGTAACTATTGCTGCCGCTAGCCTGAGACTTTTCAGATGTTTTTATGTTCATCACACAGAGACGTCACTGAGTAATTTGGTCATTAAACCTTCTGCCTCCCAAGTCTGTGCTCCTTTCACCCTCCATGTTTAACCCCACTCCGTCAAAATGTCATCATTTATTGTTTGTGGGGCTAATGCAGGTTTTAGACAATTTGTTAAAGCACATCCTCAACGTCTTAAGCTTCACACCACTGACAATCACTTAATCCATCCCTGTCAGTTCAAGGTGCAAATAGTTAACTATTCTGAGACTAGATCCTTTTATGTCATCCATACAAGATCTCATCCCATAATCCTCACCATTACATGGTTAACCCTTGTGCTATCTTAGATGACCCCACCCTTGCATTGACGTGTTCCCCCTACCATGACAAAGGTGGATAAAGGTGGAAAGATTTCATGTAATCCATGGACACCAGTGAAGATCACAAATCATTGAAGAAAAAAGGTTCAGAGCACTGTCTAGTGGGTCTAGATGACTAGACCCACTAGACTAGTGATGACTAGATGATGCACACTTGGGGGGCTAGCTCTCTTGCTTCCTGTCTCCTGGCTGCAACTTCCAAAGAATCTACTCCTGTCTCTGAAGAACTCTTCTCAGTCAATATCATAGTAGGTAATTGTTTTTAACCCTTACGTCAATGTAAGGGTGGGGTCATCTAAGATAGCACAAGGGTTAATAAAACTCACGCAACGTCTTTGGCTCCACATAGACACGAGGGATCTATGGCCTTGTTTCTACTGAGTAGTATTTTAAGCATTTCCATCACAAAATTGACTCAATAAGCCGGACCAAACTGTACCATTTTGGTTGGTTGTAGATCCATGGAAAAATGGGACGGACTGGTTAGGGCGGAGCTACTGTTGAAACCCGTTGGTTGGCCGAAGGTCATTATGACAAAAGAGAGTGTCAAGAAAGCGGGTGTATTCCTCTTCGCCTCAGGCAATCTTCTCAACAACATGAAATGCTTTGTAGATACGAAGTACCAAAAGTCAAGCTGGAAATGAGCTGCTGAGTGACCACCATTGCTGTTGCTGTCAGCTTCACCCCACATGTGCCATGACGGTCCAACTTTGAGTGGACTTTCCTGGACCATTCTAAACCTGACCCTATGCCTGTCTTTATTCTCTTTAAGCACTTAAACATCGGGCCATGCAGAAATTTATTAATGACTGGATAATCTTTTATGACTGGAGACAGTTTTTCTATGTCAAGAAAAAGGATGGAGGCCTGTGTCCCTGTATTGATTATTGAAGGCTTACAAGATTACTGTCAAGAACCATTACCCCTTGCCCCTCATGAATCCTGCTTTTGAGTTACTTTAAAGGTCCATCATCTTCATGAAATGACATCATGGTTACGCTTATTACTTGATCTGCCTTTGAGAGGGGATGACAGCCTTTGAAATTTCCATTGGACACATTGGATATTTCATTATGCTGTTTGGATTTACTAATGCACATACTATATTTGAAAACCTTGTGGACAATGTTCTATGATCAACCATCTCATCAATCACTTTGCCTTCATCTTTTCAGACAATATTCTGATCTTCTTCAAAACTGAGACCAAGAACATTCAGCGCGTGTGAAAGGTGTTGGACCGCATTCTGCAAAATCAGTTCTTTATTCATGCAGAAAAATGTGGGGGTCATGGCACCTCCCAACACCCATTTGGGGTTGGTAAACTCTGCTAGTAAACTAGCCTGTTTTAGGGTTTTTACTCAAACATAGTCTGTTTCCCTCCCCATGGTGCTCTCTGACCCTCTGCTGCCAGGATGTAGTGTCGGTAAAAGTTCTCATACATCCAGGTGACGTCGTCTTGATGTTGACTCATCATCTGGACCCAAATTACATCTGCTAGTGTGGTTTACCTGGACATGGATGCAAAAACTAACATGATAAGAAGGCAATATTTAGAATAGTAACAAATTTCAACATGTGCCAATATTATCTATGGTCCTGCTTACTTCTAAGAGAGGATGAAGACAAAGAACCAACATGATGCCTGGATTGAAAATGAAAGGGAGAAATGCACACAGGATATTACATGTTTGAAAATACCAAGAACAGGAAAAGATGTTCACCTTGGGGCTGTGATAAATCCACTGCCTGCACAGCTGGGAATCAACCCTTTTATTCTTCTCTCCGGCTGAAATGTACCTTTTTTCTTTGAAGATAGACTTTTATTTTGCCCCCAAGTTAAACTCTGAGATTTTCTCCAGCTAACAGCTCCCTCATTTCATTTTGAATGTCAGGACTGTCCTCCTGCAGGCCTTCGAGCAGCTCCTGATGTCAGATCCTCATTTCTGCTCCCAGTCAGTTGCAGCTGCTGCTCCCTCACCAATTTGTCACATTTCTACCAGTTTCTACCTTGTGGAAACCAGACTGAGGGAGGCTACGGCTGAATTCAGAAATAGTTGAACAAATCTGTGACCATTTTAACCTTAACCTCAGTTGTTTTTGTATTTTTAAAACTGTTTTTATAGGCACTGAAAAAAGGCTTCTGATGTCTTCATCTGAACCTGAGCTGTTGCAGTCCAGTTGGTGCATCTGCCTCAGCAACATTCACGCTTCCTATTTCCACTTGTGCTGTGCAATTGTTTTGTATTGTCATTGAGCTCAATGGTGTCCATTCTTTGTGAGGTAGTTTGAATGAAAACATTTCCAACGTGTAAATTTAAATATCTGTAAAAGCAGCAGCATCTCAAATAACCTTAAAGACCCAGTCCGATGAAAATTGTGTTTTTAACATGTTCATTTGGCAATTTTATGATGATGGAGGACATAGTAGAAAAAATAACCTAAAATCTGCATTTCTGAGTATTTCTTTATTCAAATCGTGAATCGTGAATCAGGAGCAGTTGAAAAGATGCTGTTTAAAAAATACCTTTTTGCAACTAACAAAATATGCAGGGCGGGCCACAAGCTCCCAGCTCCGCTCCATTCTGATGCACGGACATCAGACTAATAGATCCATGAACGTCTTGGTTTTCCTTGCCTGAGCTGGAATCTGGATCTAAACTGTACGGCTGATATTGCTTGCCATTTTTGTTGCACTGGTTGGGGGTGTGAGGGGCTGTAAGCTCGTGGGAGAGAGTGTAAACAGATGGATGACAGGGGGGAAGGCGGGGTTGCTCCACACCAACAGTCCTGCCCACACCTTAGAGGCAAATTTGTAATGAACTCTTGTCGCTGTGCAAAAAATGTTTCCTAGAAAACGACAGAGGTTTTCAGATTTCGTCTAAAAAAGGCACAATCATGATGAAAAGGCCACTGGGAACACTTTTAGAATAGATGAAAAGATGATCAGAGTGGACCTTTATCACCTGGATGATCAGTAAATCCAAATTGCGACATTGTGGGTTAGCCCTCAACGGGATTCAGCTCTGAGGCGCGTTCACAAGCCTACAGACTTCATGAACAAAAGCGAGTCGGGATGAGAAGTGAGAGCACAGTAAATTCAATTTTGCCGGTGTTACCGAGGCCGTGACAGCTTTGTCAGACCCAGTCTGCAGTCGGCAGCCGTCCTGCTGTCTCCTGGTGCTCTTTGCTTTGGATGATTTTTCTGTGAACAGAATGGAGGACCAAGTCCTCCTGTGGGAACTCTGCTTGTCATCTGGCCTTAGAAGCAGTGCAGCTTTCCAATGATTTCTCTTGACTGCAGGCACTTCCTTTGATTATATCCTCACTACAAAGCGTTCCCCACGCTGACTCTCCTAATCAACCTGCATGCGCTGCATGTGCACTTACATAAACCTCACGTGCACACAGTGGCCCTGAGAGGATAATGGAGTTGAGCAGAGAACTGAAATAACTGAATTTCCCGGTGGAGAGATATTTCTGCTGGCCACTGAGAATTGAAAACACTCCTGTCGTCGTGGACTAATGTGATTGTCTGCGGAACCACAGCAGCTACATGCCAATAACACATTTAATTACAAGACACAGACTTTCACTTCTTCTGTCAGTAAAACTGGATCCGTTTATGCTGTGAGGACAGCTTGGAAAGTTTCACTTTTGGATGTAATGAGCTCATAATCTTAGAGACTTGGATGTGAATTTCCCTCATGGGAGTTCATAATTATCAGCTCAGCCTGAAGACTGATGAGACTCTTGGACTGAGCTGGAGGATTTTAAGTATCCGAAAAAGCGATATATATGAATTCAGTGCCAAACAGACGAACAACCACTGTTGCAGAAAAGGATGGAGAAGGCAAACGAAGGAAGGCATGAGGAGATATTGGAAAACAGCCAGGAAGCCGTCCAGCCTGTTTTGTCTTCTACAGGTGTAATTGGGTGAGAGTCCTGAGAAAAAGAGCAGCACTGCAAGACTGACAGGCGCACAGGCCCAGAGTCGACTTTAACGGAGGGCCTGTGGGATAACCAGAGAGAGCTTTCCCGGCCCAACAAACTGATAATCCCTCTGCTTTGTGAGATGAAATACTGCAGCCAAGTGACCTTGACTTTACGTGAGAAGGATGTTGCTTCAGGGCTGAACACCTCCAGCTGAGAGACACTGCTGCTTGGCTGGCAAATGCTGCTACTGAATCCCAGCATGCATCACTCACATAAAAACCAAGATCACACCTCTTATCAAAACCACATTTCCTCATCGCTAAGCCTTTTCCAGCTGTAAAATCAGATTTTAATGCCCTGTGATATTACCTTGATCCAAGCTGTGTTAACCTCAAAGCCTCAGGCGCTAAAAGTCTTTTACAGAGGCTTCGTCACGCTTTCTTCAATCTAACTTTAATCACACGTACCTTCACATCAGCAGCACATACGGTGCTTCATACGTGTTGAAATCTAATCCTGTTTGCTTCTCTCCTGTGTCTCCATGTCCAACATGAGCGGTGACACCCACTTGTTGTGGCCGGGGCTCCTCTGTCTGGTGAAATAACGGCAACAGAAGCTCGCAGTCTTTTTGAGTTACTTTTCAAGGACAGGTGGCCCCTCTTCTCTCATTTCTGTGCACAGACACAGAACGGGTGGGGCTTTGCAGAACATCTGAGGTTCTGAATGTACCTGCATCTGGTGAACGTGTTTCTGCTTTTGCATGTGACCATAAAGGTTTTCGCTCATCATCCTCAGTCTGCAGTTTTAAACTGCAGTCCGCGCTTTCTCTTTTCATTTGTTCACACGCTCTGGACACTTAACCTCTTATGAATCCAGGAAGGTATAGTGCTTCTCCACCTGAGCAGCACAGCAGACACATATAGACATTTCACCAAATAATGTTGAAACAGGCCAACCTTGCTTTACTGCCCCCCTGTGGCTGCTTGACTCATCACGGTTTGAGAAATCCAAACATCTGAGCTTCCCAGAATCCTCAGTCTCATTATTATGTTAGCATATTACAGAAGCAACTCATTCAGATTGTCTTCAGAAAATAAAGGTGAAAATGTTTAGGTACAGGCGTGTTTGGGATATAAACGAGGCTTGACAAGCTCATTAGTACACATCTGTCCTAAACCGGTCCCACAGAACATGTTAAGCTCTGAAGCTGCTTCAGTTGAACCAGGATGAAGTCGACTGAGACAACAGCAGATAAATGCTTCTCATTTATGAATTTGCGGCACTGATTCCCTACAGACAAACCTGTTCTACACATCAGAGTTCAATCAAGCCCAAACTCCTGAGTGGGAGAAGCTCTAACGAGGCTGTCAATCAAAGAATGAAGCAATCAAGGTCAATTCTCAATTATTTTCCACAAACAACCATCAAATATGCAGTTTGTCATCACGACAAGGACATGGCCTCTGTTATGGGGGGGGGGGGGGGGGGGTGTAAGCCTGTGTCCCATTGAATGGCAACAGCTTGCAAACAACCGGGACAAAATACTGGAACAAATTGTGACCAGAAAAATGTTTAACAAGTTTCCACATAAATCTTTGACATTATCCTGCTTTTGTAATCTGTTTATCTCACTTCAGCTTCTTCTGGCTGTACATCACAATGTTTGCCTTCTCTTGTTCATGGTTACTGTCTACCAGTCTCAGTTTCACCCACTCACCTGTGCTCCATTTGGGTGCCCTATGAGGGAGGAAACCTTTTATGACAGGGGGATCCAAACGTTTTGCAATGAGAGGGTCAGATTTGGTGAGGTGAAAATGTCTGAGGGTCAACCGTTTGGTCTGCATTCTTTGACCATTTTTTGATGCAAATGAACTGTACTCTATTACAATAGCACACTTTTCTTCCTTCACATAGAAAACAAATACAACTAAATAAGTTTTTACCAAATTGCTGTCAATGTATCCTTTTTCCTCCCCGTTTCTTCTCAGTTAGCTTGCTGTAGTTAGCATGTCTTGTCTGCAGTCCCTCTTGATACTAAAGTCCTTGAAAACAGCCAGTCTCTTGAGATATTAGGTGGACACAGTTGTTTCATGTTTCACTGAAAAATGCTGCCAATTTGCTTTTGTTCTGGAAGAGATGGCCTCACTGTCAGCTTTTCTTTTTATGAACCCTTGACATTTTAGAAATGAGCTAGAAGTGTCAGAATGGTCCTATGACGGTGTTGCCACAGCTTAACAACGGCTTAAAATTTGATTTAGACAATTGCAATCAAGACATTTTACACACAGTTTTTAGTAAATGTTGGGGGCTGCATATTATTGATTTTATGACAAGAGCTGTCGGGCCGGACTTTGGACATACAGTTAAATGATGTGAACGCGAGGCGCCACTAAAAGGTGGGGGCAAGGAGTGTGTGCAGCTTCTGATTCCCTCATTTTGCTAATAACCCAATTGGTTTACAACTATTAGTAAATGTCTTGAATAAAACTCAGAATCTTAGAATCATCCATGCGCACAAATGCACTTTTGCATTATTCAGAGATGTTCGGTGCTTTCTTGTCTTACCTGTGTGACAGTCCTCACATCAGTGGATGCAGTTAAAAAAAGAATCAAACATGTCCCTTTCTAAAGGAATGCACGTCACTGTCACTAGACCGATACCTTTTTACTGCAGTGACTAGATCATAATCAGATGTGCTTTGTGCTCTAAATCTTCTCCATATGTGGATGTGGCTGGATAACAGTTTTTCCAAACCGAATGTCCTGGTTGTCAGTAAAAAACATTTTTTTATACGCCTGGCTTCTTTTGCATTTCCTTTTCATTATGATTTCACTTCCTTTTTTCCTAACAAGGCCGTAAGTGCTGTACTTCTGTATTTCAACACATTTTCATCACAGTGGAGCCATTATCTACATTTGTGCAAAGCACCATGGCAACCGATGCCACCACATTTGGCTTGACAGCAACATATTGAGCCAAAAGGCAGTGAGGATGGAAGATTTTTCTTTTTCTCTGCTGCCCTGCTCTCGGTTTGAGCATCCTCACAGTGCTGCGTTCCACACAGACCAGCCCGCTCAGTGCCAGCAACCATCAGTCTGCTGTGTCTGTTCCGCTGGCCTGTCAGGTCCCTGTGCAGCCGAGTGCCTGCCCATCTGCTGAACTGAGACAGCTGCAAACCTGCACTGGAGACGAAATGTAGCATGAAAACATCACAGCAACACACCAATGCCGCTCCAAGGTTCTGTTAAAGACATGTTTGTCTTACTGGGAGCAGAACTGCTTTTCTTTGGGATTTGAGCATTTAGAAGCAATTCTTTAACACAGAGAGCGTACTTCAGAGAGGACTCTTTAAATTAAATCCAGTCATTCATGGATTTTAGACACAAATTTTGAAGTATAACTTTTTTTCTGAGAAGCAACAGAAGTGGTGCTGGTGCTTCTTCGGATGGTAAAAGTCAGCGTTTGCCTTGCCTAGGGCTGAAATCGACAGATCTCCGAAGGCCTGAGGCTCTTATGGCTGAGTGGACTTAAACCTGCCTGACTTCACCCTGCTTAGATCCACTTCAGGTAAGCTGCTGGTCACCTCTGTTATCCTATTAGTCAGCCACAGCTGAAGTGATGCTGTGAGCATGGAAAGAGAATGGAAACCCTGAAAGAGGCACACATGCAGCACAAGAAATGCATCCAATTACTCATTCTGCAGAGAAGAGCTGCACAGCTCCCACTGCAACCGTGAACTCTATTCTGCTTTATTCTTCGTCACAGTGCGTTACGTTGGAACTGTTAAACAGTTGCCCTTTAAACTCAGTTTGACTACAACACAATCATGACATCTGCAGGTCATGCATTTGTAATAGATATACAGCATTGCAGTAAAGCTGCAGCTGCATATTTTCAGCTGGAAGGGAGAATAACCATGTAAGCAGTTTGTTTTCGGATTTCTTCCTCTTTTTGTTTACTTTGATGAAAATACTTTCTCAACAAAAATCTTCTCCTAAGTAAAAACAATAAGAACAAAGTCAAAGGCTTCATTTGAAGGTTGGATGGAAGGGTTGGCAGCATTATTTGCCCACATTCTCCTTTACTCAACGTCTAACAAGTATGTGAAGTTAGAAGCAAAAGGAAAGCTTGTCTTTCTGTTCTGAGGTTCATGAAATGAGCAGAAAAATCTGAATTCTGAGCTTAATGAAAGGATGATTGTTCATAAATCTGGGTAAGGAAGTCTTCAACCTGCACTGTTGGAAACAGAAAAAAACACAAAAACTCACCAGAACATCAACTCAAACTATGGACACGGCAGGAGTTTGTATTTATCCCATGTTGTACACACCTGCAGTTGGTAGAGGTTCAAATCTGGTGAATTTTGTTCAAGCTTTTTCTTTCACAGCTCTATTATGATAAATGAAAGACTTGGTGACATATAATTCCAGCTGAACATAAACCACAATTATTGATTTCTCCTTCATGATCAATTTTCAAATGGCTGTCACTTCTGTGGATTAAAAGGGACGCCACCCATACATCACTGCCAAACCTGAGTTAATGATTAGTCAAACTTTGATAAGGTTTTTGCATTCAATAGCCGCATGTTTTGCACATGGAGCCCAAAAGTTGGTTGTAGAAACTTGCAAAGCTACACATGAACGCAGGAGTTTTGAACAACACAGATTTACGCATAGACTTTTCTGCTGAAGGTGCTGTGAACGTAGCTTTAGTGAAAGGATGGTAAAGAAGTCCATGTCAGTGTGGGAACGGCTTTGAGTAATCCTCTAGACCTCACAGCACAAAGATCTGTGTGTGTGTGTGTGTGTGTGTGTGTGTGAGTGTGTGCTAGGGGGGGGGGGGGGCACGGAAGCAGAGGATTTGTCTTTAAAATACTGACAAAAAAACCAAACAATTCATTTCTAAAATTTCTCCAAGCAAAATGACTCCTCCCCGTGATGCGGAGGATTGGACAGTTAGTCGGCAGACCACGCCCCCTGTGCATCACTGAGAGTGATCACTGACAGTAAGCCTGTAAGCCCACATCAACACTCCACCACCACTGTGCTTTAGTGCTGTTTTGTTTCAGGAGTTTTCCCTAATAATACACTTGTGAAGCTGCAAGAAGCAGAAAGAAAAGTGTGATCCCTCCATCTCTGAACTGAAGAAATGATTGGTTTTGTCACAAATGTCTAATTTTTACACTTTTGGTTTATTTCTTTTTGATGAATTCCTCACTCTTTTTATTTTTTTACTCATTTGTGTAGAAAACTAGAGGCTGACTGTTGGCTTCTTATTAAAAACATAGGAGAGAGTGAATGACGGGAACAATAGGCGTTATGGCGGCAGGTTTAAGGATTATTTCCTCATTTGTCTTCATGGATCCAATCAGCGCCAAACGCAGGCAGATCTGCGGGGGAGTCCTGGTGTGACTGGAGGGATGCTGGTTGGGGAGGGGGGTCGGCTCGGCGCCTGTCAGCGCGGCGGCTCATCCCGCGCGGAGGGCGACGACGCGCGCCCGGGCTTGTTCCAGAAGGAGGTGCGCCTCCTGCTGCTGCTGCCACAATCCAAGCCCCTCACACCTGAAGTGGAGCGCTGGAGCTGAGGAGGCGGGCTTGATCTGAGCCGCTGCCACGCCGTGCGAAGCGGAGCAGACGGGACCTGGACGGGGTTCTGGATCGACTTCAGGTCAGTACGGACACGCGGAGAGTGTTTTTTTTTTAGCCTTTAAACCCCAAACGGAGCGCCTAAAGTCCTGCTGAGCAGGTGGAAGTTTGTTCTGCGGAGAGCTGCAGGCAGAGCTGCACCGGTGCTTTCTGCACTGCTGTACCACATTTTGGTTTCTGCATCAAACGGCAGAAAGTCCTGCTCCTCTGCTCTGTTTTTGGACTATTCCGATGTATTGTTCCATAACTCCTGCTGCACAAAAGGCAGAAACGCCCAGCTTCTGCTCAAGCTTCAGCAACTGTTGCACCAATCTGAGAACACGAGTGAAGCTTCAGCATGTGTGCAGCCTTCATGAGGACAACCCATACTGGAGGCAGTGTGCTGGCACTGAGGAGTTTTCCCTGCAGGAGCGTTTTCCTGGGAAACTCCTGTAGAGTTTTTCCGTGCAGGTTTTCCCATCGCTCCACATGGAGACTCCTTTGGTGTCTCTATGTGATGTTGTTGCATGCAGAAGTGATGAGTCACGGTGAAACCCTCCAGCTGCCATCCAGATGAAAACCTCTGATGCTGTTTTCCCTTCAAAGGTGAGGAGGAGAGCATTTTCTCAAAGTTTTCCAATATCTTCTTATTCACTCAGAAAAGGCTTTTATTGGGTCCTCAGCTGCTGGAGCAGGGCTTCATTACAAGCTTGGCAGAAATCAGTTGTTCAGACTCCAGAAAACGAGCCCCTGGGCTCACCACAGACCTGCTCAGACTCTTCAGGGCTTTGCAGTGCTTCTTTCAGCTGGTGGCCTGCAGGGGTCTGCAGAAGGAACACATATGTCTCTTTAAGTGCTCCTGTCTTTCATCCAGGCCTCTTGGCTCAGTGTCACACTTTTTTTCCTTCAAAGTATTCCCCTTGGACCTTTTGGCTTTTTGATTTGCCCTCTGTTTCACTCAACAGTGCTGGCTGGCTTCCAACGAACGCCGCAGCACCTGTCCCATGCGTGGACGAGCAGGCAGAGATCCACAGAGAAAACAGGACTTTACCAAACAGCACCCTAATATATTGTCACACCGGATCGCCCCATTAGTAATCTATGACATATGATTTCCAAAGGACAATTAACGCTGCTTCCTGCTCGGTACAGAATGCTGAGATTGCCGTCATAATCTTTCTGGAGTGCAATCAGCAGCGAGAAGACACATCAGTCTGGCAATTAGGCCGACTGAATTACTTGGTACTGCTTGATAACAGGCAGGTGCCTTTCAGAGGGGAGAGGAAAGGCGTCTCCAGCTGATGCATAATGGAGAAGCAGAGTCTGCTGTGCAGCAGATGTGCCTTCCCTGCTACACAACCACACGCTTCTTAACTTTGACGGGCTCGTCCTTGACTTTCATCATTTAGTTGCCAACCTGAGCCATCAGCGAAAATTGTTCCCTTGCTGTCCTAATCGTTTTTGTGCATAATCAGTTAGCCTGAACCGAGAGCATTTCTCCTCCAATGGTGTCGTGTGCTGTTTACTGTCTTCTGACAGCCCGGCCGCCTCTCTGACCTTGTCAGGAAAAATCCTCCACTGTGTTCTCCAGGCTCAGTCTCACTCATGTGATGCATCTGATATCCCCCCGTTATCAACCTTGGTTGTTTTTGTTTGTTTTGATCAAAATCATCTAGATCACAACACAGTTTTGGTCACGTTAACTCATTGTTTTGTGCCACTTTCAAAGTCAGAACGAGGAAGACTCAATGAGAAAGTCAGCACAAGAAAATGATCTCAAACCGATGGGACTGATGAAGTGCCTAGGGAGAAATCCTATAGTGGAAGTCAGTCAGGGGAGTGAGTTCATGAATATAAAACCACATTCACAACACTTGTTTGCAGCACAATTAATAATATATACAAAAATATATGACTTTTGGAAACGTGAGTTAGTAGTTTTTATAAAAATCCTGCTATACAAGCAGAGCCATACAAACACTGGAAAGATCATCTTTAGCTTAAGGAAGAAGATGACAAATTGTGAAAGATGAAGCCTGAAAATTGGAAAAACACAATCACAGACATTGAAAACTGCAAATAGGAAAGAAAATTAAGTTTGAGACTCTGAAAAGTCCAACCATAGATCCACCCAAATACTAAAGGCTTCAGCTTTAACCTGCAGTTTACCATTTTTACACCTGTTTCAATATTTTATGAGACAGTACATGTCTTAAAGGAGGTCAAAAGTATTCATATATTCACCAAATACTGATCAGTGAAAACACCAACCAGAAGAGAAAGAACCAAGCAGAGTATACAGTGTAGAAAGCATTAAAACTAAACTCACCTGTTCTCAAGCTGGATAAAGATCCCACGCTTCCTGCAAGCCATCATCTTGTTTTTATAGTCAATGCAGACTCCTGACAGTGTGCTCGGTGAATGTCTCAGGCAATGGAGAGCAGAGGGTACAGTGCTGGAGGACAGATCCTGATGGGAGGACAAACCCCTGCATGGGATGTACCACCGGACCATAACTGAAGTGGCTGATATCAAGAAGTCCTACCAATGGCTAGAAAGGGCTGGCCTACAGGACAGCACTGAAGCACTCATCCTGGCAGTTCAGGAACAAGCCCTGAGCACCAGAGCCATAGAGGCTCAGATCTACCACACCAGACAAGACCAAGGTGTAGATCTACCACACCAGACAAGACCCAAGGTGTAGATCTACCACACCAGAAGACCCAAGGTGTAGATCTACCACACCAGACAAGACCCAAGGTGTAGGCTGTGCAAAGAGGGCACCTTCTTGGTTCTCTCTTCTTAAGGTTTTTTCTTCTTAAGTCATTTCTTTTTTACTTGTGCTTGTTTTTGTGTATTTCATTATGAGGGGCTTATTTATTCACTTTCTGCATTGGTGTTTTTGCATCCTTGTTTGTTTTTATGTACAGCACCTTGAGCTGTTTCCTTTACATGAAAGGTTCTATAAGAAAGCAAATTGATTTGAATTTGAATTAAAGAGGCACCTGAAACAATCCAGCACATAACTGCAGGGTGTAAGATGCTGGCAGGGAAAGCATACATGGAGCGCCACAATCAAGTGGCTGGAATAATATACAGGAACATGTGTGCAGAATATGAACTGGAAACCCCAAGGTCAAAATGGGAAACACCTCCAAAGGTGGTAGAGAAGGAGAGGGCAAAGATCCTGTGGGACTTCCAGATCCAGACTGACAGGAATGGGCCCCAGTCTAACACACACCTACACTTTCTCCACAGAGCTAGTGGTGATCGGCTTAACGCTTTCCATTTAAATGAACGACATGCACATCCATTTTTGCATAAGTTTGAATGTTGTTTGTTTTTGTGGTAACAACGCAGACACGCTGCTGAGGCCGACTCTAGGTTGTCATGAAATGGGCGACACCCACAAAGAGAGAAAGGCTCGAGTCGTCTTACTTCAGAGCAGGAAAATGAACTGTGAAAATAACTGATATTTTATTTAAAAAATTAGTTCTTTAGGGGCCAAAGGTAATTTATTATCATTTAAATGGATATTGTTTAGTATAAAAGGCTTAACAATAGCATGACGTAGGCCTTTTAAATATATTCATAGCTCTTTCAAAAGGTTTAGACAAAATGACTCCTCACATAAGTCATTCTGATCAAATGTATTAAAGGCAAACCCACAACTAAAAATGTTTGTAGACTTTCTAATATAATAAAATCCTAAGATCCAAAATCATATTCTTAGTCGATGCTAAAAAAAAAACATTTGACAGATTTGCTAATCTTGAGATATTTGGGTTAAGAGGATCTTTCATTGAGTAGATTAGCATATTTCTTTAATTTCCGACAGGTTTGTCCTTGAAAAGAAGAACCAGACAGGATTACCCCCCACCTATCTTTTTACCATTTCACCACCGTCTGCAGAATAATACAGTGTAGAAGACATTAAACCTAAACTCATAAAATCCATCTTTATGCAAATAATGTGTTACTTTGCTTTTGAGACTCACAGTCTGCAGAACAGTGACATTTATTAATCATCTATAATTCACAACAGACTACTCCATCAACTGAAACATATCAATTTTATGACTGAGCTAATGCACAGCAAACGTTGCCTATACCTGTGCAATATTAAATATTACGGTGTCATTTCTATTCCTAATTTTCAGATCTGCACAGTAAAATGACCAGCCATTACTAAAAAACATACAGAACATTTTAAGTCAACCAGTATATACCCATCCATCATGCGAAGAATAGCTAAAAAAAATAATAAAGTGCCCAAAATCAATCAATAAATATTTTCTCTATAATTCCCATGCAACCATCTTCAAATTTGTTGAAGGACCCAGTCTGATCATGAAATGGTGTTTTTGATGTTCTGAACATGTTCTTGTGGCATTTTTCTCATTATGGAGGACATATATAAGGAAAATGAGCTTGAAGTTGCGTTTCTAGGTATTTCTTTATTCAAATCAAATCTTTATTGTGAATCAGGAGCAGATAAAATAATGCTGTTGGAAAAAGCCTGTACAGCAGTAAGCCATAAGGTCCCTGCTCTAAGCCTAATAAAATTAAAATGCACTTCTGAGTTTTTCTTTTTTCAAATCCTTGGGAATGAGGAGCAGACGAAAAAAAAACTTTATTTGTCACATAAAAATATGCTGGGCGGGCCACAACCTCCCCGCTCCATTCTGATCATCCACTGTCAGACACAGAGATCCATGTTCGTCTTTGTTTTCCTCGTCTGAGCTGGAATCTGGATCAGAACTGTACGGATGGATAACTGTACGGCTTTTTGATTTTGGCTAAACATGGCATTATCACAATTAAAAGACCACTGGGAACAATTTGAAAATAAATCAAAGTATGATTGAAGTGGGACTTTAAAACAAGATTATTTTTAGTGAACATTCTTAAAATCTTCAAATGATTCAAAAAGTCTTTGTGGCTTAGAGCTCATGACTTTTACTGCTGTCGTCTTTTTCATAGATCACAACTTGTCTTTAAAAAGTTTAAATAATAATCCAGAAATTCATTCATGGATGAATTTACAGCCGACTTTTTCTGTACAGATCAATTTGCCAGACTTAACATTTATTAGTATCATATACTAACAGTGTAACTGTTTTGAAGTACAACTATACCTCCAAAATAAGTCAGGTTGGAGTTTCTCAAACTGTCATCTGGTACTGAGCAGACAGACGCTCATCAGGGGAACAACCATGACACCATGGGAAATAAAAAAAAAATATATGTAACACTTCTCTAGGGCATGTTTGCTTAGACAGCCGCCCCCTGCAAACCACTCCTGGATGAGTGGAGAAGATGGATGGATGGATGGATGGATGGATGGATGGATGGATGGATGGATGGATGGATGGATGGAGGGATGGTTAAATTTCTCACTTTGGCTGGTCATGGGTGTAACATATTTGGAACTCTTATCTATACTACCTTTGTGTCATGTTGGGAACTAAAAGAGAAAAATGAATGAAATAAACAGTTTTTTGAATACCTTAAACTAAAGCCATAGTTACAGCTGCTGCTACGGGTTGGAACCATTGACAGTAAAATAAGAACTGGACTGAGTTTTCCCTTCTTCCCCCCTCGGATTCCAATTAGGATGGTCCCAAAAAGCCAAAATCCTATAGACTTTATAGAGAAATAAACAGCTATTGCTCAATCATGTTTGTCAGAATAACCATTTTTGCTCTGGTATCATTTATTAACATGTTATTGCTAATCCTATTTTTTTTTCTGATATTTTGGCTGTATTGGATGTTTTCTAAGTTATAATCTGACCAATCAGATGCCTCAATAAAATAAGGCGGACTCTTGTTGAACGTTCAAAGCGTTTGATGGACAAATTCTCCCGAGCCTGCCTTCGGTGAAAGGGGTGTGGGCTTCTAACATGGTCACTCCTGATTGGAGAGAGTTGTATGCCTTAGAAATG
The DNA here is from genome assembly GCA_037389245.1 of Oryzias sinensis. Classification (NCBI taxonomy): domain Eukaryota; kingdom Metazoa; phylum Chordata; class Actinopteri; order Beloniformes; family Adrianichthyidae; genus Oryzias; species Oryzias sinensis. The sequence continues at coordinate 35,392,533 of CM074488.1, read as the reverse complement.
TGGAAGGACCAATCATGGCTTACTGAGGATTTCTTGTTTCAACATGGTGACAGACATATCATAGAAAAATTGCGGCTGAATTGACATCATTTGGTTGAAACTGGAAGCAAGGCATTTTTTTTATTGGAGACGTCACACGTGATTGGAATGGGCTGGCTGGGCAAAAAATAGGCAAAACTGTACGAGACACGCAGTTGGCTTTTTAAGGGACTGCAACATTTGGTACTCTTTGCTTTGAATCTTAGCGTGGAAGGTAGGAGTGTGGTGTAAAGGCTTTTGGTGGTACTGGGGTTATTTTGGTTCATTGTTCCATTAGTCAGGATTTATTAGTGACCTGTGTTTCAGAAAGTACAAATGTTTGCATTCATTCAAGGAGTAGAAACGATTTTTCATATTTACCTTTTTTCTTATTCTTACATGTGTCTTTGTAAAATTAAACCAATGGTTAGCTAATGTGCTTTTCATTTATTATGTAGATAGCTGCTGGGGTTTGGGTGTTTCTGCATATTTATTTTTTCCTTTCTTTTCCTAGTCCAGGACAGTAGTCTGGTGAACCCGGGTGGAAGTGGTCATTTGTCGCACAAAGTCCCAAAGAGAAATGGACAGCAGTGAGAACAACCTGCAGTTCATTGTTTTCCCAGAGCAGTTCACATTTGGAATGGCTGCAGTAAAAACATGAAAAGATGTTTGCGCATGCACATTTTTACATTTCTGTCGAAGGACTTTCTTTTCTTTTTATTTGGGTTTTATCTGTGTGTAGCTTTTGATGTCATGCTGGGAGAAGTTTCACATTTATCTAAGGATGTGTTTTGCCAGACGCAGAGGTAAAGGATGGGGGGAGGCTGGCTTTTCCCTAATTGCAGTTGAAACAGTAGAAAGTGCAGATTTCCTGAAGACTGTTGCTGCGTTTGGTGTGCTTTGTTTGTTTCTTTGTCTGTTCCCAGCAGGCTGTGGGATAACTTGACATGTCTCCATTTAGTGGGCATCTCTAAAGGGAGAAAGCTAATGACTGGGCCTCACAGGTCTGTTGTTCATTAGAAGTTATCTCTGGCTGCTCGTGGATAATTGGCAGGCAGAGCTGTGTGCCACCTGGCCCGGCCTGTACCTCACCAGGTGCTCCAAGCAAGTGCGCCGGCCTTTTCATGGCCGTCTCTAACAGAAGAAGATGCGAGCCTGACGGGTGAGCTGGCTAAAATGGTGGCGATTTTTCCTGCTGACCTTCCAAGCTAGCCTTTTAAAGCCAGTGAAGTAAAAGGTTAAGAGTCATCTAGAATCTATGAACTCAACGCAGCTGATGCTCCTTTGTTTCGGGGGAGTGAAGCAGCGTGTCCACTGTCGGTCTCACTCCGGACAGGAGCGTGACACTGGAGCTGCTGGTTCTTTTACCTGAAGAATCATGACAAGATAATGTTTTCTTCTCAAAGAGAAAGATAAGATTCTGAGCATAAACCTAACATTTTATTAGGCGTGATCACATCAGCAGCTGTGGAGAAGAATCATTCATACCAACCGATCACTATCAGCGGGACCCCGGTGGAGAAAGTAGACCAGTACCCAGGTGTTCACGTCACACAGGACTTACCCTGGTACCACAGAACATCCAGGTGGAGCCCCCAGTGTCTATGCCACCTGAGATGCTTTACAGATCGTAGAAGTCCCTCTCAGGGGCTAAAATCGTTTTACATCTGACAAGCAGCAAAAATAGAAAATTGTTGCCAATAACCTGGGAACCCTGGGTTCTACAATGATTTCATCTTTGGGGGGTTGCAGGAGTGTGAGCAGCAAACATGAAAAATTTTAGATTAAAAAGCGCTTCTATTCTGAGGAGGACATTTGACCTCTATCTTCCTCAGATAGGGCCTTAGTCCCTAGGGGAGGGTAAATTGTAGGTGCTGCAGGTTTTGGGGTTGTCCAGAGCCATGGAGGGTCGGAGGACATCTTAAGAGGAGCACAGGTGTGTCTTGTGGTTCCCTTAAGGCCCATAAGACCACCTTAACCCTTGTGCTATCTTAGATGACCCCACCCTTACATTGACGTGTTATTCCCACCATAATAAAGGTGGAAAGATTTTATGTAATCCATGGACACCAGTGAAGATCACAAATCATTGAAGAAAAAAGGTTGAGAGCACTGTCTAGTGGGTCTAGATGACCCAACTCCCAATGTTAAAGTGCTTAGGATAGCACAAGGGTTACGGGACGCCATGAAAATGGACTGTACCATTATCATACATGTGTTAAATCTATTGTGAAATATTTGAAGGGATAATGTAAGTTACACGCACTCGAGATGTACTGGTGGTACAGTCATACAATGCCTTTATGCCGCATTCTAGTTGTTAGTGAGGGGGGGGGGGGGGTTAGAGCTCATTAGTGACTTTGTGCAAATGCTGCAGGCATGTGTTGTGCACATGATACATAAGTTAGGTTTCCTCATAAACTCTGATTGTATATTTTCCTCATTTCTAACAGCCAGGCTGCATGCAAGGAGCGCACACTTATCACGTGAACGGCAATAACGGGCTCCTTGCGCAGCGCACAGGGTTTGGGGGGGGGGTTGAAAAATAAAAGGAAAATCCACACGACACATCTGCGTCTCACCTACTTCCCCCTCACTTAGCCTTTGATGGTGTATAAGTGTTCTCTACGCCCTGTAACTCTCAGCGTGCCAGTAATTAAAAAAGGCTGTCAATGATTTTGATATTCAGTGCAAGTCACCTGCATGTGTCATACAGGTTAGACCATTTTTCCCCTGCAGAAAGCCTGTATCCACCCCAAAGGACAGATGGGACAAAGGCATACACTGTGTTTGGTTTTGTTCACTCAGAGCTAGAAGTTTTTTAGTTTTTTTAATGTATCCATCTTTGTTTTTGGATACCAGTGGGAGTTATAAATGTAAGAATTTCCTTCAGATGCTGGGAGATGCTCTCCGACTATGAGGCTGGCAGCCCCTCAGCCCTGCAGTGGGGGATGATGGGAGTTTGCTCGTGCCGTTGTTTCTGTAGGGGTCTGTAATGTTCAGCGGCTTCATGATGCAGCCAGTGGTGTACACATACAGCCTACAGTGCAGCAGCTAACAGGCACAGCTCGTTTTGATGGTGTGTTTGTTTAATCAGCAGCAGATCCACGGAGCAGAAACAGAGCTGCAAATGTCAGAAACGCAAAACGGAAAAGAACAAATCTCTTCAATTCATGCTAATCATAATAAACAGGCATGCCAGTGTCGTAATTACTTACAGTCTAATCACTGCCTCCTCTTTGCTTCACTGCAATCCTTTTTAATAGCAGTTCATTAATTAAACATGGAGGAAAACAGCAGCTCTGCTCCGTCAACGGCTTCCTCCTCCAATGGACTTACAGCCGTCTGAGGAATAATGAGCAGCTCAAAGCCAATGTTCTTCTTTACTGGACCCTCAGACAGGCTGATCCAAGATCTGTTGACAATGAGCAGCTTATAAAAGCAAACTCCTCCAAATGTCAGCCTGGACCCTGCAGCTCTCCCATCGGTCTGCTGTGGAAGAAACGACTGCATTTAATGCTAACATCTTATGACATGTTTAGTTTCTCAATCTTTTTCGATTGTTTTCCAAAACATCAGAATAAAAGCATGTTTTTTGGAAGCTCCTGACTTTAATTACACTTAAATTCTGCACAAGAAGACGTTTGAAGAATGCTGAGGTGGAGATGAGAGGACAGAGGAACACAGAGGAAGATGTTTTCCTCACTTCCACTACACAAAAACAATGGACTTTAAAATTGCAGTCGCATTGTTGGTTTGAAAATGAAAAAGAAAATGCTTTCAATTGAATAATCAGAGGAAATTGCTTGGTCGGTGTTTATCTGTTACAGCCGGATGTTTCTGCCGCTGACAAAGCTCCACAGATGATCATTCGTCGTTGAGGGGGCGTCACAAAAACCCGCTAAACCTGTAGAAAAGGGTTTGCCATTTTCGCATGATTGCTTTATCACATCACATCTTTGCATACAGTTATTTTCGCAGCAGATTTTCTTCAGCGTGACTCAAGAAAACGGTTTATTATAACTTTGTAGTTGCTTGTTTTTAGATGTGGAACACGTTTTTTTGAATAACAGCTGATGGTGCTTGATTTCAGGAACAAATCCTTTCATGGTAGGGGGCCCAATCTTTTTTGTGGCTCCTAAAAACAAAAAATTAGCTCAGACAGCTTCTTCACAGCGTAAAGTTTCTGAAGATTCCTTGATTTGTTTGCCAAAGCAGCTTCAAAGACTTTTTTAATTGAAATGACAGTTTTTCTGACTATCAGCATCGTTTTAGTGAAATATGCAAACAGTTTTAGAAAAACATTGCGTTTTTGAAGTTCTTTCATCTGAATCTGAATCTGATTCTATAGGATTTCAGGGTTCTGAAATGAGGAAAAACTGTTCCTTTTTCCTTTGAGCCAGAGGTTAAAAATTCACATCTGTCTGCCTTCATGAGGGGGATTTATTTTACTTTTTCCACAACAGTTGGTTTCCGAAGTTTTCTGGACCAAATGTCTCATTGGTTTTAGGAAATTGAGGCTTTCACGATGAGTTTGTAATTTTAAAATCTTTCAAAAGATGGGGATGTGTTTGGTGTTGGCTGGTGTCTTCACCTGGTGCGATTGGTGGATTTTGTTTATCTCTGCAGAGAGACACCAGCGTCACCAGCATCCTGATCAGACATAGACAGACGTAGTCCAGAATTTCTCCCCAAAGCCTCTAAGAGTTGAGAAAATGTGTTGCGCTTTAGAACTTTGTGCTTTGAAACTTTCAGAAAGAATTATTGATTTCTTTGAGTCACCTTACCAGCTCCACTAACTCAGGCTGCAGTCTTTGTTCTTGTGTGAACTTGTAGATGAAAATGTTTTTGAAGATCATCTGCTGCTCTGTACAAACGCAGCTCCAGCTCAGTTTAACCTCTTTTAGTTCAACAGTTTGTTGGGCTCCACAGAGCGGATTTATAATCTGAAATGACAGATGTTTCTGTAACTTCTGCAGCTGGAGCATTGGCAATTAGCATATTTGATGATTAAAATCCATTGACTGTACCAGGGAACTGGACTAAGTAACCCCTCCCCCTTGGCGTCCAAACAGGAAGTACACGCTGGGTCCAAGAAGATAAAATCCCATAGACTTCTATAGAGAAATAAATAAATGTTACATTAAATTGGTCAGAAAAGCCATTCTTGTTCTGATACATTTTTTAACCTGTTCTCGATAATCCTATTTTTTCACATTTTTTTCAAATTGCAAGTTATAAACTGACCAATCAGATGTCTCAATAAAAGTTGGTAGTCACACGTTAAACGTTCATAATGTTTGATGATAGATTCTTCCGAACCCGCTTTCAAGTGGTATGGGGGTGTGGCCTTCCAACAAGCTCACTCCTGAGAAATGATGACTCAGACCGACTTGGACCAATCACTGCTTACAGACGTCGTCTGACTCCAACATGGAGAAAGAAAAATGATGAAACGATGAAACTTAAATGAATTGACCTCATTTAGTTGGAACTGGAAATAAGTCATTTTCTATGGGTGACGTCACTCAGTCCAGTTTTGTTATACAGTCAATGTTAAAAACACATTCTTGCTCCCATTGTTGACTGCAGGACGAAAGGTTAAATGGACAAAGTCTCCCCTCCCAGAAAGGTGAATTCAGTCAGTGGTTCCAGTTCTGAAAGAATGACTGCGAAGGTGTTCTTCTTTCCAAAAATGGCCCGTCAACCACAAGATGTAGTCCCATTCCTCATCAGAGCAAGAGATGCATGTTTTCTGGGCACTATAATGAATATAAGTAATACTTCCTTCAGCTCTGTGTTATAATCAGGGCTGCTACATGTGACCACCTCCATGCCGTAAGGATATCTGAAATGCACAGGCTGCTGCATCTTTTCTGTTTCTGACATCTCTCAAGGCTGAAAGGGAAAATCCATTCAGTCAAAGTTCATTTTTTCATTATGTTTGGGCTCTATAGATATGAAGAGCAAAAAGCAGAAATGAGAAACGGCTCATTTCTGACAAAGTCTTTAGAATGAAAGATAAAAATACGGCATGCCGTTGACCACCTGCAATTTCTGTGTTTTCCACGACTGAAGGGAGTCTGAATCGAAGAATTGTTCCTTTGATTCTCTGCAGGCTCAGACGGTCTTCTCTTACGGTGCTTCTTCTGACCTGGAATGGATTTCTGCAAACATACTTATATTTTATGTCCACAATCTATTTGTCAGCGGTCAGCAGAGCTAAGCCTAATGGTCAGGGGTCAGTTTGGAAGCTGGATGTTTTTTTGTCATGTCACCATATTAATAAAACATCAGGTTGTCCTCCAACACTGTAACTCATTCCCTGTCAGTCTTTGTCAACAAACACCAGCGGTGTTAGATGGTTTATGGTCATCCAGTGACTTGAGCTCAGTGTTTGTCCTTCCATAAAACGATATTATTACACTCTCATCTGTTGCTTCATCCGTGTCACGATGCTCATGATGTCACATCCTGCTGGTGTTGCTAAGCTGCTGATAATCAGTTCCGTTTATTAAAAAAAACAACTAACGGAGGTTTGTCAGACTGAATTTTAATCATTTAATTGTTCCTGATCCATTTTTGAGGTAGTATCCCCCCCCTACATGAGTGGGTTTTCTCCAGCTTCCTCCCACAGTCTGAAAACAGGCTTCACAGGTCAAATGATGACTCTACTTTGTCCCTGAGGTGTGAATATGAGATTGTGTGGGTTTTATATGTTTCTGTGTGGCCACAATGAACTGGAGAAGCAAACATGGTGTCCCCTCTCTTCACCTCACAGTAGCTGGGAAAGGCTCCAGCATTCCTATGATCCAGAAAGGGATTAAGCCAGTTTCGAAAATAGATGATCCAATTTATTCCAAGCATTTCAAGGCCAAATTGTCCTAATTGTATTATAAGAGCCTAATAGGAGACCAACAGATTAGATTAAAAGGTTTCAGTCTAATCTCCGTACTGAGCAAGCAAAAGATGACAGAAAAGAGAAAAAGTCTGAGATTAAAAGGAGATTAGATGAATTTCAACTCCATTTAGAGTCTGAGAGGACTGGAAAGAGACAAACCAATCAAACAAGGAAAATGCTAAAAAGAAAAGAAATATTACACTGGGAAAAAATCTGTTCTGGATGGAGTCCTGAACCTTGGTCTGTATTCAGACTGCTGTCAAGCAAACCATTCTGTTCCGGACCAAAGCTTGTAAACAAAACTACGTGACTAAAGATCTCTACAGTCATTGGCCAGAGAAGACAAGAGAGATGGACATTCTTTGCTTTACAATTTTTATCAGGACAGTTATCTAATAAAAGTTTATATTTCAATTACCAGCTTTGAACATCAGGAACAGCACTGTTTCCTTGTTACTTTGATGCAGTAGAGACCTGCTGCAAGGCGGTTACTGAGCTTTAACTCAGAGGATGCTAGCAACTGCAGTGATGAGGAGACATATGAAGGTACGCCGATAAGTGTTTATGACATATAGATTGTGGGGAAAACAGTGAAAAGAACTTGAATTACGTTAAAAATTGTTCTAATTTTCCTGCATTCATCTGACCACATTTCAATGAGTTGCTGTGTCTCATCTTTGTGGTCTTATGGCATTGTGGTTAAGAGAAATCTGTTAAGGAAACTACAAGGTCGCTTTTTGAATGACGTCATCACAGCTCCTGTTGGTCACATGCCGCGTAACGAGACACAGAAAAGCATGTAGGTGTATTGAGACTGAAAATTTGTTACGGATTATTTGGGGGTAATGACCTCTGGTTCACTTTAACTATGAATACATACTTTGTTATTTCATTGGTTGGAAACTAAGAAGTGGATGAGCACAAATCCTAAAGCGTCTCTCAGAAAACAAAAATGATATTTTGGTAACTGGAACATAAGGGAAACACGATGAAGAAGAACAAAGGAAAAAAACAAAGAAACATGTTGAAAGACAAGAGTATGAAGGATGAAAAAATATGTTACCTAAAATGTGTAAATGCTCTAAAAAAATAGATGAAACCTAACAAACAACATTCCCACTCTTTAAATTCAGAAAAGGAATAAATAAAGTAAAAAATATATTATTGTATTTTTCTTTTTAATTGCCAATTTTTGTCTTCTCTGCAAGAGCTTTGCAGTTCATAGCAGACATTTGTCAATAATCAATGAAGAGGGGATAAACACCTGTAGAACAAACAGTTCTGAACCATAAAACCTGTAGAACAAACAGTTCTGAACCATAAAACCTGTAGAACAAACAGTTCTGATCCATAAAACCTGCAGAATGAACAGTTGTGATCCATAAAACCTGCAGAATGAACAGTTGTGATCCATAAAACCTGTGAACAAACATTACCATACTTATAATCTTGTAAACATAACCCATACTTACAGTCATACTTTACCTGTGTTTTTATACCATGGTCTGGGCGAATACTGGATTTTGATTGGCTGCTGGGTGTACATTAAAAAGTGATTTACCACAGGATAACCACACGGTGAAAATATAAGTTCCAGTAACCTAGTTTAAATGTTTTGTATCACTTCTTTAAAACAACCTTTAGCTTCATCATCTGGACAAAAACAAGCAGTAAGAGGTGAACTTTCTCTCTGAACTGATGCTTTATTCAACCCATCGGAATGATCAGCATATATACAGTATATATTGCTTTATATCGCCGAGTCTTGACTGTAGCGGTGGTGCGGCGCGACGCGGACTATTTGTTACGTGCGCCACACCACTAGGGTTGTGCCTAGGGTTGTGATGGTATCGTCCATCGGCCAGACTGTTACTGTGTCAAAACTTTGAGAATAAAACCTAAAACGGGAATCTTTTAGTTCATCCTAACCACACAAGTCCTCGATTAATAGGTTTGGAGTAGGACAGTGTGGGTTTTTCCCCCATTCAGCCGTAGCCAGACATCATGTTTTCTTCAGCATTACTGGTAAAATCAACAAACATACAACCCGTTCCATTCTGTAACGCCTGCACCAGCATGTTTGCCCCCCTGGATGCCCCGGTGTGGTATTTGCTGCTGTTTCTTTGAGCACAAAAGAGCCCCCAATCTTAAGGGTTGTACTGCTCTATTTCCTCCATTGAACTTTCATCAATGCGGCTTCTCTGATTCCAACCGTCTTTAATGAAGTTCTGATTAAAGGATCATGTTTTAGATGCAAAATCAAAACTTTAGTTTAAACATTTAACATTTAAACATTTAAACAGTTTTTTCTGCTAAGAGAAAAAGATTTACTTGGATTTGCAAACAAATCTTCTTAAAAATATAATCTTAGGGATTTCAGAGAATATTCCAATTGCAGTTTGGTTCTTTTTAAGCCTGAAACTAAGGATTGTTTTTGTTGTTGACCAATCTATCAGTAATCTCTTAATGAAAGCTTTCCTTTTCTCTTTACTTGCAAAAGCAGCCTCACATTTTTCTGGTTCATATTTTCTTATTTGAAAAACAAAACATCATAAATAAAAAGGTCTTCTTCTCTGTTTCCATTAAACCCATCAGCATCAGCTTCATTATTCAGCTGTCGTTCATTCATTACATACGTTGGCTGCTACACATTTCCATTGCATTGTGATTTCATTCATCTTCTAAACTCTAAACATCCTAGACTGGTCGCCAGTCTGTGACAGGGCAATAATCACACACCCACAATTTAGACCAGTGTTTTTTAACCAGTAATATGCCGCGGCACACTAGCGTCATTTATTTCTTGGATGTTACCCTGTTTCCTGTTCTTGCCAAGCCACAGTGAGTCTAGTTCTAGTTTTGTTTCCTGCTCTGCAGCGCTTTTTGTTTAATAAACCCTCTTGCCTTGGAACCGTGTGCCTCCTGCCTCTGCGTCTGGGTCCTACCTGCTCTCCAGCCCCCCCAACCCTGACAGTCTTTAGCGGTGTAGCTTTCCACAGAATCCGGTGTCAGACCGTGGAACAAGTGAACAAAACAATGAAGCTCAGAGAAGAGGGTTAAAGTGACAGCATCTCAGCGTAAAAGGAGTCTTCCCTGGTTAACGTCTTGAAACCTCAACAAACACACATCCAACAATTTTTAAATCTTCTTGATGAAATCAGAGGTCAACAGTTTAGTTCTCCTTCCAGGTTTGTGTTTATTAACAGCCAAACATCCCAGAGTTTGGTCCAATTCATCTTTCTAACTGAAACACTTTTCTAATAACGTCTGGATTATTTTATGTGTTAAACTTAAGAAGAAGTAATAACAACATTTAAGAAACAGGATTAAGGTGAAGTGGCCAACAGACACAATTAAACTAAATTGAAGCAATTTAATCATCTAAAAGGAAATAAAACATTTTTGTTAAAGTTTTCAAAGACTTCCTCTTTGATTAAGACAAAAGAAAAACTAACAAAACTTCAACATGTTCACTTTTTGTGTAGCTACATTCAACATAAATATTATATTAGTCTTTTTGTATAAAATGTATCAAACATATTGTGATCATATAATAATTCAAAACTTAAAGTTGCCTTAGCACCAACATTGGAAAAAAATGTTTTTTTAATGAATTACAATTTAGAAAGAATATATTTGTTTTTGTGTGAGGTTACATAAAATTGCATGTTAATAACCTGGAGGAAAAAACAACCACCAGGGTAAAATGTCAAATAATTTAGTTGAAAATTATTACTGAAAACTAACTTAACCTTATTTCAAAAACATTGTGGAGGGACTGTACAGCATTACAGACTGAGTTTCTCCTTTTTTAATCTTTGGATACTGGTGTGCCGCGGAATTCTTGTCAAGGGTAGAGTGTGTTTTGGCTCAAAAAAGGTTGAAAAACACTGATTTACAGTGACCAATGAACCCATGAACCATGTGTTTGGAAGGTGGGAGGAAGCCGGAGTCCCCGAAGAAAACCCACGCATGCACGGGGAGAACATGCAAACTCCACACAGAAAGGTCCCACATCGATGTTCTGGTTCAGGTCCCCCAGCCGGGACTTGAACTGCAGGCCAACTTGCTGTAACCACTGCTCCACCGTGACTTATTATTGAGTTTTACAGTCAGACTGAAAGCGTAAACCCAGAAACTGCTGCTAAAGAGCTAAAGAGTGCTAACAAGCCTACGGGAAATGTGCTGATTCAGGAAAAGGCTGGCAGCTGTGCTGAAGCTAAATGTCTCCCATTCAGTTTTGTTAGCTTTTCTGCTTGTTCTCTTACATTTGTCTTTCATTGGAGCCCTCCAACCTTGGCAATACTGAGCAGGGCAGGCATTGATCTATGGGAATGCAGTCTCAGAGTCAGAACTATTTCAATTTTCTGATTAAAATTCTGCTGAGAGTGATGCGTTTTTTTTCTTCAGGTTTTCACTTCCAGTCAAGAGAGATATCATCACAGCACCTACCTTCCATTTCACCTGTTTACTGGGTTAAAATGTAAACAGTCAAGTCTGACAGACTACTGACATGAAAACAAATTGGAACACGTTTGCACATCATCTTCTGCAGTATTTCCAATCAAAACTTCCTGGTGAAATTGAAATAAAATTATTTCACCTGTAAGCTACTTGTTTTTTTGATATAAAAGCAGTAAATGCAAGACTTGGCAGAAGTTTAGCTCACGAGTCTGACTCAGATTTATAGGATTGAGGTCCAGAGACTGGCTGGACCACTCCATGACCTTGATCTGCTTCTTTTTCAGCCATTCCTTGGTTGCATTCACTGTATGTTTTGGGTCATGATCCTGTTGTAATGTCTTATTCTAAGTCTCCTGGTTTTCACTCAGAAATTGACGGGTCATAGGGAGCATTTCCCTTCCTTCAAACATGACAGGTTGAGTTGATGCCAAAGAGCTCCATGTTGATCTGATCAGACCACAGAACCTTCTCCTGATCACTCTCTAAATCATGAAGGTGTTCATTGACAAACTTCAGATGGGTCTGCATATGTGTCTTCTTAAGCAGGAGGACTTTGCCAGCTCTCCAAGATGTTGAACCATTGCAGTGTAACGTCTTAGTGACTGGTTCCAGCTGCTTTGAGATCATCAACTCACTCCTGCAGTGTAGTTTTAGGTCAATTTCTCTCCCTTCTCCTGATCATGGAAACCCCACCAGGTGAGATCTGGTTTGGAGCCCCACACCTAAAGGTGGATTGATGGTCCCCTTGAACCCCAGCTTCTTGCTGATGGTTTTGTGGTCCATTCTGGTCTTGTGCAGGTCTACAATCTAAATCCACTGAAAACTCTTTTGTCTTTCCTCCATGTTGGAGACTTTGAAGTCTGACTGATGGACTGATTCTGTGGACAGGTGTATTTTCTGCAGCGGTTAGTTCCAACAGGTGTTTTCATGTCAGATAACAGATTGATTAGAAGAATCGAACTGGTCTGTGTGAACCAGAACTCTTAATGGTCACTAGGGGATCAAATACTTATTTCCCTTAATAAAATGCAAATAAATGTATAGAAATTCTTTAACGTTTCTTGATATTCTTGGTGGGAAAATCTACAAAATCAGCAAGAGATCAAATACTTATTTCCTTCCCTGTTTTCCTGCCAGCAATCACTAAACATTTTACTCCCATGTTTTATTTGGTTCTTGTGTTACATTTCCCTTTGAGGATGGATCAAATGAAGCCTGAAGAGGCTGAAGAGAACTGAACTGGCTACAACCATCAGGAAGTGTTGATATCAGAGAATAGACAGCTTCATTGTTGCTGTAAAGTAATCACATAAAGGACTGCATTCATATGCAGTCATGGGACTGGCTTTCTTTGGATTAGTGGTCTCCTTTAGCACAGACCTGCACTGTCAGGCTGTTAGGTGAGAAGAGGTGCCACTGAATGTTCTAATCGGACCCTGCCTGAAGCATCAGTAATGCTGGACTGAAGTAAAAAAGGAGTAAATATAGTTCAGGGATGAGCAGAAAGCCGCATCTTATGTGTACAGTTTTTTCTGAGTTTTTTTCTTCTCTATTTTCATCTATTGGTTTTGGTGTAAATGTGTTTTTGTGCGTCTTTGATTCTCTGCCTGCACCTATAAACTCTGATGGTGACAGGTGAAGGAAAACTCTGATTCTGCCTGAATCGTTTGTGGAGCTCTGAGGTGAACAGGAGCACAGCAGAGAATGTAAAGGAAGGAGGCTTCACTTTTGCTCAAAAATGACCCCCTATATGCGGAAAGATAAAACGTTTTGCTCTACTTTCAATCAAAGCCAGAAATTCTGTATGTCACCAATTCAATTTGCACATTAGATTGTGTATACGCTTATTCACAGTGGAGGGAATAGAGCTCCACTGAGAAAAACGGAGCATTGTGGAGCTCCAGCAGGAGGTGACATTTAAAACCTTCTCTCCATTCCGCTGTAAACTATGTTTTGACCATTGACTGAATATGAGAACTGGACTGAGCAATCCTCCCCAAGAAGCCAAAAACCCGTAGACTTCTACAGAGAAATAAACAGCCGGTACTCAGTCATTCTATTGGTCAGAATAATCATTCTTGATCTGACACTTTTTTCAACATGTTCTTGATTATCATCTTTTTTTCACAATATGTTTTCTTTACTGAAAGTTATTCAATTTTTATGGTGACCAATACGATGACCAATCAGGTGCCCACTGGCCCCCACCTCAATGTTTGATTGACAGATTCTTCTGAGCTCGCTTTCAGAGGACTTCGAACAAGCTCACCCCTGACTGGCAACAGTAGTTGCCATAGAAACATTGACTCAGACCACTTGGATCAATGACTCTCGTCTGGCTCCACAATGGCGACTGAATTGGCGTCATTTCGCTGGAGCCGGCGGTAAGGCATTTCCTATGGTTCACACCCAGTTCTCTAAAACAGTCAATGGTTTTAACAAGCCACAGTTGCAGAAGCACCTTCACAAAGATGGGGTTTGATTTAGTTCCTGGAGTTTAAAGTTCCACTCCGATCATCTTTTGATCTATCTTCAAAGCGTTCCCAGTGTTCTTTTAATTATGATGAGCCAAAAATCCAAACATCTGTGTCTTTTTCTAGGACATAGGTTCTGCAGAGTGGCAGAAATTCACCTCTGATTTGTGGGCGGGACTGTTGGCATGGAGTAAGCCTACCTCCATTTCCCATTATCCCTTTGTTTACACTATATCCCAAGTCCCTCGCAACCCCAAGCTGATATAACCGGTGCAATAAAAATGGAGAGCAATATCTGAGCTCTCCAGCCGTACAGTTTAGACATAGATTCCAGCTCAGACGAGGAAAACAAAGACGTTCATGGATCTATTAGTCTGTCAGTGGATCATCAGAATGGAGCGGAGCAGAGAGACTGTGGCCTGTCGAATGTACGCAACAACAACAAACTTAAAACTTTAAACTTCCTTTTCTTTCTTCTGCCTCTGATTTACCACAATTTGGATAAATAAATACTCAGAAACCCAATGTTAATCCTAATTTTCTTCATATATGCTGCAAGAACATGTTAAAAACACCAAAAACACTATTTTCATTGGACTGGGTCTTTCAATTTCAGGCTTTAATTCACTGCTGGGCACTGCACTCATCTCCACCCTAAAACTAGTGGTGGTGGCATCGAAACGATGGAGCTTCACTTAGAACACAGCCCAACTCTTGTGTCAGTTAGAGCAGAGCTGCAGAGACCAACACAGGTGGAGGAAATGAAACATCAGATCCTCGGCTGCAGTTAATCAGAAGACCTGAGAGGAGAAAACGTTTGTGCTCGTTGGACCCGGCTAGCGTGTGACTCACACCCACAACCTTCTCATCATCCCAGCAGCTACAATGTCTTTGTCCGATAAGGTCAATCCGTCTGAAAGGGATCAGTAATCAGCTTAAAGGATAACGCCACCGTTATTGAGTTTCACCTTATCTGTGGCAGCCGGCGGTCCTCTCCCTCCACCTCTGACCGTTTCCTTTCATATCTGGACATCACAACTAACCTTCCTCTCATTTTCATGAAGGCAGGCGGTCAGACCACGACTCGCACTGAAGCTCTTTCTGAGTTCAGCTCACCTGGTCCTTGTTTCCATCAACGCCATTCTTGCTTCCTTATTGAAAACAACCACTTACCCTCACTTGCTGAGATGCAGATCAAAGTGGATCCACTCACTTTGGAAGCAAATTTTCAGAGCTAAGCTTTGGGTTTGATTTTTAACAAAACTTTAGAGGTTACAAAATTGTTCCTGCACGCTCAGCTAAGTCTCTTTGGTATTTAGTTCAGTCCTGATTGTGGACAGATAATGTCTCTGTAGGAGGGCTGAATGTTTTGGGAAACAAATCCGGTCTGGGTTTGTAATAATGTTAAATGTTTCATTTAGGATCATGTAAAGAAAATAAAAACTGTAAAATGATGCCAATTAATTTTTTAAAACATTCTGTATTTGCTCATTAAGAGTTCCTTATGAATTTTCCTCCAACAAAATGATAGAGTAACACTTATCAGAAGTAGTTTGATGAAACCTGTCAAAGCCTCTCAGTTCCCATGACGACACACTGAAGATTAGTGCTGCTGTGTGCTTTCAGCCCTCATGAACAGTCTTTATGTGCACAACACAGTTGTGATCCTCAATAAAAATAAAACATTATTTTATTATTAAATTATTATTTTTATTATTATTATCATTATTTTTATTATTTAAAAAAAAATAGCAGCTGGGTTGCTCAGTTGGTAAGGTGAGAGGCTACCATGCAGGAATCCAGGGATCGATTCCCGGAGGGGGATAAACAATGGCACTGGGTCAATTACCATATCAATGGCATCACCCAGTGAGGTCCTTTGGCAAGACCTCATAACGCTACTGCCTCCCGAGCGCGGTTAGGCTGCAGCTCAGCGCTCCCCCAGGGGATGGGTCAAATGCGGAGAAGAATTTCCCCATTGTGGGATCAATAAAGTATCTATTATTATTATTATTATTATTTGCTATTTTCTTTGGTTTATATTTGCAAAGAAGAAACGTTTTCATAGGTGGTCAAACGGCGCTTCTAGGTCGAAGCGTTTGGCTGGGTCGGACGGGCACAAACGTTTTCATCTCCACGGTCTTTTGATTAACTGCAGCTGAGGATCTGATGGTTTTTTTTTCTAAAATAGAAGTTCATGTCAGTGAAAAAGTTAACTGGAATGAAAAAGTGGAGAACAGTCTCAGGAGATCCCTGCAGAAATCTTTGTTCCCCCCCGAAAGCCTCGCTCTCTCTCTGAATTCATGAGTTCCAGGAAAGCATGGCCTGACAGAAAACCCGATCCCTGCTTAGCATTGAAATGGTGTTCTCAGGAGGATAAGACCTGCACTTGGTGCTTCAATTTGGTAGCTGGAAGAAATTCCCTGATATTCTCCTCGACACCCCAAACTCAGATGATCTGTTTATGCAAAAGATGGTCCCCTGGTGACTGAGAAAATAATGCAAGATGAGGATGAATGCACCGAACTCAAAGATTTTAACTTGCTTTCCTGAAAAAGGTAGTCAGTCGGAACTAGCGTGCAAAACAAAAGATGTCAGGCGCAGAATTCAATCAGTCCACTTTGACCAGCTTCATTCGTCAGCAAAACGTTCGATTCATCAACAAAAACTTTTTTAAACCTAAACTCACAAAACTGAAAGCATTTTTTTGTTATTTACTATGTCCTGAATCAGTCTAAGTTTCCTCCATGAGGCGGCAAACAAAAACAAACATAACCCCCACCCCACCTCCCAGAGAACGACAGGAACATGGGATATAACCAGGAGGGCCAGAAAGGCCATGGATTCGCCTTGTGTTTACGACCAGCTCGGCATCCTCGGTATTTCCGCCTAAGCTCCGATGGAATAACATGACGGATACCGAGGTTTTTATGTTTCCTGAGCATCAGTAGTTCATTCCTAAAATAAACAATTCTACTAATGCTGGCTTGCATTAGATCGAACAGTCTCAAACGTACAAACATTCACACACAGAGCAACGGATGTGCAGCCTCGCGCAGGCGCAATAGAAGATTTTGGAGGATCCTTTGAAGATTGGAGCTGAAGTTGTCATATTTTGAGCATTTTGTCTATTGGTTTAGCATTCCAAACAGAAAGTAGCTGCTGGTTCCAAGAAGCCAAATCCCATAGACTTCATTCATTCATTCATTTATATTCTATTGCTGAGAAAATCCATTCTTACTCTCATACCTTTTTCTAACATGTTCTTGATGGAGTTTAATTTTTTTCATGATATTTTTCTGTAGTTCAAGTTATTTAACTTATAAACTAACTAATCAGTGCCTTCTGGCCCCCACGCCCAACATTCGAAACATTTGACAGATTTCAGACCAATAGCTGCTAACTGACAACGTCTGGCTCCAACATGGCGGCATGCCTATCTTGGAAAAACCGCGTCTGACTTTACTTCATTTGGTGGGAGCTGGAAGTGGGAGCAGGTGGGAGCAGGTTTATTTTAAAACATATTATAAAGGAGTTGACGTTGAAACGTTGAAAGAAGGACAAAACTGTCTGCATCCGCTTTCATGAAGGATATTTGCAAACTGTTTCGTTCCACTGTTCAGTGTTTGCTTTTCTTGTGTAATGTAGAGGCGCAGTATAGGTGCCTTTGCATTAGAGTTTTGTTCTTTGTTCTCCAGATACTGAACTCGATCTTTAGCTGGGATTTTGTTGGGAACTGAAACTTTATCACCCACGTCAACATTACCAGCGGTAGTGCAAATGTTAAAATCACAGTGTAGCCACATGTTTAATGCTGTAAATCTGATGGGCAAACACAATTTGATGGTGGAACTTCTTCAAAATAAGAGCTTTTGGACAAAGCTGCAGTGAAGTGACGAAGTTAATGATAAACCATGTAATGAAATGGTACAGTAGAACAGGGGTGGGAATTTAGAAGTTCCACTTCCTTTTAAGCAATATTTAATTTTAGATCCAGTTATCCTAATTGTGATACATCTTTGGATGAATGTATAACTGCTGATTGTATTGTTTTGTGCATTATTCTTATTTGATTGCTACAAATAAACCATTTCAAATAAAATAAGAAAATCAGACATTATGGTGAATGGACAAAGATACAGTGTAGAGAAAAAATGTGCATTAACTGGTGCAATGGCAACATTGCAAAATCCTGAAGATACTGACACTTTGTTTAAATATGTGCAGGCCAATGTCCACTTACAGTCAGGACCATAAATATTTGGACAGATACACATTTTTTCTAATTTAGTTTCTGTACATTACCACAGTGAATTTGAAATAAAACAACTCAGATGCCATTGAAGTGCAGACTTTGAGCTTTTATTCCATGGGTTGAACAAAAAGTTTGCATAAAAATGTGAAAAACTACAGCATTTTTTAAACACAATCCCTTCATTTCATGGGCTGGTAAGTAATTGGACAAATGAAATAACTGAAAACAAAATGGTCATTACTAATATTTGGTTGAAAAGCCTTTGTTGGCAATGACAGCCTGAAGTCTTGAACTCATGGACATCAGCAGATGCTGGGTTTTCTCCTTCTGAATGCTCTGCCAGGCCTTTACTGCAGCAGATTTCAGTTGCTGTTTGTTTGTTTGTGGGCATTTCTGTCTGAACTTTAGTCTTCAACAAGTGAAATGCTGCTCAATTGGGTTCAGATCAGTTGACTGACTTGGCCATTCAAGAATATTTCACTTCTTTGCTTTAATAAACTCCTGCGTTGCTTTGGCTGTATGTCTTGGGTCGTTGTCCATCTGTATTATGAAACGCTGCCCAATCGGTTTGGCTGCATTCACCTGGATCTGTGCAGACAGTCTGTCTCTGAACACCTCAGGATTCAGTGGGCTGCTTCTTTCCAGTGCCACTAGCAGCCATGCACGCCCAGACCATCACACTGCCTCCACCGTGTTTTACTGATGATGTAGTGTGCTTTGGATCAGAGCTTCTCCATGTCTTCTCCAGACTTTTCTCTTGCCATCATTCTGTTAGAGGTTGATTTTGGTTTCATCTGTCCAAAGAATGTTTTTCTAGAACTGTGCTGGCTGTTTTAGATGCTTTTTAGCATTTAGCCTCTTCTTGAGGCTCATGAGTGGCCCTCCCCATTCCCTCTGGATCTACTTTCATGCAGTCTTATTTTGATGGTAGACTTGGATATTGATACGCCTACCTCCTGGAGAGTGTTGTTCACTTGGTTGGCTGTTGTGAACGGGTTCCTCTTCCCCATGGAAATGATTCTGCCATCATCCACCACTGTTATCTTCCGTGGACGTCCAGGTCTTTTTGCGTTGCTGAGTTCACCAGTGCTTTCTTTCTTTCTCAGGATGTACCACACTGTAGATTTTGCCTCTCCTAATACTGTTGCAATCTCTGGCATGTTTTCTTTTTCTGTTTTGTCAGCTTAATGATGGCTCCTTTCACCTGCATGGAGAGCTCCTTTGACCGCTTGTTGTCTGTTGACAGCATAATCTTCCAAATGCAGCACGAGTCCTCTAATCAACTCCAGGCCTTTCATCTGCTTCACTCATAATGACATAACAATGGAATTGCCCACACCTGCCCATGCAATAGCATGGAAGTCAATTGTCCAATTACTTACCAGCCCATGAAATGAAGGGATTGTGTTTAAAAAAATGCTTTAGTTCACATTTTTGTGCAATCTTTTTGTCCAACCCATGGAATAAAAGCTGAAAGTCTGCACTTCAATGGCATCTGAGGGGTTTTATTTAAAATTCACTGTGGTAATGTACAGAAACTAAATTAAAAAGAATGCATCTCTGTACAAATATTTATGGTCCTGACAGTAACTACCTGCAGCAGGTTTCTGTTCTTTAGGGCAGCTGGACTCAAAAGTTGATTTCACACATAATGGTTCTCCAGTGGCTTCGTCAGATGGAATTTCAGATGGTTGATGAGTCTTGGAGGTTGGACACTTATGTCCTTTCCTGTCTGGAAGAGGCTGCATGGGGGTGTAGTGGTTAGCACCTTCACCTCACAGGAAGAATGCCTTGGTTTAAATCCTGGCTGGTCTTCTTTGTTTGGAGTTTGTATGTTTTGCTCTTTATCCTCCCACAGACTTAAAAACACGCTTCATACATCATAGAAATACCTCAACTATGAGAGACAAAATGAGGGGGGGGNGACTGACTGCAAGCTTTCCACACCTTTGGTGCAGAACAGCAGTGATGCAGTCTGGAGAAGCTGACAGATGAAACGCTGGAGCTCTGATGCTGCTTGACATTCTCAGCCAGACTGCAGCCGGCTATCAGTGCTCTGAAAATGGCCTAATTAAAAATAGAGATATGCAATTAGGAAAAAGAAATTCCCTGGGATCGTGGCATTCAGTCATGGCAAATAGCCTTCCCATTTCATTCCATCAGAGCTGTCCCACATTCCCGCCTCTGTAAAAGATTAATGGGAGAGACGTCTTGGGCACAGAATGAGCCCGACAACACGCATCAATATTCAAAGCTTTTTTACCTTCTAACCGTAACAAACGTGACTGCATGCAGAAACTGACCGGCTCCACTGCAGCCACTACTAGATGTATGCAAACATCTTTATTTGTTCCATGTATTTGATGATATAACTTTATTTTGCCATAAGATGGACTTTTAAATGTTCATAAAACTTTCTAATCAAACTCAGCATAAGCTCAGAGCCAAGGTTATTATAGTTAACGAAAACGAACGAAAAAACTAAAACTAGAACTGAAAAAACATTTTCTTTAACTGAAATAAAAATAAAAACGAGAGTTAAAAAAAAAACGAAAACTAACTAAAACTGTTTGTTGTGTGTATAAAACGAACTGAAACTAACTAATATTAACCCCAAAAAATACTTTGTTTTCGTCTTTGTTAATACATAAGTCTTTTGGGTTGAAATAAAGTCTATTTACTTCACCCTGCTAGTTTTACTGTGTATCTGAAGCTTACGGCATCACGTAGTCTGTGACGTCACATGTCTGTCAGACACTGCCGCCGGCTAGCGTGGTCATAGACATTTACATGAGCGTGATGGCTGCATTAAAAGTTGGGAGAAAGCGGGAGAGTCCTATTCGGGACTTATTTTGAATATAACAGCGTTGAAAACTAAAGTAAGTGCCTTGTAGTCGAAGCAGGAGACAAAATTTGTGGAACGCTCCTCAAAGGGAAAAACCCTACGAATCTAAAAGTACATTTAAAAAGCGCACATAAAAACGCAAATCAACAGTACCTAGACAAGCTAGCCTGTCGCCCGCCCTCCCCCGAAAAAGAAGCGAGAGCAGATAACGTAATGCTGTTATCGGCTGTTGTATTTTAATTTAAGGATAGTTGTCCTTGTGTCCTCTGAATAATAAGTGTTTCAAAATGTATCTTTGATTGAGTTTTTATCATACAATACTTATTCTGGTGATTTTGAGTCATGCACCTGACAAATATCCTAATTTACAAAAAATAAAAGAAAAAACTAAAACTAACACTAAAACTAATAAAAACTAAACTAAAACGAAGCAATTTCAAAAAAATAAAAACTAATAAAAACTAGTAAAGCAGCCTCTAAAAACTAATTAAAACTAAATAAATTTAAAAACAAAAATTCAAAACGATATAAAAACTAAAACTAATAAAAAATCCGAAACTATTATAACCTTGCTCAGAGCATGGAAATCTTATCAGCTGTTAAAAGTCAGCATGTCATCTGTAATTACCAAACATCTGCTTGGCGTGAAGCTCTGGGAGGATCGTAGCTGGAGTTGGTTCTCTGCAGGAACAGTGCTGTTACTCCTTCAGTGCCATTGTTTAATCTTTGGATGGTTTCTGGCTGCTCCTGAATCTAGGTGTGTGTGTTGGTGGGTTGGGCCAGGAGGGTTGTGGTCTGCACTGGTGTCTGACAGCAAGAAGCTTCTGAAATCGGAATCCTGGGTTCAAATTCAGGTTTTCACTCAGTTTTTCTCAGGTTTCATCAAAGTTTTCTACTTTTCTCCAGATGTGCAGTAAAAGACGCATATTTAGACTTCTTCAAAGAAGATGTCTAAACACTTGCTTTTTGTGCGTTTTATGAGCTGGAACCCCCAACTTATGTAAAAAATAAATAGGTAAATACTTAAAATCAATCAGAGTGGGCACTAAATCAATGAAAATTTAATTTTTCGAACAGAATTATGAAAATGAATACACTTTTCCATGATATTTTAATTTTTTGAATAGGGCCTGTACTTCTATTTTGAACCGTAATAATATGTATGAAGGCAGAGATTCACATTCTGGCTGACAAACAGTTCTTTAATTTTTTTAATAAAAAAGGAAATTAGATCTGAAAGCATTTTTTGTTACTGTTTTAGTTTCTTTTCTTTTGTCTTGGTTTGAGTTATTCCCTGGTTTATTTTGTAGGATGTCCTGTTTTGTGTTGGTTTGGAGTTTTACCTTTTCCCCATCTGTCCTGATTGTGTTCACCTGTGTCTCGTCAGTCCTGTATGTCTTTTCATTCTATACTGCTCCATAGTTTGACGTATCCCGAGTTCCTGTGTTTTGTAATTCTAGTGTTTCAAGTTGCCTGCCTGTTGCAGTGGTTTTTGGTTTAGTTTAGTTTAGTGTTTTGAAGTTCCTGTTTTCCCTGGAACCCTCTGCCTCCTCCTACTCTCTGCGCCTGGGTGCTTCCCTCATCACCTCCCCGTGACAGTTTTCCTGTTTCTTTTAATCAGAATTAAAACCAAACAAGTTTGGTGGGGTTTTTTTTTTTGGTCAGAAATGTTTTGTGACTTTATAGTTAAATTATGTGCTGCATTATCAGTATATTTTTATTTAACTGCTTTATTGAAAGATGGGGAAAAAAAGTTGTTTTCATGTTTTTGTTTCAAACTGCTGTAACTGTAATTTTGGTGTCTTCCTGAAATGAGTGGATGCTTGTTTTTTGTATGGAAGCCCTGCTGCACCTGGGGCCTGTTTCACAAAGGAGGTTCAACCAACTCTGAGGTCAAACCTGAACTCTGAGTTGGTCAATCGAGAGATTGACAACTCTGAGTTTTCGGTTTCAGAGCAGCTGATCCGAGTTAGATCAATCAACTCTGAGTGGACTGATTCGGAGGTGAGCGTGCGCACCGCGTCTATAAGAAGCCATTATCAATGGAGCGCAGATATCACGAGTCACCATGGCAACCGTGAAAAAAAGAGGTCTGCGTATTTTTCGCCAGCTGAACTTGACGTGCTGCTGCAGAGTTACAGTGAATTTGAGCACATATTCCAGAAGAAAAGCAACACCGCTGCATCTGCAAAACAGAGACAGTTAGCGTGGAAAACATAGCTGCTCAAGTTAATGCCTAAGTTTGCATTTAAATCATTGTTAGAAAATATTGGCTGTAATAACTTTTTAAATAGCGTAAGGAGTGAAATAAAAAATGGTGATATTTAGGTGTACTTTTGAAGTGTTATTCCTGGTGTAAATGCATGAAATGCTGCATAGTGTACAGAACCAATCTGGGGGAAAATGCATTTAACGTCGGTAATGTTTAGAGGACTTTTTTGTTAACCTTCCCCTCTAGCAAACGTTGGTCATTTTAATATTAATACATGCAATTGTGTTTTTAGAAGTGAACTTTTGTCTACTGTTGAACCTTTCGCTGCGCGAAGACTTCCTTCTTTTCTCTCGTCTTTCCGACACTCGACAGTGGTCAAAAGCGCAGGGGAGATTTCCTTCAGGGCCGAAGGGAATTCTCCTTCGGGGTTCACTTCCCGTTCGAAACCCTCAACCTCCAGAGCGGAATAAGAATGACTCCAAAACAGTTATTCTGGGAATGACACCTTCTCCGTCCTCCTCATCCGTGCTCACCCCCCCCCCCCATCTGCACCTGCAATCGCCCCTCCCCTTGTCTCTCGTGGATCGCACCCCGCTCAGCACACACGCTGCAACACTACCCCTGTATTGATCAAGTGGTATAGGTTTATATGGGATTAAGAAAGTAAGCAGTGCTAGAAAATTGTGTTTCCAAAAAGTAATTGTTACATTAATCTAATTCAATGTCCCTGATTTCATTTTCATGTAGATGCAATCCTGCAGGAAGTAAAAGAACATGGCAGCAGCTAAAAATGAAGTATAAATATATTTGACATATGAAACATCTACATAGCAAGACCTAATGTTGTTTTCATTTTATATATGTGATTGACTGCAACGAAAAACGGTAACGCTCAAACAAAAACGTATGGGGAAATGACAAAACATCGAGTCGAGGTCTCAAAATCCTCGTACGAGGTAAATATAATTCTCTACGAATTAATGCAGCCTCCTCCTCTATTGGGTCCTCCAAAAAAGGACAAGCCATTCTTGTCACTTAGACCGTCTCTGTGTAACGGAAATGTGGGCAATGAAGGTCAAAGCGAAATATACCGCTTCGTCTTTAAAAAGGGGAGGGGACCGGCAAAAACTTCGAGTTTGGAGAATAAAACCTGCTCCCGACCAGGTTAGGTTCACAGCATAAGTAACCATGGATACTGACTCCGAGTAAAAGTTAACTCTCTTTCAGAAACGGGTTTGACTTACTCTGCTTTCTCTGGTTTGACAAACCTCCGATTCTGAAACGGAAAACCCAGGGTTTCCCTGATTTCCGGGTTCATGAACTCAGAGTTTACACTTAACCTCCTTTGTGAAACAGGCCCCTGGTGGGTATTCCAGGAAGCATGTTTAAACTAGCCTGACTTTAAGCCTGATCTCTAGCTGAAATCCGCCTGAACTTGCTTACTCTGGGTATGTCGGTTCCAAAAGACCGGATATGAGTTGGCGTAATTACGCTCGACTTGGTAACCCTGGGTTAACGCACGGTACATAAAGACATTCTCAATAGATTGCCGATTTCTGGAGTCACCATGGAAACGCGTGGAGAAAAAAAAAAAGAAAGCGCGACACTTGAGACGGAAGTGAGACGGAGTCTGAGATTTTAATGACGGCGGATAGAAATTATAAGTCCATCAAAAAAGTAACACGGCTGAAAAATAATTTAAATAATTTAGTTAAATTAATTCAAACTCAATACGGTAATTGTTTATAATACTCAAATTTACGTATTTATCTAACTAAATGTCACATTACTTCATTAATCTTTTTTCTATCTTAATTACTTATATTTCTTGAACTTTCATATGTCTAAGTTTGAGCCAGCAGATATGCTCATTTTTATAACAAGAAAAAGAACGGTAAAAAACGGAGTGCAAAAATTCATCACAGAATATTCCATCACTGTCATAACAAGGTTTGGTGGTAGGGGTGCTATATAAACTCATTATCCTTTCCTTTACTCTCACTCATGGTGCAGAGACGTAAGCATGGTAGGACAAAATAGCTCGGCAAAACACGGTGAAACACAGTAAAACAGCTATACAACTAAACACATTTAGTAAAAAACCCACACTGAAACCCAAATCCGTCCAGACAGGCAAAGGGAATGATATCCCAGAATCCCTTGCGGTGCCGATCTAACAGCAGCATCAAAGTTACACCTACTTAATTGAATTAATTTGAACGAAAGGAAAATAATTGTCTGAAAACTACGTGTTATTTTTAAGGTGACCTAACAAAAAAATGATTTATCTTAACTGAAGCAAATAATTAAGTTAGATCAAAGTAAAAAAGTTTATCTTTCCAACATCCATACATGATCTTATCACCCTCTCATGGTGGAAAAAGTATTATCTGAGCTTCTTCATCCACTAAATCATCTTCAAATGGACACGCCATGCTGCTTCACCTCTCTGTAAACAAACTAAGCTTCAACTAAACCTACTCCGGACCAGGTTATGTTCAGAGCATAAGTTGCCATGGTAACTTGACCTACCCTGAAACATACCTCCATTTCTGGAACCGAAAGCTGAGGTTATAAACTTCCTTAGCCTCAAACTTACCGTGGGAGCTAGCATAACCTGCTTTCTGGAATACCCCCCTGAAGCGCTCAGACTGACACTTGAACACGCACTCGAGCAGAGAACGTCTGTGCAGCAGACAATCGGCCTGCTGATAAAGCCTCAGAGTTTGTTCCCATGATCCCCCTGAATCCACAGTAGTTTCTGTGGGTTCTGGTGCATTCTGGGAAATCATCTCTGCCTTTCAAAGTGATCTTAGGCTGCACAAAGACATGCAGCATTTGGAGAAACTCCTTCAGATGTTTGTTTGTGCAGCTGACGGAGAGTCGTAAACTTTATTGACAAAAACGCAGCTGTATCAGCACCTCCACACTCACAGGCACACTAACTGGAAACGTGCACGTTCTGCTTGCACGTTTCCAGTTAGCTTAAGTTGGACTGAGTGATCACCCTCACCTTCTCTCCTTAGCATCTTTCCTTATTGATTTAAAAACAAAACGTTTTGGATTGTAACACTGACTGGTCTCATTACATCTTAGCAATTATTATGGGATGTCATTCAAATTGAGGCCTCATGAGCTTCACAGAATCAAAACTGAAGATTTTTTAGACATTCTGTCTCCCAAGAAGAAAGATCTGTCAAAAAACAAAGTCATCGTGACATATACAGACAGAGGATGCTTCAGCAACTCTTTCAGAGAAACAAAAGGCGGGATTTAAGGGTATTCCTGTTTTTCTGTAAATCTACCTTTGAGCTATTTTTTTGTAGACACAAGGAACTATCAAAGCCAGGAGGGCAGAGCCTATTTCAGCATCCCCCTGCACAACCTAGGAAAGTGTTACTGGATAGGAGAAGAGGTCATGTGCTTCACTGGCTGCTGCTGCAGATCACAAAACGGAAAAACCGGGGGGGTCCAACAGGGCGATTTCACAACTTTTCACATAAACTGGTTGAAAAGTCGCTTTCCTGAGTGCTAGTTTGACCGGTCGGAGAGGATTTAAAAGCAGGGCTGCACATTCCATATCGCCAAATCTACCATCCTGCCTGTTTTTCAGTTGTTCCTGTACTTCCTGCTGCTGATTTCCTGGATCAGGGGCTTTCATCCAGAATGTAGAAACACCTGGAGCAGGTAACCAGCAGAAAACAGTGTGTGTGCAGCTGGAAAGCATGCATGGTGGTATATCTGGAGGAGCAGGGTTTGCATCCCTGCATTAAAGAGTCAAATCATTTGGTTGGGGTAAAAATCTGTCCTGAGGTATTTTTTGTTTTAGACCTGGAGCTGAAGGGGAATCCAAGGTTTTACCTGAAAATACAAAACTACGTTTGTCCTCAGTGACAGCGGCCTGAGGTGAAGGAGCTTTTCTCACAGGAAACAACAGCCGAGCAACAGAAGGACGTGACGAATGAGACCCTGCAGTAGTCAGTCGATAAGGGGACGTCTGAATAAGTGGAAAGTGTCATTTTAAACTAAAATGAGGTCTGCAGGGGAAATAAGTCAACTTACGTTATTAACAGTACGGTAAACATCCTGCAGGGACATCAAGGCTGCAAACTCGAATGAAAACAGATGGAAAACCTTGGAGGCAGTGATGCAATATCGCCACAATTTACACAAGTCCATTGACACAGAGCTTTCCTCAAAGGAGCCACAGGGTTTGTTTAAAACACCACATGGCAACTGCATGCATGTATGGTAGCTAAGCACACACATGCTGCATGCGTGGCATTTGTTCAAACATACCCCATCTACTCAAAAGTAGTGCAGTCGCACATGTGGATGTTTGCCCCACACATTTATAGGGGCCATCTGACTAGAGTTCATTATTCTGACATTAAAGGTAACCCGACAATAGTATCTTGTTAAAAAAGAAAATGCTTTCTTGGTTTTTTTCTTCAGCAGAAAAATGATTCAGGTTTCAGTTCTGTCTAAGTTCGGTCTCTGAGACTATTTTTGGTGGTAACTCCGCACCGGGGCCCCATGCTGGTTGAGCTTGTCGACCTGCAGCGCTGGTGCCCTGCATCATGCCTCCTTTTTAACCATTCATGGTTGAGTTTCAAGTCCTCCTAGGCTCATGTTTCTAGACATTTTTTAAGATAATTTTTATTTTAGCTTATCCACCCCCCCACCCCACCACCACCACCTAACACAACAGCCTCTGTCTTCACTGTTCTTCCCCAGAATCCCACTGAAGTCCCTGAAAATCCCTCATTTATTCAGATCCTGTCAGAAGTCTTGACTCACCTTTCTCAATTCCTCTGAGTCTGTAGAAATCTTTTTATGCTTCAGCAGGAAAATAACTTTCTTATTCAAATGAAACACTATGCTGAGAGACACCATCCATTCAAATGAAATTCTCCTCACCGATGTGAGTTTTTAGGATCATAGATGTGATCCCATCACAGGGAAGATCTTTTTCATTTTCTCTGTGTGATGTTGTTGAGCAGATAGCAGCTTCTGCTGCTTCAGACTCTGGATTCTGATGATAGTAGAGCTTCTCTTACAGCATCTGATCATTTTTGTCACAAATCTAATCTGCTTTCCCCCCCCCCCCCCTGAAAGCCAAAAGGAAAAGATGGCCGCTGTACAGTGGCCCAGAAGGGTCACAACACAACACATGAACTTTACACAAAACACATTAACTCACAACACAACACATTAACTCACAACACAACACATTAATTCACAACACAACACATTAACTCACAACACAATAACTCACAACACAACATATTAACTCACAACACAACACAATAACTCACAACACAACACAATAACTCACAACATAACACAATAACTCACAACACAGCACATTAACATACAACACAACACATTAACTCACAACACAACACAATAACTCATGGCCCAGAAAGGTCACAACACAATACAATAACTCACAACATAACACAATAACTCACAACACAGCACATTAACTCACAACACAACACATTAACTCACAACACAGCACATTAACTCACAACACAACACATTAACTCACAACACAATAACTCATGGCCCAGAAAGGTCACAACACAACACAAAAGCTTCAGTCACAGTTACGAAATGTCGGCGTGAGGATGATGCAGAATGAAGAGAGGCTACTGTTAAATTTTTGTCAAGCTGGCACAGCATCACATGGGTCTACAGAGTCCATGTGTGGACACAACCACTGAATCCACTGCCCGCAGAAACCAAACACATTACATGTCAGCGTGTCTTCTGATGCTATGCGTTTGAGGAACACTGCAAAAACAGAATCTTAAAGTAAAAAGACTTGTTTCAACAAGACCGTCTGAATTCAGTCTTGCAAGAAAGATAATCTTATCAAGAAAGATTTTCAGTAACAAAATAATCCTAGTTTGAGAACACATGTCTTTGTGACAATCTTTTTCTTAAAGTAAGAATTCTTGGTTAGACTTCTTTTGTACACCATTGGCAGATTTTTTTTCTTTTTTCTTTTTTTTGCTCATTTTTAGAAATTCTGCCAATGGGTTAACAATTTTTGACTTATTTCTAAGAAGCCTATTTTTGAACTGAAGGTCTCTACTTTTGGTTTTGGGGGGTTGTTACAGGCTGGTGTGAGTCTATTCAGTGCAGTTAATTGTATTACAGGCATATAAGGAGCTCTCATGATGTCACTGGTGTCTGGATGTTTGTTTATTTGTGGAATCTGACCTTCCTGGATCGTTGGACTTGCCTTCAAATTAAAGGCACCAATCCTGACAGAATTCTCTTAATTTTTAAAATAAAAAGCCTTGTGTTTGCTTCTACAGATTAACCTGTAATCTCTTGAGCTGCGGCGCTTCTCTGACAGACAGTTGGGCTGTGACGAGGAGCTTCAGGCTCTGTTCTGGTTCATGTAACATTGGGAAGTCGAAAAGTCAGGAGCTTTGTTTAAGAAAAAGCTTTTTAGTGAGTGGTTCAAACAAACCTGCTTTGAGTTTTCTGACTTCCGAAAGATGACCCCTCACTTACTGATCTGCTTGCTTTCAGGGGTCATGCAATGCCACTTTTCTCATGTTTAGATTGTAAATCTTTAAAGTGCTGAACACTTGAAGCAGTTGAGAAAAACGAGCTTTCCTTACAGACTGAAACAGCTCCCTGTCAGCACATCCTGCTTAGAGGATGACCTTCAAAAGTAAAGATGTGATGCTGCAGTCTTTGTGCTGCTTAAAACAACAACCCACCCTTCTCCAACAGTTGTGAAAACAAGACCTTTAGGGAGCTTTGTTGTTTCTGCTCTCCCAGGTTTCCTCCCCATGACACATATTTCCTAGGAAAGCATACTACCTGAGCCGTCTGCTTCCCACCTCCCTCCTGGAACCTGATGTTTCTGCTTCAACAGCAGGAATGAAATCAACAGGTGAGCCGTCCGTGAACACCGACTTCATGGAAAATGGTGCTTTTAGGGGTTTTAACATGTTCTTGTAGTATTTTTCTGATGATGGAGGGCACGTATAAACGAATTTCGGATTAAAACTGTGTTTCTGAGTATTACTGTATTCAAATTGGGAAAACGTTTTGCAGACAAATAGATCCACGCATGTTATAGTTTTCAGCTAATGCTAGCCTGCGGTTGTAATGGGCTGTAAGTTATTCTGGAATCATCTGCTTCCATCTAGTCCCACCACTTGATCCTCTTCATCCATCTCATCATCAGAGTCATCCTCACATCACCATCCTATGCTGTCTGGCTACACTCTTTCCGAACATGACTTTGCACTCTTTGACCTCTTTCAGATTACATTGTTTGCCCTTCTGCATTCCGATCCTGAACATGGTTGTTCCCCATCACTTCCTCATCACCTCTGTTTTTAGGATAGCCTGGATCTCCTCATCCATCTCCCTCCAGAATTTCTCCTTCTCCTTTTTGTCACATCCATCCTGGGGGTCATAACCACTGACAACATTCAATTTCACATCTTCAACTTCCAGCTTCAGACTCACCTCCAGAACATTGTCATCAAACTCCTCCTTCAGGATTTCTCCTCCTCTGTTCCTCTTTCCATCCACATCATGAGAAATCTGCTTGAAACAGATCTCTAGTTTTCCTGTCAAAGTGTCTACATTCAAGCTTCTTAAGCTAAGCCCTTCACTCCTGTTCTTCCTCATCTCCCTCTCTGTCTACAAACACGTCTTCCTCCTCTCATTCTTCCACCAACAACAATCCAATTTTCACCCTATATTTGTGAATACAAATTGTAACCCAATCTACGTCCGATTTGGTATCAAAGTCCTCTCCAATCTGCAGGATTGACTTGATTTTGATTTTACATCCGATGTCCTCTTTGACAACAACCCTCTGCATTTACCCAGGCTTGGGACAGCCACATGAAAGCATTGGATCGTGGCCCCTTGTTTTGGAAGTTAGCATGGCAGACATCTGAAAATGAAGTCTGTTATTCGGAAATGATTGGAGCAGGTTTAGTGTTTGACAGATCAGCTTTAAGTAAAATCCATGTCGTATTCTGTACATGTCTTTGTATTTCAGATGCTTCATGAAAGGGAAATAAATAAAAATTGAAAGGAAGAAGGAAGAAAGAAAGTGAAATACTCAGAGTTTTGTGTCAAACATTGTTCTACCCTCAGCAGTAGTCAGACTAAATTAAAACAAAAAAAACTTCTTCCTACAAGCACATGTTTGGGTTTGATCAGTTAGCAGGGTTATTTTTACATTCTGTGACATTCTTTTCAGTGACTCGCTGCTGCTGGACCGTCTTTTCCTCTCTGGGATGTCATGGTTTTAGGCTTTCCTGCTTTTGTGTTCAAGTTGTTTTTGGTTCTGTGATGTTTTGAGTTACTTCCTGTTTTATTTTTGTAGCATTTCCTGTTTTGTTCTTGTCCCAAGTTTTACCTTTCCCCATCAGTCCTGAGTGTTTCCACCTGTGTCTTGTTCCCTTGTATGTATTTAAGTCTTGTCTTTCCCTTCCTCCTGTGCTGGTCCATATTCTGCTCTTCCCCTGTTTCGAGCGTTTCTAGTGTTTCGAGCTTTGGACTTTCTGCTTTGCAGTGGTTTTTGGTTTTTAGTTTGTTTAGTTATTAAAGCTCCGTATCCACCTTGAGCAACTGCCTCCTCCTCTCTGCGCCTGGGTGCTTCCTATTCCCCCCCCCCGTGACATGGGATCCATAAAGTCTTGCTGAATTAAGCAGTAGAAACGTTGTGATCACGCGTGACCCTGAAATGGTTAACTCCCTCTGTCAACCGGATCTTTCACCTCTTAATGTTTGTGACATGTAAATCCTTTTCTATTTGCTTTCCAGGTGAATCATTGCAGAGCAGATGACTTATCAGTCAGTGACTTGTCACAGTCAACATCAGAGGACTAGCAGAAGGCAGCTGGATTCATGCACACATACTGGCTTTCACTGAGGAGCTCCATGGAAGCGTGAGGACAGCCATGTAAGCGTGAGGACAGCATGTTCTCAGCAGAGCTTCTTCATTCCTGTCGTCCACTCCCCTGACCATGAGGGGGGGTGGGTTTGTCTGCTGAGCTACGAAGTGGATTTTTGACCGGACAGGATGTCTCCACTCCCACGGAACAAGTTCTGGACTTTTTTCCTCCTCTGCTGCATACTTACCTTCACAACTCTGCTGTTCAGTTACACCTTCACGGACCCCCCCTTTCATTTCCTCAAGTATGCGTCTCGCATTTCTGGCAGTTTTTTCTCCAAAGACATCTGTGCATGTGATTCGTGCATGGCAGATGTGGGGGACGACGCTTGGTTGGCTGACCACTTCAATCTGTCCATAATCCCTCTGATGACCCGGGACAACAGCGCCCTCTCTGAGGACACCTACAGGTGGTGGCAGGTAAGACTGAGGGGTCTTTATGTGACCCCACTACTAGGAACAGGGTTTTACACTAATTCATTCACTTTGATTCTATAAACTGCAGTTTGTTTGTTTTTGTTTGTTTTTATTGAAGCTAATTTGTTTCCATAAAACTCTCGTTTTATCTGAAATTTAGCAAAAATAACAAGAATCCTGACAAATAAATCCCTAAAACATCAGAAAATCCTTCTTCTATGAAAGCAGATCAAATGTTTCTAAACAATATTCCCTCATGGCATAAACAAATTCACTATTTTGGACTTTTTTTTTCAGAACAGAAACTTCCTAAACTATTCAAACTTATCAAAACCAGAAAAAAAATCTTTTGGCAAAGTTATGCCTTTGTTGTCATAAGATCAAGCCAGAAATAACAATAAAGAACTTTTGACATTGTTTATATTGAAAATTAGAATTTTTAGATGACTCATCAAAATTCTATTTGAGATCGTGTGATTAAAACCTTTGAAAATAATTTTAAAATAAAATTTAAAGAACTGATTTTACATTCATGATTTTTGTCTCTTTTCATTTGATTTTGTCGTATAACTAAAAGTATTTTTGCTTTTTTTTTATCTCAAAATGACAAAACAATATTGAAATAGTTTCTAAATTATATGTACAAAGAAATGGACTGACATGGATTTCAAAAAACGTAAATAGATTCAGACGGAAAAACAGAAATACAGTGTTTTAAAGAAACAAACGTAATTATTATTAAAAGAAAATATGGAGCACACACTTATGGAACATAATAGAAGATGTTTGTATAATCTTAAAAATGTTTATGAAAATCGTTTTTCTGCAGACGATCAGACAGATTTTGAAACAGTTGTATCCATTTTCTCAAATGTGGCATAAACTATACAGTTCAGCTTTCCGTGTTTGGAAGAGCAAACAGAGTTATGTAATCTGCTCAAACAAATCCAGATCCAGACATCACTGTAACTAACCACAGATCAGGAAATGTGATACTCCCTGGAGAGAAGACAGGAAGCCTTGAGGAGCTGTGCTGCACGAGCAGACGCTCTACACCTGAGACGCCTGTAGGATGTTTGCTCTCTTCCGCTGTGCCGTTGAGCAAAACCTGCACATTATCTGCATGTTGAGCGTCCTCAAATATAAACCTGCAGCCCACGGGGCAATCCGGTGGAACAGAGGCGGATGCTCTAGAAAACAAGCACGGCAAAACCTTTGGAGAAACCTCAGTGCAGCTCCGTGCCAGAGCAGCTCTGTAGGTCTGAAACTGAGGTGGACGTTTTGATTTACTTTCTCATTTCTGTTCATCGTGGGCTGCACGGTGGTGCAGTGGTTAGCGCCCTGGTTCAAGTCCCAGCTGGGGGACCTGAACCAGAACAACAATGGGGGACCTTTCTGTGTGGAGTTTGCATGTTTTACCCGTGCATGCGTGGGTTCTCTCCGGGGTCTCCGGCTTCCTCCCACCGTCCCAAAAAATGCTTCATTTATTCATTTATTAGGTTCATTCATTTAAAAGGTTCATTCATTTAAAAGGTTCATTTATTTATTTCACCTGTGGCTGTCTTTTCTCTTACCAGTGGCTGCAGAGGGAAGGGAACCCAGCAAACTACACCCAGGTGGTGGAGGAGCTGTTCCGACTCATCCCAGATGAGGGGGATTTCATGGACGCTGGCCCACAGCGCTGCAGGACGTGCTCCGTGGTGGGGAACTCCGGGAACCTGAAGGGGTCCAATTATGGAGCGCTCATTGATACCAGTGATCTGGTCATACGGTCAGTTTAATCAGTTTCATAGATGAGCATGAATCCGCTGTTTGAGGGTAAACCTTTCATCTCATGAAGGAAAACTCAGATTCAAATTGTATTTCTATGGGGTGTAAATGATATTTTTCCAAACTTTAGAACCACACAAATTTACAGTGTACTAAAGATCCTTTGACTGCAACACCATGAGTCGACAACGCTTACATCACACACTGACGTCCTCCAACTTGGGGGGGATGTCCAACTCTTTTTAAAGGTCTAATGAAACTATCATGCAAATGAACTCAATAAATGGACAGCAACCGGTGCAACACCAGCTCAAGCATGCATCGGAAAGCCCCAGAAGATAAACCCAACTTACAGATAACATGCAGTTAAGGCGGCTACAGGAGGACAGGAGAATGAGCAGCACATGGAATACTCCGAAGAAAATAGTGTTTTCAACATGTTCTTGTAGCTTTTTCTGGATGAAAGAGAACATTTATAAAGAAAAATAAGATTAAAACTGCATTTCTGAGTATTTCTTTTTTCAAATTGTGGTAATAACAACCATCTTAAGTAATACCAATTGGAAAAAGCTTGTAGATGTAACGTACAAGTTACTACAGCAGGCTGCAGGCTCCCTGCTCCACTCCATTCTGATGCATCCACTGTCAGACAAATAGATCCATGAACGTCTTTGTTTTCCTCATCTGAGCTGGAGTCAAAACCGTATCTCCAATGTTGAGGTCGGAGCCATATTTTTGCACCGCTAATGTTAGACGGGGGTTGTGAGGGGCTGTAAGCTAGCAAGAGAGCGTGTCAACAGATATATGTGATGGGATGTGAAGAGGCTTACTCCATGCTAAGAGTCTCACCCACAACTCAGAGGTGAATTTCTGATTAACTGTCCTTAAATGTCCTTGAAAAGGACACAGTTTTTTGGCTCTGACCAAAACATACATTCATAATCTTAAAAAAGACCACATGGGAGCACTTTTACAATAGATCCAAAGATGATGGGAGTAGGTCATTAGACGTTACCTACAGTGTGACTTAAGCTAGTAGCAACCTGGGAAAAAAAGCAAACGCTTAACCCACCCTGCCCATGCAGAGGCAAGAGCAGAGCCTCGGCAGATGCCTCCAAACACGCCATGGACTTTGCAACACCGGCCACAGATGAGTGGCGCTGATCGTAACAGCTTACAGAACGGGAACACTTTCTTTACTCTCCCGCTGTGGGGGATCAAACGCCGCACACAGGTGGTTCCAATCAGTGATACAGAGGCAGACTTCCTGCCACAGCAGCCCTCTCTGGTGATTAACCCAATCTATTTGGACCAAGTTGGAATGGAGGGGACGTGACAATCTTTAAGATTTAACCTTCATGGCAGAAGACAGATTTTTAGATTGATGACCAGCAACTGGTCCTCTGAGTTCCACTCACTACCTGCACAGGTAAGGCCTGAAGAAGCTCTCCATACCCCAGATGGACCAGCCTAGGGCGTCATCAAAGCCAGCTGCCCGGCCAAGTTTAGATCCAACCTGTCTAACAAGTCCTCATCTACAGAGTCATTAAGCTCAACAGATGTATGACACAGCAAAACAGTCTGCCTTTGTACCCCCACAAATACCTCCAAAAGCATCTTCATCTTTGACAGCGCTTGGACTTTGCACTCTGCTGCTGAGGTCTATAGGTCTTTAGCCACATCAAACGCCATTCGCTGCCGAGCTTTTTCCACTCAGGAATGGTTCCTCTGACAGGTTCTTTAACCTGTCCCAACAAAAACCAATAGGGAACCAAGGCTGATGACCAAACAGGGACTCACCAATCGTTTGACTCGGCGTGGTCTTATAGCAGAACCTCCCCAGTCAGCTCTATGGCACGTCACCAGAAAGGTTTAAAGGAGATTGTGCAACGTTCTGCTAAATTGCCCGTTACCCGCAGGATGGTTAGGGGCACTCCTGAACTCCTATAGGCCATACTCACTGCAGAGTTGCTGCTTCCTGAAGCTGTGTGTTTGATCAGAATGAAGCCGTGAAGGAACACTAAACCTTCAGACTGTTTTTATGCAGGGGATCAAACGCTGCACACAGATGGCTCCAGATAAGGAGCAAACTTCCCACCACAACAGTCCTTTTTT
Source organism: Oryzias sinensis (assembly GCA_037389245.1). Taxonomy (NCBI): domain Eukaryota; kingdom Metazoa; phylum Chordata; class Actinopteri; order Beloniformes; family Adrianichthyidae; genus Oryzias; species Oryzias sinensis. The sequence goes on along the minus strand of CM074488.1, from coordinate 35,356,115 downwards.
CTTTTTAAAGCTGGAAACTGAACAAGTAAGAAATAAACTTTAATGTGAAAGTATTATTTAAAGTCTATCATTGTCATGATGCTCTGTGGACACAAATCCAGGATGCAGGAAAATCCAAATAAAAGTTCTGATTTAATAGATAAACTTCCTCAGTAAATAATGAGGCTCATAGCTCTGCGAAACACACAAAACAATCTGGCAACAAGTTTAGGGGAGGCGCAGACTATAAACATGAGGAATGATTACACAATTACACATGGGTGCTCACATCAGGGAGGGCAGGTGAAAACACTGTGAGACAATTTACACTGGAAGGAAACGTCATGACAACTGAAACAAGATGAAATGTGAGCAACAGGAAGTAACAAAAGAAATTCAAAATAAAAGCAGAACTAAAACCGCCATGGCCCCAATGCCTCACTATCACAATAGCTACTATTATGAGATCTAATATGTCGTATTTGACCTCATCATTGAACCCCACCTTCAGCTACAAATGAGACAGACACTTAGTCAAAGTAAGTATTAAATTGGAAGTTAAAGAGAGAAATGTTGAAAACAGAAACTCACGTTATTTGTGTCATTTCTTGACAAAGCAAAGATTTGAAAAGAACCACTCACAAACGTTGGGATCTAACTATAAACATGATGTTGAGAGGCTAAAGAGATTTCCGTGTATATAAAATATTTCTCATTTTTTTAACTTCCCATCAGCATGATCAATCAATCAGTAAATACACAAAAAGGCGGTGTGCTCTTCAAACTACTGACTCCAACCTGACAAAAAGCCACTCTGACACTCAGAAGAATCCGCAAACAGGACAGATGTGGAGGTTTATAACCAAAGCCACATCGACCAAACTTAAAAATTCTCATGTTGATGCAAACAGTAGGTGATAGTTATGGAGAGTTGCATGAGCATCAACAGAATCGGTGTGAAAGAGTCACAGCAGTAGAGAAACATTTCAGATAATTGTCATGAGGAAATGTCTCTTTGCATTGTTGCGTGACTTCTGCAGCCTCCCTGTCTGCATGAATCCTCTCTGCCGTGACAGTAGGAGTTATTACTCTGCTATTAGCAGAAAAGTTTCCTGCAGAAGCCTCTCGTGTGCAAAATGTGCCCTTTTCCTTGTACTTATTTGGCCAAGCGTCACAATCTGAGCCTTGCTGTGTGGGAAGCCACAGGGATGGGCAAAAAAGGGAAATTGGCAATGTAAGAACAACCTATACTGCAAAGTGAAAAGAAAATATTCCCTTTATTTAGCTGAAGGCTGCAGGAGATAAAAAGTACTCTGTCAATGAGAGAAATGTTATTAGTCTGGTAGAGAAAAGATCAAAATTAAAATGATGAAATAATTTGGATTCCACTTGAAGTCCTTGTAGCGCCTAAATGAATAATCTTTTATGCACATTTTCCTATGACCATCTTAACATACATTTTTGATGAGCTCAGCTCAAACAAGTCAATTTTGGTATCAAAAATGTGAAATGCATACATTTGTTTTATAATTACTTTCTGTTGCTTTGATAAAATCAGCCTGGATGAACAAGAATCTAGACCGACAGTTTGATGATTTCCATAATTCTGTCAAGCCCATATTTGAAATAACAATGTGCATTTAAGACTGGTGCTAATTTCATACATTTTTCCTTCAGCTGACAGTTTGCAGAAGGAAACTCCTCCAGAAATGATGTTTGGAAACTTTATAAACAGTTGTTTCTGCTGGAAGCCTTTCTCCATAGCTGACAGACAATACCAAAAAAGTCAGCATTGCACTGTCATGTTAAGAATTTGTAGACCGAAAATATCAGTCCATACAGTGGCGGACCGTGCATTACACACCTGGACCTTCAGTCGTGCTATGTCTGAATCACTCAACCTCTTATTAAGCATTTTTATGCCTCTGAATAAACTGAATAAACAAAACAGTAAACAAATCTCACTATACAACTACAGCCAGCACAAAAAATGGAAAAAAAAAACACATAAATCTGGAGTATTATTTATTTTATTCATCATTTCAGTCATCAAAACATCTAATTATTTTAAGACAAAAGCCATGCTCCTCTCTTTCCTCAGTCCATCACCCTGGCATGTAGATTATCGTCTTCAGTTCCATCAAGGAGTCCTTTTCTATTCCATCATCAGTGCTGAGAACAGAGTCTGTCTAGTTGTGTTTCTACTTTGGTTTCAATTCGCTTTAGAGACGAAAATTTCCACTTGACAGACGCAGTGGACACGGGGAGACGGTCAGTGCCAAACACACAAATCTGTCCGGCTGCTTCATGACTCACTCAGATTTTCTTTTCTTTTTTTTCTTTTTTTTGTCCTGTCCAACAGCTGGGCAGACAGATGAGAGCTGAAGGCCTCTTGTGTTGGACACATTTTACTTTTACAACAGGGGTTATGAATCTTCAGACAAACCAGAGGTATGTCTGAATAAACCCCCTTTTAATGAGGCCAAACTTTATTTATTGTAATCATATTGGAAAATCTTTTTGTGTTGGACCGGACGGAAAATGAAAGGAGGGAAGAAGAGAAAGGGATGTTAGAGGGGGGGGGTAGGAGGGTGATTATAGGCGGGGGTAAAACCATGAAGCAGCATAAAACGACAAGTTTCTGGATGGTTATAATTTATTACAGGAGGTTCAGATGTAATACATGTCCATATGTATGTGAGCCTGTACACACACACACACACATGTTATAAACATATCTGGGCTGGTTTCCAAAAATGTCCACATGTCAACATGTACACAATACAAATAATGTTCACACACGCATACTTATGCCTCAAACCAACTAGTGTGAAATATTTCATTCAATCACGCAAACTATTAGTGCCAAGGTGTTAGCTCCTGTGTTCAAGGAGTGTTTATGTCTTTCTAAAATGGATGGTGGAATGTGAAAAGAAGGAAGGAGAGTACCCAGTCATCCCCACACCAAACCCCCCGCAGCAGCAGCGGCAGCCAGAACCCCCAACACCACATGGCAGCAGATAGAGAACAACCGCCCCCCAGGTGATCACATCCACCACCCAGGCCAGGACCAGCAGGACCGCCAGGGGCCCCCAAAGCCAGAGACCAGGAAGGCATGGGGGGACAGAGTGCAAGCTCCAGCCCAACCCCCCGCCGCGCCAGGAGGGCCCAACGCAGGGCTCCGCCCCAGAAGAGCGCCCACAGCCCCAGACGAGCACCTCATCACCACCCAGGAGTTCTGGGCATCACCCCAACCCAACCCCAGGTACGAGTCAGGACCCTCCAAGGGAGACCCCACCACTCAGATGTTTCTGATGAAGGAAGTCAAGGAGATCAGTGGGAGATTTTCCGGGTAAATCCTCCATGGAGTAAATTACAGTCGGTCTGTTTTTTAACTGAGACAGATCAAAAGTTTTTGTCAAACTGGACAAAGGCTGCATGTGACCTCCTGAAACTTCTTCTTAATCAGAAGGTCTGAATATCAGACCTTGCCTAAGCCTGGGTTAGGAAGGTGACAATTCAACTCAAATCTGATTGTCTGAAAGAATTGAAGGACCGACATTGATCTCGCATCACAGGACCTTCGGAACGGAGAGTGAAGGCCCCTACCCTGCCTAGCAACAAAGGACAGCTAAAATGCAATCAGTGAAATAGTCCAATATGAAAATACGTCTGTCTAAAAGCAGCATAACTATCATAAACACAATGAAAGAGAGAATGGACAGACCATTTGGATTGATTCAAGTATGCACATGTTTCATCACTTGTTTCATCATGATTGAGGCTTTTTGTAGACCTTCAGTGAAGGTCTTGTAGGCCCTGACGGCCCACCACGGAGTCCATGTCAATCACATGTTTTGGTTTGTGAACAAGGACTCCAGCTCCTCCCCAGGCTCAGCTGTCTTTGGCAAAGGTCCTGATCTGGAGACCCTACCATCAGATTCATCCGCACTATAGAAGCCAATGCTGGAAGATTTCTTTGTACCACTCATCAAATTTTCTGCATAATCTTTTTTTCTCAGATCCTTTGCCTGGAGCATCCAAAAAAAATTATGTTTCCCAGCATGATTCTCCCACCCCTTTGCTCAACTGTAGGAACAGTTTTAAAATCAAAACAAGCCAAAGCAGAGCCAACAACCTATGTGGGAATATCTTACTTACAATTACAGCGTTTTCTCAGTCAAGTGTGTGAGTTTACCGGAAGCTAACTGCCTGACTGGGCGTGGGTTGAAAGGAAAAATGAAAATCTGCACACAAACACATCATCACACGTCTGCACACACATAATTACTGCAGGTAGGCTTTAATTAGATCCTACAATCTGCAGTCTTTTTTCTCCGCGTCTGCTCTGGAGTCTGGTCTGAAAGGAGAAAGCCTCGCTCTCATGTCAGATTACATCGTTGCTCATATTTGCTCTGTTGTGTTGAATGTAAGGTCGATTCAACAATGTTTGCTTTTGTAAATGACTTCATTAAAATGGATCTTCATACTCTGCCAGCTAAAATACGTGCTCACTTTTTGAAAATGAATATTTTTTTATTTTTCTGTCAGGAATCCATCATTATTAAAATAAACTCCTGGGGGTTCCTAAACGTCTGGAGGTTTAGACGTTCTACGACTCTGCCGGAGAACAGATGAACTACACGTAAAGCTCAGTGTGCAAACAGACATGAACAAGTGGACAGATAATCTTTCAGGTCCCCCTCTGGATTCTGCTCCTTGACCAGAGTTTTCTCTGCCTACCTAAACAACTTGAGTGGGTGGAACAAAGGAAAGTGGAAAGTTCTGTCGGATTAACCTACTGATCAGTCCACCTGCAAATCAAAAGACATGCCTCTAAATGCACAAAGTCTATACCAGGGGTCATCTTCACTGAGGGCCAAGATCAGCATAGTGGTTGTCCTCAAAGGGCCAGATATCACTTATACATCTAACTAATTGTTATGAAAAACAAACGTAACTACTCCTTAAGGTTAAAGAACTCATTATTTATTTATTATAACTTTTAAAGTGACAATTACAGTTGCATAGAAAACACATGTTTGCTTGTTACTCTAGCATAAATCATTTTACATTTGATTCTAATGTATAGTTGCCCAATCCAGTATTTCAAGTCTAATTCCCCCTAGATATGAATAAATACATCAATTTTATTTTAAGAAATAAAACTTTATGCTCTCGGGGGCCACATAAAATGACATGGAGGGCCACATTTGGCCCCGGGTCTTGAGTTTGAAACGTGGTCTACACAATGAAAAACAGCTGACAAAAAATAACCACTGGTTATGTACATCATGGTTGTAAAGTCTGACTTTTTAACATGAGTCAATAGAAAATTGCAACCAACTTCTAGTGATCTGTTTTTAGGAACTTTCTGGTTTGCTCTTAAGTTGAGAATTCAAAAATATCAGAAAAGGAAAGTATCAAACACTGCATAAAGAGAAATTCAAACTCAATCTATTTAAAACTGATGGAAGCAAAAGTAATTCTTTGAATCGTCAAAGATTTCAAAAACAAAACATCTACAGACTTTAACAAAATTAATATGATGCTGATTGGTTATTGATTCCATTGTTGACCCGCCAACATTTATTTGCAATTTATCCTTTCAAACAGGAACATTTCCACAAAAAATGAAAATTGATAAAGTAATTCTTCATAATGCTTCATAGGTCAATTGTTCAGGGTGTCCCCTGCCTCGCCCATAAGTGGCGGGGATAGGCTCCAGCAGCCCTGCGGACCCGAAGGACAAACGGAAGAAGATGAATGATGAATTCCATTACACAAATCAGGGGACAAACACCAACTAACAAATTACAGACCAGTGTCTTTACTCTGCCAATTCTCACAACTACTAAAAAAACTATTCCTTACAAGGCTGGAAAATTTTTGTCGAAAAACATAAACTAATATCCGACAACCAATATGTCATAGTGGTAGGTTTTTGGTCTGTCATCTGGACTTAGTTTTTAAAATTAGAAGACGTTTCACCTCTTATCCGAAAGGCTTGGGATAAGAGGTGAAACGTCTTCTATTTTGATAACTAAGTCCAGATGACAGCCCCTAAATCTACCACTATAATGGAATCCAACTGGAGGAATTACAGTCTTCATCGACGACCAATATGGTTTCAGAAAAAATAGATCAACATCCACGGCGACTACGCAATTAACTGAAGAAATTAAATGGCACTGATAATACAGAATTCACAGTAGGAGTGTTTGCCACTATTTAACAACATTTGGCATTGGAATGATATGGAATACGACTGGCATTAAACTGGTTAAACAGCTCCATTAAAAACAGGCAACAGTTTGTCCAACTGGATGACTTCAAGTCATCCCTTCTAAATTGAAGCTGTAGAGTTCCACAAGGGTCAATATTAGGTCCAACACTGTACATTACACCGTACATTAATGACATACACACAGTGTCAAATACACTCAACTACTTTTTATATGCAGACGACACAAGAATAGTCTGTACAGGGGAGAATCTCAGTGAAGTAGTAAAACTAGTAAATACAGAATTAGGGAAACTAAAAAAATGGTTGACAAAATCAAAAAAACACTCACTCAATGTTAACAAAACTTAATTATGATTTTGGAAATCGATGTTCCTGCAGAGAGATTTGGAAATAAAAGTTGCTATTGATAATCATGTTTTGGAAAGAGTGACTGAAATCAAGTTATTATGGACGACAAAATAAGCTGGAAACCACAAATAAAGCAGGTCAGAGCTAAACTTGCTAAAAGCATAGAAGTGTTAGGAAAAACGCGGCATACACTCACTCACAAAGCAGGATTACCTATATATTCATCCATAATACTACCATATTTACAGTACAGTGTAGAAGTTTGGGGAAATATTTATAAAACAAACCTACAGTGTTAGTACATCTTAAAAAAAAAAGCTATTGGAATAGTTCATGAAGTGGATTATGGGTCACATACAAACACACTATTTTTAAAGTCAGGTTTATTGAAACTAGGGGATCTAGTGAAACTGAAGACGGCAGTCAGCATATATAAAGCCAGGAATAACTTACTTCCAATAAACTTACAGCAAATCTTCAGAGACAGAGATGGGAGTTACGATCTAAAAAAAAACTGAATTTCAAAAAGACGTGCATTCGCACTACAAAAAAGAAAATATGTTTATCAATATGTGGTGTGGATTTATGGACGGATTGGAAGAAGGTTTAAACAAAGCAAAAGTTTACATGTATTCAAAAAACCTACAAGATGTCACTAATGGAACTTTATATGGGCAGAAATGATTAATAAACCAAAAATTTCACTTCTGCACAATTGGGGAATGTAATGTGAATGTTTATCAAATAAAATCTGTAAATAAAAATACGTAGATCATCAGGTGTTGTAAAAAAAAGGTGGGGTGGGATCAGACAATATTTCTCTTCAAGCCACTCCTTTTCAAGCACACTGTATTGCTTTATGTGTGTATTTTCAACTACTGTGTTTATTTTTCAGTTGTGTTTGAAATAAAAGAAATTGAAACAGAAACAGAATTGGAGGTGGGGGCTTGGGGCTGTTAAGTGCCAACACCTTTATCCTTGTTATGACTTGAGTTATGTGGAACCCCAGGTACAAAGATCTCAAAAACTAAAACTACAAACTACACTGTGCTCTAAAGACAAACCATAGTGTCAAACTATCAGTAATAGCTTCCCTGTCACTGCTGTGAACCCAAAGACCTTTGGGCTTGGATTCTGGTCTTCCTGCAGAAAGGATGGTGCTGTTTCATCTCCTGGCCGTGGTGAAGAGGTAGAGCATATGATCAGAAGATCAGGTTCGATTCCTGCCCTGCTAGCCCATATGTTGAAGAATCCTTGGGCAAACACCGTACTCCTCATTGCTCTTGGTGATTGTAGGCTGGCGCCAGCATTTGGCAGTGGAGCTGCCATCGGCATGTGAATGTATGTGAATGGGACTGTGACTTTAAAGCACTTTGAGCCTTCAAGGTAGGTAGTAAAATAAATATACACCATTTACAATTGACTTTATTTTACATTTGCTTCTCTCAAAAATACTTTTTTTAAGGACACAATCAAACCTGTTCTTTCAAAGAAAAAAAAAGGGAATTTGAACAGGACCCTGCAGTGCTCACGTCATTTATCTGCTTTTCTTGGTCCATTGGTCCACTGACCAAGCTTGACTCTTCAGCTGAACTGACAGCAAAGACAGTCATTTCCACACAATGTTTAAAGCAACCTTGGAGCTTCCACTGAATTTTCCATGATTCCTGCTCTCTTAGAGTTCTCTTTCACTTAAGAGAAGCTTTTCTTTTTTTTTTATCCATTGGAAGTGTGTGGTGTGTAGGCATCTCTGCCGTTGGTTCACACTTCTAGGGTCATGCAGTCATGTTACAGAATACAAGGACTCCTTTGAGTGTTACCCTATGAAGTGATTCATACTGTGAGGCATTGATCTTTTATATAATAATTATTACCTGGTAGTCTTCATAGACTGTTGTGTTAAATAGCTTTTTGTGTCTTAAGGATTGTAAATCTTAAATAGGAGAAAACATAAAGAAAGTTAAAGTTAAAACTTTCCATCCTAGAAGAGATTTATAAGAATAATTCATCACTGAAGTGTAGTTTCTTTTCAATGATGTAGCCTGAGAGTCACTGTTCTCTTGAGCCGTGTATTTTTTTAGATCTCAGAGGTGAAGAATGTAGGACCTTCTTCACCAATAAAATAAATTCTATTAGATATAAGTTCTCCCCAACACTGAAGTTGATAGTTTTTCAGGAACCTCAGCATCAACGATTCCTGAGCCAGAAAAGCTAAAGATGCTTCTCTGAAGTAGCATCCATAATTTCCTGTAAATCCTCAGCTGATCTCATGAATCCAATTCCATCTGAAATGTTTAGAGATCCTCCCTGTAACACATTTCCTAAATTAATTAGAATAATATGTGGTTATTAAAAAGCTACGTTCTTTTGAATTTAAAGGTAGATGTACTTTAACCCTAATTTAAAAGTGTAGCCCTGATCTACACGTTTTATAATCTAAGCTTATCTTGATGTCAATATTTCTTTAGAAAATTGTCGCTGTTCAACTCTGTGAGCATTTGAATAGAAATGATCTTTGAGGAGTTTCACAGCCCAGAAACAGCTCTAACAAAGATCTCATGACCACAGACACTGGACTTGTGCCTGCTTCTGTTGTTTTAGACCTCAGTGCTGCACTGAACATTACTGATTGAAACCTTTTATTGCAAAGACTGTAACATGTCATTGGTATCACAAGAACTGTTATAAAAAACCCACTCAGATGAAAATGGTGTTTTTAACATGTTCTTGTGGATTTTTTTCAGATGATAGAGGACATGTATAAAGAAATTAAACTGAAAATTGCGTTTCAGAATATGTCTTTAATCAACTTGTTGTGAATCACGTAAAAATGCTGTTTGCAAAATAGCCTATTTGTGATGTAGAAATACACTGGAGGGGGCCACATGCTCCCCTGCTCCGAGCTCTCTGCAGCTAGGAGAGGACAAGGGTTGGGTTGCTCAGCACTAACAGTCCGGCCCACAACTCAAAGGCAAATTTCTAACAGACTCCTGCTGCTTGGAAGAAACTATGTCCTAGAAAAGGACACAGGTTTTGTTTTTGTTTTTCATTTTGGAAAAAATGGCATTTTCATTTATTAAAAGACTACTGGAACACTTTTACACTAGGCCAAAAGATGATTGGAGTGGGACTTTAAGATGCTTGAAGTGAAATTTCTCTCTGATAGATTTTAGTTTGTTCTGTAAAATGATGGTTCTTTCTGCATAGCAGCATTGGTGGTGGTGTGTGTACCAGAAGGCTCTGTCTCTATTTATAGCATTATTAGGCAGCTTATGACATGCTTATGCTATGCTGATGATATTCAGCTTCTTACTTCTATCTGTTACTCCAGTCTTTTCATGAGGCCCTCATGAAGTTGCACTGTTTGTTCTGAGCACTCAGGAAGTCATTTCATTTCTATTGCATTTTAAATAATTTTCTGAACTCAATTCCAAGTGTGGGACATCACAGATTAGATTCCTATCCACCCACAACTTCTCAACACAGATAGAAACCTGTGACGTTTCAAAGTTGAATATTCCCTAAAAATGAATCTTTAAAGTTGTAAACAGTGTCTTCTCAGAGGATAATGCTGTACTTTGTCTGCCTTTAAACATCAGCTAGACCACAAAGAAACATGAAGCAATCCTTTGTTTACTACAATTTCACCAGGATTAACTTTGAAAAATGAATAAATAGAGAAAACATTTTGGTTTCTGAAACTCAATGCTTCTGCTGCTTTCTTTAATCCTTTATCTCTCCTCTGTGTTTTTACTGCTAGGAAGTTGTCCAAACTTTCTATATAAATCTATTCCTGGAGTGCTCTTTTCATTTCTAAAACTCCAGCACGATAGCTTAAAGGTTTGTGCCGCATGAAGGCTTTTACACAGCATTGTTTGTTTTATTTTGCCTAATGAGCTCTTTCATTTTTTTCAATTTCAGTAGCATTCTCTGCAAATGTTGTAACATTACTATTTTTGGTTTGTTTGGTTGTTTGTTTTGTTTACTTTTTGCTGGTTTTCCTTCCGGTTTATTATTAAAAACTCCCGTTAAAATGTTTGTAAAAGAAAAATTATTAGAGCATGTATATATTATACTCTTCATTTTATTGACCCCTTCCTTTCTTGTGTCGTATTGATTTTTATTCAGTATCTGTATTATTATGTATTTAATTTGAGGCTGTTTTACTGTATTTCATTTTAAAATCATACATTTCCGTTAATGGACTTTGTACCCACTGAAATAGCCTGAAACCCAAGAGTTCAAGTCCCCTGACAGATGACTTTAAAACAAAAGTACAGATGCGGTTTTCTGTCAAAGCTCTATATTCTCGCAGGATGAACAAGGCGCCCACCAAAGGCTTCGAGAAGGACGTCGGAGCCAAAACGACGCACCATGTCATGTACCCAGAAAGTGCTGTAGATCTGAGTAACACCACCAGTCTGGTGCTGGTCCCCTTCAAGACTCTGACCTGTAAAGAGATCATTATAAGTGCTCCTGACACTGCAGCACTGTTAGAGTGGCATTGTGCTCACTACACATAAAGTTGCTGTAAAGGTGTAACTTTCTGCAAAATAATGGTTCATACTGGGAAAAGAAGGGCCCTACCCGAGATTTAACCCCTCTAGATGAAGTGGAGCACTCCAGGTTCACGGTCACTATACTGCAGATGGATTCTCAGCCTTTTAGCTCTATTAGAAAAGCAGTTAAAACAGGCTTGTGCTGCTTTCTACCGCATCCTCCCTTATATGTATTCCAGTCACACTCCCTCACTTTTTCTATTTGTCATGTTGCCATAACAAGGCTAATCGCCAAGTTTCAGCATTTCAGTGGATTTCACCTTCAGCTGCTTCATCTTTTTGTGACTTGTGGTCATTAGCCTGATTGCTGTACTTCCCAGAAAAAAAAGCTGAGTTACGTTATGCTTTGGCCAATACAATTACTGCAACAAGTTAGATGGCGGATAAGTATCTGAGCAAATGTTGTCCCTAAATGGGCAGTTATCCTCCTGCATCATTAAATTTAAGCTTTACTGGCAGAGATGTCAGTGTCGTTCTAAAAGGGCCAGATCAGAACAGAGGAGAGTAAATTATGTATGTCTGACCACAGGACTCAATAATATTCCTACACAGCTCCCCATTCTGTTCTTACCTTTGAACAGTTCAGCCTTGTAATGTTTGAGCTTCTGGGCCATAAAGTAAGGTGCAAGAAAATTCTTTCTTATCTCAGCTGCAAACATTTCTCTCTGGATGTATCTGTATATGGTTTTTGCAAAAACCCTAAAAACAGGCTGTGCCAACCTAAAATGAAAACTATGAAGTTCATAAATCTGATCTCTCGTGTTACAGAACATACATGCCTGTTAAGTCCTGGATGCAGCCAAACAAGAACAAGGTGAGTCTACATGTTTTATCATTTGTCTAGTGACATACTCTGATAGAATAAAGTGAGCATACTTGCTTGTTCCTGTTATGTAGTTAATTCTAACAGCAGCCAAACTTCAGACACTCAGAGAAGATATCTCTCTGTGACATAAGCAGACAAAACCTTTTTATTCTAGTTTTGATCATTGCATGCCTTTGCTCTTCTCTCATGATAGTTAAAGCCTTAGTCACAACTGCCTTACGGGTAGAGACGCAGTGTCTGCGAGCCTTGCACGCATATTTTTTCCTATGGGCATGGTTGTAGTGAACACTTAGTCACTGCTTAGTACGGCTAAAGTAGGTGAGACGCAGGGGTGTCGTACAGATTTTTCTTTTTTTCAACCCCCAAACCCTGTGCAAGGAGCCCATTAGTGCTGTCCATATGATAAGTGCGTTGTCCTTGAAGCCAACCTGACTGTTGGACAGTGAGAGGGTATGTCCGAATTCCCACTCTAACCCCTAGTGCACTATATAGTGCATTCGCCATTTCTAGTGCTGTCCAAATCTACAATTCCAAAATTCAGCGCCCTAAAAATTTCCCCAGGAATTCAAGGGAAAAACCACAGTGTGCATCGGCATACCACAGCTCGCACCAGATCGGGTGAATGTAGACCACAATGCATTAAGTCGGAGCATTTTTTCCCAAAAAATGCATTTAAATGCATTTAAATGCATTTTTTGATAAACCATCAACGCGATTCCTTTGGCAGAGGTGGACTCATAAATAATCATCACTAACTGCACCCCCCCCCTTAGTACACACACCCTCCCCCTAATATATACATCCCAACATAAACACACACACACATGCACACACACATCATTCCTTTCACACCTTCCTTGGCACACACATTTTGTAAGGAAGGTGGGACTTAGGACATCTGTCCCCACACTTCCCTGGTGGGGTACAGGGCCCGGCCCCGGGTGCCGGGTCTCCTGGGCTCCGGCGGCGCTTCTCTCCCAGGCGGGGGCACGCCATCACACCTGAGCCGGGGTGTCTATGTCCCTGGGGGGCTCAGGTCTCTGTTCCCTGAGCTGGGCCTCCACTTCCAACTGTGGCCGAGCCTGGTCAGGCTAAGTTTAAAACACCCCACGTGGGCCCCCTTTTCCCCGGGGTTCTCCCCTCCTCGGCGGGCGGGCGGGCCCCTGCCTTGTTCCTCCCTGGACCAACCGTGGGCCGGGTGGGTGGCTGCCTGGAGTGCGGGGCGGGTCTCCCTTGGGGGTCCTGGCTTGTACCTGGGGTTGGGGCGGGGGGGCATGGGTACCCTGTGGTGATAAGCCTGCCTGGGGCTGGGCATCCTTCTCGTGGGGCCCTGCGGCGGCCTTCCGGCCAAGGGGGCTGTTTTGGTTGGGCTGGGGCTGCCTCTTTCCCCCTCCGCGGCCTCCCTGCTCTGCCTGGGGCCTGCCATGCCCTGGCTCCACCTGGGTGGTATGGTCACACTACAAGCAGTTGTTCCCTGCCTGCTCCTGTGTGTAGCGCTAGTGAAACCTGCCACGCTGTTGCCAAGTAAGTGGGGTCTTAGGTGATGGCTGGGCACTCTCCTTCCTTCTTACACATTCCTCAATCCTATTTAGAAGAACATAAACACCACCTGAGCACAGGTGTTTGCTCACCTTGCACCTGCCAACAGTTTGGTATGATTGTTGACTGAAACATTTCACACTAGCTGGTTGTTTACAAGGATGTAGTGAAGACTATCTGTTTTGTAGTACATGTTGACATGTGGACATTTTTGCAGCTAGCAGGTGTGTTAAGCATAATTGCTTGAGTGTGTGTGTGAACAGGCCCCGATCTTTTTGTACTACATTTGAATTCATCAGAATATTAAACAACCAGTAAACTGAGTTGCTTTATGCTTCTTCATTGTCTTATCCCCCTCCTCCTATTATCACCTCCTAACCCCTCTCTCTAATATCCTCTTCTTCCTTTCCTTTTCTCCGGGCCCCGGCCCAACACCAAAGATTTTTAAAACACATTGAAATTTTAATAAAGTTTGGCCTCAATTGTAAAGAGTTTATTCAGACATACCTTTGGTTTGTCTGAAGATTAATAACCCTCTTGTTAAAGTAAAATATATCCAACACAAGAGGCCCTCAGCTCTCATCTGTCTGCCCAGCTGTTGACACAGGACAAGTTAAAAAATAACAATAAATAATATCGCAAAACGCCATATTGATAAGATCTAACTTCGTAAATCAATGACGAGCGCAGTTTAATGGTGTCCAAATTTTTAAAAATTCACTTATTAATTAGTGATAAAAGCCGTGTGCTACATAGTGCTGCACTATGTAGTTTTAGTAATTAGGGGTTAGGGTGGGAATTCGGACACAGTGAGAGTGTAGCTTGTGTAGACATCCTACATACGTCCTTTGGGTACTTGTGTATCACGTGCACACCCCGTGCATGCAGCATTTGGGTGCGGCCAGTAAGAAGCCAGTACTCGCACCTTACCAACGATATATTATAAGACTCTCCTTATGACTCCAATTATGGCCAACCCCTGTACTTGGGTGCTTGTGACTAAGGCTTAAACTAGCCTGACTATTGTTTGATTTTTAACAGACAAAGTGTAAAAATGTGAGACAGCTTTAGGAGTTAATTGTAAATCGACTCTAGAATCTTTTTAAAGACAAAAGGGAGATTCTGACAGTCCAGACAGAGAAATTTTGCAGGGAATCGGTGAGACATTAGTCAGCGAGCATGGGCAAAAAGTAATCGGAAAGAACGCCTTGATCGGAAAGAAAATGCGCTATGTAAACGCGCCGCCGCTCGAATACTCTGCCCCGATCAGACCTGCTCATTCGATCAGAATTTCTTCCGGACGATAGGGGTTATACCCATCGCTTATCCGGATCGCGGAGCATGTAAACGGTCATTCCGGGACCGTGTCACTGCTGCTCTGGGTTACGCCACGATAGACGTTTGGCTGTGAGAAAGTTTTGAAGCGCATAATGGGACCGGACTGAATGCTCTGCAGATCGCCCTGTGAAAAGCGCAGCTCCGCTCTCGCCCCGCTGGCTCTCTGCCTCCCTCCTTCACAAGAGGGGTGGTGGTATGCGTAAGAAGAAGGCGAGTTCCACTGGCACCGGGCTCGCGCCAGTGACCAAGGAGCAGAGGAGTCAGATAACTTTGTGTGTGAAGGAGGAGGATGCTTAGTTACGTGGGCGCTGCGGCTTCCAAGATCGAGAGCCCCGACAGCAGATGTAGATTGCCGCGCCTTCTCGCGACGGTCCTGATTTTGTGTCCATGTTAAGCATACGTTGTTAGCGTGTGTTTAGCCTGTCCTCCTAACTCTTCCAGCCCGCTTTTCAACATAAAAATCAATGACCACACGGATTAAATAAACGATGAGCGCAGCAAGCGCCTATACTATTCATAACATTAATAAAAGCACGTTTGGAAGATCGCCTCGTGTTACGGAGCTGCTGCACAAAAGTCTGTGGCAGCGGTCTGTTTACAACGAGGCGCATCTCTTCTTCCGGTTTTTACCAATACTGCAGACATGCCCAAACAATTTACTCCGACCAAAGGTGTGAGCTATGGGAACGCTTTGTTCTAATCACCGAAAGGTTTTTCTGATCCCATGTGTATCGAAGTAATTTTAACCCGACTCATTGATCCGATCAAGATATTCTGCCCATGTAATCACAAGCATGATCCACTGACAATCAGTTTAAGTAGAATTTGTCCTAAACTTCAGTGGAAAGCTTGAGTAAGCTGAGGCTTGAGATGCTACCATGCAAAACAATCTGAGTTTCATTAGTGAGTTTCTTCAAAAAGTAAACCATAATTACGTTAGGTTGTCTTGGTTTTAGCGAGCAAACATACCTAATAACAGTGGAAAAAAAGGACAATGTATTTTGTTTTTCTGAAGAAAGGGGTTTAGACAGTCACACTGCACTCTTGGTCTTTAAACTCATCAGCTGAATGAAGTGACGGTTAAACTTTTTTTCTGTTTCTGGTCTGGCTTGTTGCAGGTGGTGGTCATCAGCCCAAGATTCATCAAGTATGTCTACGAGTCCTGGCTTCAGGGACGCGGACACTACCCTTCCACCGGCTTCTTGACCTTGATGTTTGCCCTCCACATATGTGATGAGGTGGGTATAAAATGCCAAGCATGAAAAGGCTCAAACTCCTCATCTAAGAGGACGGATTGCTAATATGATGCTTCGCGCTTACTCAGTCAAAGCCTGAATTACGGAGGTTTTAGGAAACTTGATGCAGTGGATTTTGTCCTCCTGTTGGCTTCAGGTCAGTAAAATGGGATTTGGTGCTAACGGTGGCGAAATTTATCACTACTGGGAGCACAACCAACTGGCCGGAGCTTTCAGTCACACTGGTGTCCACGATGGAGATTATGAATACAATCTCACCTTAACGTTGGCAGACAAGCACAAAATCCAGATGTTTCGTGGTAGATAGTAAATTTAATTTGATAGGACTTTTTTAATATTTGCTATTTTACAGTGTTGAATATTTTATTCACACCTTTTGCTTTTGCATTTTCACTGTTTGTTCTTTTAATTCATTGTGGGGTAGAAAAAAGTCATTTTTCGATGCAGTAAACCTTGCCCAGTTCACTGACCATAAGAAGCAGCACTGTCTCTTTCCGACTCCCCGGTACGAAAGGACAGATGGAGGATGTCTGAGAGCTCTGTGCACAATCGTGAGGGTACCACAGCTTTCAGATGTACAGATGCACCAGCATGGATCATGTCAGAGCATCAACATTATTTGAACATGAAAATTCACATGTCAGAAGTGCTGGCTTTAAGTTTGTCTGCATGCAGATAAAGGAAAAAGTAAGCCAGGTATGAAGTCATGGGGCAGAATGTAAAACAGACTTTCATTGTAAGGGTCACGGGGGTCGCTGGAGTTTACTTGCACTTTGTTAAAGCTGAGTCAGCATACATCCAGGACAGATGTTCAGTCATTGTCGGAAGGTGGCAGAAACGTAAACATTTCAACTTATAAAACCTATAAAAGAAACCAAAAGATGTCAGAGCAGATGACCTGACAATGGTGACCTGAAGACCGGACACTTCCATACACTCAGGACCATTAACACAAATCTAGACTGCTGTGGATAAGTGGCAACCGAAACCCGGTGTGACTGACGGAGGAAAAAAAGCAAAAAGAACATGACCAAAAGCCAAACTAGAGTGAACAATCCTCACACTCACAACAAAATCTAACTACACTCATCAACTGACCTGTTTGAAACTTTTTTTTTAAAGTGTGGGAAGAAGCTGAAGAAAACACACATCTGCTCAGGAAGAAAAGCAAACTCCACACAGACAGGATGAAAAGCAGAACGTGGTTTCTGTTGTGAGGAGACTGGGACGTTATCTGCAAACCAAAAACACATTTTTGTTGTAGCATCTGTTTTCAGTTACCTGGCCTTTGATTTTGTCAGTGGGATGTCCAAAACTGCAATCCTGACCTAAAAGAAAATAGTATTGGAAACAGACCCAAAATCAGAGACTCCAAATGTGAGGCTGCATCTGCACTTTTATTGTTAGAAATTTATCTTGACAAGAAGCATGCACTTCTTTAGAAAGCACTGAAGGCACCGGACTAACATTTAAAAACAAATATCCTTGAATTTTCTTCAGGCAGATGCAGTTTGTCTCTGTTTCTTTATTATCTACTGTGCCTAAAAGACAGCAGTTCTTTAAGGCTGTTGTTTCCAAAAACACAAATGGATCACGGCCACACACGTGTTCAATTTACAGGTTTGTAACAAGGCTCCTCCAAAACATTGAACTAATAAAATTAGTTTTCTGTGGGTTTTCTGGAAATAAAACCCTGAAAAATAATTAGAAAATTAAAACCTGCAAGATCACTGAGGAATGATGAATGAGATGAAAAACCTCATGGAAAACGTCATGAATGTTGAATGAGGAAAACTCATTTCTGTTGAAATGTGGATGAGTGCAGCAGTCACTACTGAGGTCAGACTCTAGCGACCTTCTCAGACTGGGATCTGCAAACTTCTCCAAGCCATTGCAGTTACCACCCCATAGCATGATGCTGCCGTCACCATGCAACACTGTTTTTGAGGTGTTCTGCTCTAATGGGCCACATCTGGAGCAATCCTTCATTTCAAAAGTCTAATCATCCTTTTTTTTTTATTTTGTTCTTTTGTTCATTAATTTTCATGGAAACATCAGAGATGAATCCAATTCAGCTCCTTTTTTTTCCATTAACACCCAGGTCGCGCTGTCCTCAACTCTTAAAAAACTGGACCAAATGTATTTATAATACGGCTGTAAGGAGTCCTGGATATGTTTCTGTCATTCCCGACTGTCCCCCTGCAGACGTTCCTCCCAGTGTGAAGACTTTCTGTCCTTCATCCTGGTGTTTTCTCTGCGCCCCTGAAGTGCTGCAGACTCTGAGCTCTTTAACAGAGTCTGGGTTCACCAATTTAGCCCAGATCATTCCAACTGCTCACAAACTAATGGTCATTTCCATTCGGAAAGTCACATTTTTATCTACATAAACACTTATGGTTTCTTTTTTTTTTTGTCTTTTTAAGGGTTTTTTCCGTTCTAATTGTTCAGAACCCTGGTGTTTTTTTCTGTCCCATCAAATCTGTTTGATTTCCTTAGAATTTCAGTTTATAATGGTTCCTGTCATTAGAGCAAACTTTCCTCCTGAACATGATCTTTCTCTGACCTTAGGGTGACTGATTCACTGCAGTAGGCTACATATTATGCAGCTTTTGACACCTATATGTTAGTACTTAAACAGCCTATGCTGGATGCCTTATCACTGAAACCAATGAAACATTGTATGTTTTATATGTACATTGTGGCAAACATAGTGCCTTTATTGGGACTTTTTAAAAACTTTATTTTTCCATTCAATTTTTCTGTAAAACTGTTATTTTCATATTTCTGAGAGGGGTTTTTTGTGTGATCATGATACCGTCATTTTTCCATGTAAGATTTTAAAAAGTCATCAATGTCATTCTGTGAATTCACGAAATTTTATGATTTTTTTTTGTAATTGCATGGACTCCTAAAAAAATCATATGGAAGTCCTGTGCTGTCTGGTGTCTTCATTTGTACCTGATCATTCCTGAAGGAAAGTATTTTATCTCAGGTTCATCTGGATTCTTGGAGAACTTTTTTATAACCAGGCTGAAAAAGTTCAGCATCTGTTCAATGAATTCATGTTCTGCACTGCCACTCTAGAGGGCAAGAAGAACAGTGGGTTCACCTTAAGGGTCTTCACTAAACCTTCTGTTCCGTTTCTCATTGATTGTTATGCAGTTTACTGTCTGATTATATTCTGAAAGAAAAGACAGAGAAACAACTGAAAAATAAATCATGAAATTATTGAAGGACCAAAATTAGGGATGTAACAATTAATCGACTCGAATAAAATTGATTTCTCTTCCTAAAATCCAACCAGATCTACCTGTCTGAGGCAAGTTTCTAATTAAGCCGACCCATACATTATACATATTGGTTTGGAAAAAAACCATTTAAATTTGTTTGTTTTATTTATTTTGTTTATTTTACTATAATGTATAAATGACCAACTCTCACAGCAGACACACACATGTGATGTCATTGCTAACCGATCAGGTCCATCATTCCAGTCCAATGTGGAAAGACTTGAATAAAGTCATGTGACCATCCAGTGTCTAGAATGTTCTAAGAATGTTCCCTTTGGATGTGGAAAAACAACAGTGGTGAACGTAGGAAACTAACATGTGAAATGGATTGACATTCATTCGAAGCATTTGTTTGTTTGGACACAGATTTCATTTCCACTTGATGATCTGGAAGAAATCCAAGAATCTGGAAAACTTCACTGTTCAGTAGTAGGAATTTCTCTCTGAGTCTCACTCATGGGAAGTTTGATGAAGATGATCTGATCTATGCCTATGTCAGTGAATCAGATAATTCAAAATGAACCAAGATTCACTATGGATCATATCAATAACCACAAATTATGATATGAATCCCTGGTAAAAAAAAAAAAAAAGAAAAAAATTGTTAAACTCCTATCCAATATTTATTTTAAACTTCTGCCTCATCAAATGGCTGAACGCTGGGAGGAGTCCCTATTATGGGCAAGGCCGATTATTTTCCGAACCGAAAAGTAAAAATGTTTGTCAGACGACGATACAGTTTAGGGATGAAACCCAGGAGTCTTGAACTTTAAGTCTGCTGAAGCCTCTGCAATTGTTGGGGTCCTCTTCTTTCTGGCAAAGTGTCTCCTTCATCTCCGGGCATGAGGTGAGCACAAGACTGTGTTTGCAACTTTACTTAAAGTGTTTTCAGAGCTGAGAAACAAGCTGTTGTTCATCTTTTAGAATAGAGATCTGATGTTTTGACAAAAGAAAATCCCTATTTGTTGAAATAATCTTGGTTATGCTTTCAGACTGCAGCTGGATGATCTTTTGACAACTCTGGAATTTCTGCTTCAGTAGTTGGTTCGATGGTTTATGAGCATCCACTGACTTCAGGTGTTCCTACTGGGGTTTTGGGGGGTCCTGGTCTGGAAACGAGGAGGGTCACAGCAGAGTCTGGATCTGGTTCTTGGTCCACAGCTGGACACATCCTTACGGATCATGTCAGAGCCAGAGAAGAGCACTTTCTAAAATGTTATAAATAAATAAAATAATAAAAAAACAAAAAAGGGCTGATACAAATATACATCCTGGCTATTCGAAGATACATAACCTCTTTTTGTAACAGTAAAACCTGTCCAAAACAAGAGGCCTTCAGCTTTCATCTGTTTGCTCAGTTGTTGGACAGGATGTTAAAAAAAAGGGAAGTGGATTTGAGCTTGAGGTATCTGGACATGCACATTTCTGACAATCTCATCTGTAGCACCAACACTTCCTGGCTGATCAGGTCAGGAAGGCACACCATTAGCTTTAATTTCTTTGGAGTGTCAGACGTGCTCGGATGGGGATATCTGTCCTGAAATCTTTCTGTAACTATGTAGTGGAGAGTGTTCTGTCCTCCTGCATTACCGTGGGGGTACAGCAGCTGCTTAGGGGCAATGAAGAAGTTTCTGCAGAGGGTGGTTAGACGTGCAGGAGGCAGCCTGAAGACCACCACATGCAGTCATCCGCACTGCCAGATGCTGGAAATGGCCCTGCATCCTGAAAGACCCTACTCCGCCACACACTCTGTTCTCTACTTCCCATACAGGCCGGAGGCTGCAGAGCATAAAGAGCAGGACCACCAACCTGGAGAAACAGCTTTCGCTTCTAATTAATTAGTGAATTCGTAGAGTGAAAAAAATGTTCAGGCTCATTTTTTTCTGCAGGCATGCTATGGGCGTCAATGTCATAGCAAACACTTCAACAACTGGTAAGGGTGAAGTAGGTGAGACACGGGGGATCTCCACCGCGCAGCAAAGCATCTAAGTGATAAGTGTGGGGCCCCATTGGGCCCCATGCGCAGCCCGCGTTTGTTAGAAATTAGGAAATTAGGCCATCATGTGAGTACCCTGTGCCTGCAGCATAAGGATCAAGTTAGTACTCGCACTTGTTAACGACTAGGGCAGTGGTGGGAAAACTATAGCCCAGGGGTGTAGTTAAACTGGAATAAATTTATTGGCCCACCAAATCACATTGATTATGCTTGATAATATGTATTTTCTCTTTAATAATGGTGTCCTCTCATGGATGGTGCTCTACAAATACATTGACTAGAATTACATGATTAGGTGCAGAAAGGAAGTCTGCATTCATGTAGTGTTGGAAGATTTTGCTCATGTTCATGTATGTTTTTCAAGTCGGACTGTCATTATTCCAATCATTCCAACAGCACAGGAACGCAGCATTTCTCTGTGTTTGTGTTTACCTAAAGGACATCAACCCCTGGTGCAACTGGGTAGAAATGGGAAAAGAAGTCCAGTTTAGTAATAAAAGTTTTACATTTTCTGTTTTATGTATATTCACCAAATTTTTATTTAAGATTTTAAACATTTTTCCAGACTCCAGCATGGAAATTCTTTATAAGGTGGACTATCAAAACATTACACAGATCTGCTCCATCTGACAAATGTAGGAACCCTTTGGGGCCCACAAGTCAAAACGTTTGCCCATCCCTTGACTAGCCTTTGCACCGTACAACAGCATCATCTACATGTCATAAAAGTGTGTAATTATTGTTATAAATACATGACCCTTCATGTTCCCGGACAACCCAAACACCCACAGCACGTGTACAGATGCATATGACTGAAGACTGCTGAACCAAGGAGGACCCTCTATGTAGCCCTTCCTCCCCTTTCATCTGACACCTGGCGGCCAAGACACGATTTCTATGTCATTTACATTATGTTTATGTTTTTAATGTTAGTTTTACAAGTATATTTTTACCGTGAAATGCATTTTGAGTTTAATTGATCAAATTTCTCATATTTATTTAGTAATTGCTCTGTAATTAACAAGCCCACTAACAGAAACACTACTTTCATTTCACTTCGTGTTAAATGACAAAAAAAAGAGCCTTTGAATGCTATGATTTTTTTTTTTGGTACAGTCTGACTGGATTGACTGCTGTTCATGTAGAGTAGGTGTCAAATATAAAAGGCCTACTTCTAATGATCCAAGCCCACCAGATGGTTTAATCCGGCCCACTCATGAAGAGAAAAATTATAAGGATGTTTCCAAAAAAAGCACATTTCTAGTCCATTCCGGTGTCAGATGTAAAATATTTAGCCTGTGTAAATTCTAATAAACCAATTTTTATTTTAAGTGAAATGCATTTGATGTGAGATCCATTGGCTTCTGTGAATGAATGTGTAATGAAAAATGATCAGACTACTATGTTGGTTAAGTTAGAAGATTTAGAAACTGTTTGATGTGTGTTCATTGTTATTTCAAGACGTTTAGAGGAGAGACTCGTTTCGAACGAGAAGCTCTCTTTAACCCAATGCATCATGGGAGATGTAGTGAAAACAGACGACAAACGCAGACAGACAAGCGTCTCTGAGCTTCATTGTTTTGTTCATTTGTTCCACGGTCTGATACCAGATTCTGTGGAAAGCTACACCGCTAAAGACGAGCTTTAGCTGGTATTTTTGTTGGAACTGAGAGACTTTATCAACAGAATCAGAACAAGAAAGTGAAGACTTTAACCACTTCTGATTGGTCAGACTGATGACATGTGATTAAGCCTCCAAGAATGATTGACTGATTTAATGATTAATTTAACTGGAGACAGTTAAAGGACTTTTCAAAAACGGCTTTAGCTTTTGCTAATCACGGTAGTAATCATTATTCTTATCAAAATGTCTTTAACAGAATCAAATAAAGACAAAGAAAAATGTATTTTTACGCATCTGTCATAAGATTCCCAATTTCGCGTTTTATCAGGCCCGTTTGGATGAACAAAGAGCTGATATCTAGAGATGGAAAATGCTTATAGATCAGTTACGAGGGCACTCTCACTGCACACTAGTGTGCCGCGGCACACTGGTTGAAAAACACTGATCTAGACCCACTAGACAGTGCTCTGAACCTTTTTTTTCTTCAATGATTTGTGATCTTCACTGGTGTCCATATGGATTACATGAAATCTTTCCACCTTTATCCACCTTTGTCATGGTAGGGAGAACACGTCAACATAAGGGTAAATATGTAAGCTTGTTAATAAGGTTAATAATAAGCAACTTACTGTAGCATTAGTCACATCATCTAAGAATATATTATCAATAAGTTTTATTGAATGTGTGTAATCGTACTTGGTCTTGTGATTTGGATATAAAAATATTAAAGTCACCACCAGCAAACATTATCTTATTCTGGAGATTCATAATGTTATCTTCCAGTTCATTATGTTCAATCCTTGTGTTCAAGATTCACAGTTTACAATAACATTCTTCTTATGCTGTCCACATAATTCAATTGTAAGACATTCAAGCACATTATCAACCATCTTTTCCATCAACCTTTATTTGTGGATCCTATCTACATAAATAGCAATATCACAACATTTCTGTTTCTTCTATTTAAGAAAAATACTTCATATCCATCTAACTCAAAGTCTATTCTTTAATATGCTGGAAATTGGAATATAGACTTGCTTAAGTGTAGGACTGTCACACAGGAAATGCTGGGTTCAATTCCCAGGGTGCGCAGTGAGCCAAAATCGAATGTGTATCCTTAGGCAAGACCCTTTGTGCTGTTGCTTATCTGGGTCTGATGTGCCTTGAATAGTGTCAGGAAGGGTATCTGGCCTAAAAAAAAACAACTTTGGCTATTAAAGTGAAAAATTGAAATGTTATTGTCAAATGTAATTGTTTTGTTGTACAGTTCCACTGTGTAATATCGGCAGTCATTTCCCACGTTAAAAAGATAATGATTTATTTGGGTCAATGTAATCTTGTAGTTTAAGAATCTGCTTTGTGTATTTTTATGGTACTAACATAAAATACACAAACTGTTGCAAAAGGCTAATGTCTCTCGCCATTTTTTAAATTTCTTGGAGTTGCTTTGTTCCAGATAGCTGGAAAGTAGTTTGCATTAACCCTCATAAATATCTAATAAATAAGGTAAAGGAATCAAAATTCAACATGAAATTTACACTAGGACTTCATAACAAAATTTAAAGAAGATATTGATCCTAATTGTAGCTTTTTATGGAGATCATTCAGAAAGTGTTACACACCTGTTTTGGTACTGGTCTTGCACACAGATTTTTTGGGAAGTAGTTCGATAGATTTTATTCATATTACTATTATTCATATCTATACTATGTTCATATCTTTAAAAATCTTTCCTACGATGGAAAATGTTGTGCATGACAAGATTTATTAAAAGGAATTTTTTTATTTATGTAAAAACACATCGTGTATTTCCTCTTCCGTTTCGAGGGCGTGTCTCTTTAAGATGCGGAGGGATACGCACATGACGTCACCGGAAGAACATCAAGTAGCTTTCTGCGGTGCAGTCAGACATAGTGCCGATGTTTCCCTTTTAGTACAGGTGAGTAATTCTTAACCAAGTTAAAGCTAGACAAACATGCCGTTTTCTCGTTCCAGTATTCCTTAGTAACAAAGTAATGTAGCGACGAACCCGTCTCCTCCTCCGCGTGCGCGGACTAGCTAACCATCTCCGCAAATTTTTTTAATAACGTTAGTGTCACGGCGACGCAGAAAGTTTCTGCGGAGTTCAGGTACTACATTACCTAACCATAACGCAGTCTGTTCGACAACGCTACTTTAGTTTAGTTACCATATTCTTAGCGTTTTATTCGAACATAAACGCGACTAGACTTCCTGTTGGACCGGAGGGTAAAGTCTGACTACTAGAGTCTCAAACTTCCGCACTCAAAGTGAAAGTCCTGAACGCCTCACGAAAAACCACGGCCTGTCTTCCAGTCTGCTTTAGTGATCAAATGTGGGTTTCTGGACCCGCCAAGATAATAATCCGCAATAACTTTACTTCCATAAACGTGGGATTCCTTCCATTACGGATGTACATTTGTATTTCTTCTCGTGTTGATCCTACAGGATTTCTTCTTTTATTTATTTCAATTGTGTGGACCTTTTAGTTCCAAACACAGTAACCGCTAGAAACACCTTGGTGGTTTGAATCCCTTTGATCAGAGGTCAGCAGGTTTGAAGAAATTTGACTGTAGAAAAATACAGATATTGACATTATATAACAATTCTGGCCTCCTCATTCGTAGTCGGAGTATAACATGTTTATAAATTTCCATATTAGGTAAATACAGGGTTAGAGTATTTATTTGCAGTTATTTTTCTTCAAACCTGCTGTGATGACCATAAGCATCATTACCAACAATGATCCAGTAAAAGTTTTGTGTCGCCTTTAAAAAAAAAAGTGGTATTTTGGATGGTTCACATGTTCTACTATGACTATGTATGAGGAAGCCTGAATTGGTCTATTATGTCAATATCTTTACTTTTCTACAGTCAATTTTCATCAAACTTGCTGTGATGATCATGAACATCATTACCAACAATAATCCAGTGAAAGTTTAGTGTCACCTTTTGATAAAGTGGCCTTTTGGATGGTTCACATGTTTTACTATAACAAGCAGGATGCTTAGGTGTACTATAATGTCAATATATTTAATTTTCTCCAGTCAAATTTCTTAAAACTTGCTGTGATGTTAGTGAACAACATTACCAACAATAATCCAGTGAAAGTTTTGCGTCACCTTTGAAAAAAGTAGCATTTTGTAAGGTTTACATATTGCACACTGTCTGTGAATGGGGAGACCCGAATTCTTCTAAAACTTTAATATCTCTAATATTCTCCAGTCATTTTTCTTCCATATTGTTGTGATGTTAGTGAACAACATTACCAACAATAATCCAGTGTAATTTTGGCGTCACCTTAAATGAAGCAACTTTAGAAAGAGCTGACAGGACCAGATGTGATTTTACTTGGAGTTTCTTAATTTCTGTTTGATTCCATTCCATGTCATGCTCAACAACCCACAAAACACTCTTTCAGTGTTAAATCTCACTTTTAGAATCTGTCTGATTATTATATTTCAGACAAAACACGTAATTTCTGGTAGTCTATTATAGAATGAACAGACGTGCAGTATAAATGAATACCTTTGTACATCAAATAACGATACTGGGCTTGCAATAACTCTCATTTATTACAGAGTACAGTACATGTCATTTCTATAATGGCTAACTGTGACATGGGTGATATCAGCGCTTTATGCCGTCTTTCCAGCTCGCTGGGTGTGTGGACCGTAAACTATGATGTAAACGCGCATGCTAAAAGTCAGTGACGGCTAGCGAGACCGCACTTCCACGGATGTCACCGCGGTGTAGTTTAGACTGAGCATGCTCAGTCACCCTCAGATTCATTTGAAGTGGAACAGGTGTAAATGTGGAGTAGGCCCTTATGATTTTCTTTAAAAGTGAACTTCCTCCTCCGTGCCTTAGAATGTAGGTCTGACATGTCTCCTCTGCCTGAGTCTGGTTCCTGACAGATATTTATTTATTTATACATGTTCACCAACAGGCCAAAACCCATTAATAGAGGAGTTGTTGCAGAATGTGTGCAGTTTCCACATGATGAGGAGAATCCTGCAGCTGATTGTGTCTCTGTCATTAACGTGCTCTGCAGAATCATTTTATCGGATATGCTCGATTCAAGTTCTTCTGTTGCAACCTTCTTGTCCTGTGATGGACCTCAGTAGAGCCACTTCTGTCCCACATTTTGGGATTTTTACATCTGTGATCAAAGTTGTTCATGAAGAAACTTTATTTCGGTCCTGAAAATCTGACGCTTGTGTCCAATCCGTCAGGAACTTGAACTTTATCCCTTCGGTTTTGTGCGTTTCTGTTGCACGTCCAGCTTGTTGTGTGTTTGACTCACGTGCCTGCTGTCAGGATGTCCGCTGAAAGCCTGGAGGAGAGGAGCTTGGAGGTGCTGGCCCCGCCTGAAGAGGTGGACGAGGAGCTGCTGTACCTCTACTTTGAGAACAAGCGGCGCTCTGGTGGCGGCCCACTCGAATCTGTGCAAAGGAAAGATGGCTGCACTCTGCTGGTGTTTGAGGAGGCACAGGGTAAGATGTGGCCTGAGAGTCTTATTATGAAGTTTGTCATACAGGGACAGGGGGACTGTAGATCACTCAACCGTCAGTCAAAGGTTCAAATCCCGGCTGTGACAGGACACAAATGTTTTAACAGTGCGCTGTGGTTCTGTTTGACAGCTGCCACTAGGGTTCTGTCCAAAGGAGCCCACTCTCTTCACAATGTGAAGCTGCAGGTGCGAAGGCCCCCCCTCAAAGACCCGTGCAGGCTGCTACTGCGAGGGATCAACCCCAACACCACCATGGAGATGGTCGAGCTGTACGTGGAGAACATGATGGACCTGAACGTGGGAGAGTACACGCTGTTTCCTTCCCCGGGGAGGGATGTCCTCCTCATTCAGCTCAGCCAGCCTATTTCCACAGGTTTGTGGTTTTCTTTCTTAAATGTTGAAACCCGCTCAGAGCTGCAGTTAGGATTAATAACTACAAAGAACAAATAACCGTTGTGATGGAAACGTGTAATTTAAACAAAAAAACCCATCAGGATTACAGTGTTCCCTGGCTATATGATGGTTCACCTTTGCGCTCGCTGTTCTGTCCCCTTTTTTTATACAGTGCATCGTGTTCTGCGCCCTGATTGGGTGGAGTTTGACAAATCTAGATAAATATTCGATTGTGATCAGATATTTCTTTTCATTCTATAATACCGGGCTTAAGGTTTGAAGCTTGAACGTGTTAAACGACAGAGAAATGTTCACACATGTCTGAGAAACATGTATAAAGTGAGGACTTTAACAGTCTTAAAGACCCGCTGCTGAAAACGGTGTTCTTAACATCCTTTTGTGGCATTTTTCTGATGATGGAGGACACATATGGAGGAAATTAAGCCAAAAATTGCATTTCTGAGCATTTCTTAATTCAAATCGTTGTGAATCAGAAGCAGATAACCAAATGTTGTTGGAAAAAGAGCTTATTTTTGGGTAGAAAATACACTGGGCACGCCACAAGCTCCCTGCTCTGCTCCATTCTGATGCATCCAGTTGCAGAAAATAGATCCATGACTAAATACTTGTTTGCCCCACTGTATCAGTAGAGCAACCTGTGCTTGTAATGTTATAAAATAATGTCCTGCCGTCAAATTTTTGCTCATTGTGTCAACATTAGCTGGGTTAACATGGACAAAAGTAATCGGAATAAACGCCTGATCTGAAGAAATATGCGTCATGTAAACACGCCGTTTGGAATACTCCCCCCCGATCAGACTCGTTCGGATCTAAATTTCTTTCAGATGGAGATAGGTGGGTTATGCTGATTGTTGATCTGATCGTTGTTCATGTAAACAGTTCATTCCGATTGTGTGTCACTACTGCTCTGGTTTCACGTCATGCATAGACGGTGTTTCACTCCATAGAAAGCTTTGGAGCTCATAAGGGACTGACCGGCTGCTCCTCGGATGCCCGGTGCAAAGTGCTGGCTCTTCGCTGGCTCTTCGCCTCTCCCCTCTCTTACACCCCTCACAAGGGAGGTGCGCTTCATGCCTCGTGACGTCTGGACCCTGCGCCATCCGGGCTTGGCTGCCGGTGGACCGACTGAACTGTGTCTCTGAGCAGAGCAGCTGGATTAATAACTTTGTGTTTAAGGGGATGGAGGATGCTTTGCTACGTGTGCGTTTTGTTACGTGTGGGAGACTTCGGACTGCGATCCGTCCCGCCGCTCTGGGTTAGCGGCTGCAGGACTCAGGAGAACCGTGTGTCTGACCAGAGCTCGGGCCGCCAGCTCACACAGCGGCTTTGGGGCGGTGTGTGAGCTTTTCAAAGCAGAAATGCATCTCAGTCCTTAGAAACTGTTCAAACAATCACGTGGATTTGTGTTTCCAGTCGTGTCCCGACAAAATAGAGGCTGATGCTATTCCCATATATGTACGTGCAGCCAGGATGCAGATTGCGGCATTTCCCGCATGGACTTTATGTTCATCAAAGGGTAATGTTTTTAGCGCGTGTTAGCCTTCTTCCAGCTCTGTCTTCCGCACAAAAAAGCTCTTAAACATAAAATGATGAGCGAACAGGCGCTTCATAATATTCATAACATTAATAAAAGCACATTTAGAAGATCATCTCGTATATTACCGAGCTGCTGCTTAAATGTATATGAGAGCAAAGGTTTGTTTACAGCGGGACTCATTTCCGGGATTTTTCAATACTACATGTAACCGCGGCCACTGAGTGACGACTGTGATGGTGGTGGTGAGGGTGGTGGTGGTATATACATGAAGGCCTGCAGCTGAATACACAGGCAAACATTTGGTTTGTGTTCTGATGCTCCAAATTCTTCCGATTCTGCTCACCTCTAGATAAATCTCAGGATCTCCAGCTTGCAGAAGCTGCTAGTGTCACATGATGAGGCCTTCAGAGTGCTGTTGACCTGGATGTGGTGCTGCTCAAACCTTAGTTGTTCCTGGAGTTGATGCCTCTGAGTTGAGCCGTTGATTAGCGTTACAGACATAGTTCTGCTTGACACCAACGCCATTCGGGAGACTTTGTTGAAGTCCTTCTCAAAGTATGGAAGTTTGAACGTTATCATGTAGATTATGAGATGTTTTTGTGTAACCTGAGCTCTTAGTGCATCCATGTGTGAAGAATGCTCTGCATGGTACCCTGACACGAGTACGCTTCTGAGCTCCTGGCTTTTAGGAGTCGAGTTGTGATCTCAGAGCTTCATGGTTCGCTTGTTGGAGTGTGAGGTGTGGACGTCTGAGAAGAAGCTGCTCAAAAAAGAAACGCCAAACGATGAACCGAGACGCGTGCCTGTATGCAGGCTCACACAGCCACGAGCAGGCAGATGTTGCTCATGGTTTTCACTTCATGCTTCCTCTTTTCTGCAGACTTCCAGGCTCTCAGCTCACAGATCTCCAAACGAAAACTGGACGGGGCCGTAGTCTGCATTGAACATCTGAGTCAGACGGACTCGGTGCTGGTGGAGAACCTTCCCCCCGGCTCCAACCAGGACCTGCTGACCTTGTACTTTGAGAGTGAGCGAGGTGGGGGCCAGAGGGTGAAGGATGTCAATATGCTGTCAGAGGCTGCAGCAAAGGTGTCCTTTGTGAACTTTGAGTGTGAGTAAAATTCTGCACATCCACCGTCAAATCTTTGTCTTCGACACTTTGAGAAGAACAAACGTCTCTTCTTCCAGCTGTGGACCTCGTCCTGAGTCGCCCACACAAACTGGACAACACTGATCTTGCAGTGAAGGCCTACTTCGAATTTCTCCAGCCACCAGAGAGTTTAACGCCGCGTTACTCTGAAACCGAGCAGCAGGATGTCACGAGGACGATATCAGAAACCCATGTTCAGATGCAGACCAGTCCCTCTACACCTAATTTTGACGACACTGCCCGAGCCCAACCTTCAGACGCCACGCGGGAAGCTGCGCAGGCAAATCACACCTCCAGGGCGGGACCATCAGAAGAAAACATGGACGTACAATGCGAGGAAGCAGAAGCACTCCAGCTCCATGTACCCATCACAGATCCAGCCAAGCAGGCTCTGTTTGTCTACAGCGCCTTTCAGAAGGACCTCCAGAAGGCCAATCCAAGCGTAGATGTTCAGGTTAAAGGTGGTGGCGTCCTCATTGCAGGAGCTGACAGACTTCAGGTGGAGCAGCTGAGACGGACGCTCTTGGACTTTCTTAGCAGGATGGTGGAAGCTTGTTTCTCTGTTGATCTCGTGGAGGCCGAGTTCTTCTCCAGAAAAGACGTTGAGGAACATCTGCTGACAGCCATCAGGGACAGCGGCAACCCCGCCGTGTACTCCGTGTGGGGCTCCAGCCTGACCGTGACGGCGCTGTCTGCGGACGCGGCCGCCTCTGCGTCCAGCTTTTTAAAGTCCCAGGCAGGCCGCGTCAGCATCCCCGTGAGCCCGGATCAGGAGTTCATGCTGCAGCTGAGGGAGTGGTTGGAGCTACTGCAGACTCTGAGCTTCACCTCTGTGAAGATGTCCGATAGAGGAGGACACCTGGACGTTCTGACTCTGAAAGGAAAGGAGAGGCAGATGGAGCATGCCATCCTGCAGTTCCTGTCCTCCCCCATCGAACGGGTCATCACCATGAAGCCGGGCATGCTGAAGTACATCCAGAACCACAGCCATCAGCTGCTGGCTGACATGAGCCAGGTGTCCATTATTCCCTCAGAGGCTCAAGATGTTTGTGAACTGAAGGTGTGTACACAAACAAACGTCTCGTGGTGGTCTGGGTTGTTTGGGAGTTTGACTTTTTCTAATGTCTGGTTGTATTTCGCCTGATAGATCCAAGGTCCTGCAGTTCCTTGCCTAATGACAGAGGAAGTCCTGCAAGATTTGGTCTCCTCCATCTGCACCAGGACCATCACAGTGGATGCTCCAGGAGTGACCCGCTTCTTAGAAGAAAAGGAATGCAGGAGCATTTTGAACGAGATGGAGTCCAAGTTTGCGGTCTACATCTGCCCAAAGTATGTGCCCTGGAGGAACCTACCCCACCAGGTACCAGGAAGACCAATGCAGGAATCTCAGAGATCATCAGAGTCCAAACTAATGACAAGAAGCCAAAATCCCATAGACTTCTATAGAGAAGTAAACAGCTGTTGCTCAGTCATTCCATTGGTCAGATTAACCATTCTGGATCTGATACTTTTTTTAACATAATATTAAGATTGAGATCAACTTATTGATCTCCGTAGGGAAATTCAGTTGTAGTACCAGCACAACAAAATAAATACAAAATATACAGGGAAGAAAAACTCTTATATACATGTACACACATGTACATGTACCTAGCACCAGAGGCAAGGTGGGGTTCAGCGTCCTGCTCAAGGACTCTTCCACACATGGGCGGGCAAGGCGGGAAGTCTGATGGCGGATGGCAGGAAAGACTTCCTGTACCGTTCCTTAGCAGAGCGAGGGTGTATGAGTCTACTGCTAAAGCTGCTTCTCAGTTTGTCCACCGCTTTGTAAAGAGGATGGGAGGGTTTGTTGATGGTGCTCAGCAGTTTAGCCAGCAGTCTGTCCTTCAACACCTCCTCCGGATTGGCAAGCTTGAAGCCACAACAGACCCTGCTTTTCTAATGAGTTTATCCTTTGCTTTGACGCCAGCACCCCAGCACACTACAGCACAGAAGACTGGTAGAACACGTGGAGCATTCTGCTGCAATTATTGAAGGACCCGAGTCTCCTAAAGAAGAAGTAAAGTCTACTCATGAACTTCTTGTAAACAGCCTCAGTGTTTGTGGACCACTGCAGTTTATTGTCCAGATGGACGCCCAGGAACTTGTAGGATGAGACCATTTCTACATCCATCCCGCCGATACACCCTGGGGGCGGGGACTTTCTCTCACTAAAGTCAATCACACCACCATGTTTTTGCTAACTCATTTTTTTTCTGATATTTTTGCTGTATTGGAAGTAATTCCTGTTATAAACTGACCAATCAGATGTCGCAATACAGTCGGTGGTGCCTGCTGGCCCCACGTCCAACTTCCAAAATGTTTGACAGGTTTTTGTGTAGCCCGCTTTCAAGTGGTAGGGGTGTGGACTTCCACCAAGCTCACTCCTGACTGACTACAGTGGTTGCTAGGACTTCATTTTCAACCATTTTCTGTGGATGACGTCACAGGTACTTTGTCCAGTATAGAGAGTCAATGTCTGATCAAGGAGAACAAACAGGTTTGATCTGGAGAGGTTTGGTGCAAAGTTCGTCTTCAGTGGTGATCCCCACATTTGTGAGCAAGGCTGATGGAGAAGCTGTGCTGGGTTTTAGACTTTTCCTATCAGAGGAAAAAGGTGTGAGAGGGATCAGCACAGGTGTCTTTATTCATGATGTTCTTCTCATCATGTTTGAATCTTCCTCATTTGGGCTCAAATCCTCTTCTTGATGCTAACGAGATAGCTTCACTTTCAAAGATCTATCAGTCTCTCTATTGGTGGCTCTGCTGGTTTCTGATTGGTTTACTGTTATGATGGACACTGAGAAGCTCAGGTTTTTTCAGGCTGGCCTTAAAGGAAATGTTGACCTTGTCTTTGCAGGATATTTTTGAAACTGCCTGGAGGATGATGTCTCAGAAAAGTCTCCCGAAGATGTCTGAGGATGCAACGCAAACGGGTGAGCAAACGGCCTCCCGTCCTGGAGGATGTTCTTCCATCTCTTTACTCTGATCTTCTTTTCTCTGCAGGCCTAAAGGAAGACATGGAGAGGAGCGTTTCATCCACGAGTGCAAAGAGAAGGAAGCCGGTGGAGCAAGCAGACCAGCTCAGAGACCTGGAGAACGTGGATCTGTACTCCGACCCCAGCAGCCTGTCGGATCAGAACTCTAACACTCTCCTCGGAGCTCCTGAGTCCTTTGCAGATCGAAATGGAGCCAGTGCAGCTTTTCTGCTGCCAGGTGGAGAACATCTGGAGGAGGAGGAGGCACAGCTTTCTCTAGCCATCCAGTACTCCATGGAAGCAGAGCAGTCCACGAAAGTTGAAGAGGATCAGCTTCGAAAAGCTTTGGAACTGTCTACAACAATAATCCAGGATGAGGCCTCCTCCGGGGCAACAAAGACTATTTCCGGTTCAGACAAACAGACCAAAGCAAACATCTCCTTACAGGAAGAAATCCAGGCGGCCAACACCCTCCAGCTGGAGGTGTTTGCAGGTTATACCTCCGACCTGATTCGGGTGGACATTGCCTTCAAAAAGAAGGTTTCCCAACGACAGGTGGAGGAGAAGGTGGCGCACAACACCGTCCCAAACATGTCCGACTACTACAAGACCTGTTTGGAGATGATCAAGCGGAAGCATGCTGTTGCAGCTGACGTTCAGGGGACCACCATTACTATTTCAGGGTTTCAGGACTACGTGACGGGGGCCATGTGGGACGTAAAGCTGCTGCTGGAAAAACTCTCCAACTTCATATCTGACAGGGCAATCCTCAAAGCGGTCCAATGGGTGCAGCATGATCCAGCGTCACCGAACCCCATCCCTTACTCTGACGATGCCGCTGTGTTCATGGAGAAGGCCTGGAGGATGAAGCTCAAAACGATCGACGTCCTGTTTGACAACCAGCCCCACAGCATTAACTTTGAGAAGATGGAGGAACACAACAAAGCTTCAGGAAAGTCTGTGAAAATATCCAGGAAGTTGCTGGAGTTGGGAGATTTGTTCCAGGGAGTTCTAGGTAAGCCAGCATTTGTTTGGCCTTCATGTCTGTGGAGCCACAACTTACAAGCGCAGGTCAACCACAGGTCTGCAGCCTCCATGAGCTGACTTCCAGAAGAAGCAGCAGAGTACTCATTTCTCTCCTTCTAGTACTAACAGTTCCCTGAAATGCTCAACATAATCAAAGTCACTAAATGTCTATGCAAAAATGTCGGATTTAGTTTTTAAATGAGCAGCTGTGACGCAGAGCTCAGACTCTGGCATTGGATGGAAGGTCTGGCTCTCGCTGTCTCAGCTCTAAATAGTCGGGTTCAGGTCTAGATTCTGTGCAGACCAGTTGGGTTTTTCCTTAAAATTGGTTCCCCTGCATCATCGTGGAGCTTCTTTGTGCTCTGCAGTGCAGCCATGTTGGAACAGGAAGAGGCCTCCCTCAAACTGTCCTACAGAGTCATCACAGATCATGCAATTGCCCAAAATCTGTTGCTTTTTTTATTCTTGGTGTTCCTGTTTTAATACTGCCACTTCAGCAAAGACCTTTGTCCCCCCCACTATTAGGCTGCATTCACACCAAACGCATGTCAAATTCGCGTCCACTGCCTGTCTTTTGTATCAAATTGCTGCTTGACACTCGTATATAAACGTGACGCTCTTGACGGGTGTGGGAGGAGCTAGCATCAAAAGTTGCTACATGAAAACATTTGACTGGAGATCTCATATACAGTCAATGTACGGAAGACATGACCGATCTTTAGAGTCCCTGATTGGTTGATGCAACGCATCTTCTTAGCCAAAGTTCACCTTTTTGTTCACGTCATGCCGCTCAAAACATGCTACTGTCAGACCACAGCGCCTGATGCTCGAAATGCGCCGCAGGACCTCAGGTCACATCTGTACATTGACTTAAAGGTCTACGTACAATCTGCACATTGTCCACGTTTGAAGTTTCAGTCTTGCGTGATAAATGTATTTCATAAGTGTTGCTTGTGTCGTCATTCATCAATGCGCACAGATGTCCGTCAAGGGTTTCGGCCGACGGCACAAATCACAAAGAAATTGCAAATAAACAGCATTATTACCATGCGTGGTTCATACACGACTATCGTATTGTGCGACATGTATATAAATCTTTCGCCACATCCAACTGTCTATACCAAGGGGGAGGTGTCTCCCGCTCCCCCCTGGTCCGGCTCATCTGGTCTCTCACGGGGCAGTGTCCGTTGCGGTTCGGCAGGCAGGTTGCGGGGGGGGGGGGGGGGTACAGGGGGCACGGCTATGACTCTGGGCCCTCACAAGGGCCTTCTTCGCAGAGCTCCCCGGTTGAAGCTCCCGCCGGGGGTGACCTGTCTTGGAAGAGGGGCCCGCCCTGGCGGGCTGCCTCGTCTGGCCCCTTGTAGCTGACTAACTGGTGCACGGGAACCCGACCGTTTGATGAAATCAAAGCATTGTGAGGACCCATGCGGGCGCTGACCATGGTGCTGACTGTGTGATTTTTGCTCAGTGCTGTGAACTTTAAGGTGAAGAAATTCAATGAAGTGCGGGTTTTACGTGTTCTTGACGTGGTTTATTCATGATACATCTGTCAAAGTTTCACGCAAAGACCACAACCTTTCTCACTTTTTTATACGCATATTCACAAGTAAACAGTGTTTAACTGTGCTGTATGCGCAAATTATACGTAGCTGCAGTGTGACACCGCCTGAACATTAAAACTGGACGCACAAATGGCGTTCAGTGTGAACGCAGCTTTAGACTTTGTGACTGAAAATGTGAAGGTGCTAACACTGCTGTGTGCTAACAGAGGAGGAGTACTCCCTGCTGTCCAACCTGCCTGATGCCACCAAAATCACAGAGGATTCTGAGGAGTTTCAGAATGTGGTGACCAACTTTTATTCCACCATTTACGAGCACCACAGCAAAATCCGGATCATCCAGGTAAAAGCGGCGGCGGCACAGCGGTTGATCACACAAAGCTCCGTAGACGTTTGTCTTTACCACGGTTGTCTGTTGCAGGTTGAGCGGCTCATGAACCGTCTTTTGTACAACCAGTACAAGCTGAAGAAGGCCAGCGTCCTGCAGCAGTCCACGCACCCTGTGGTGGAGCGGACGCTGTACCACGGCACGAGTGAGGGCAGCGTGAAGGAGATCTGCGTTCACGGCTTCAACCGGAGCTTCTGTGGAAAGAACGGTCTGCTTCAGTACTTCTTCAGACTCGGCTGGTTGGAGCGTGACCTCCGGCGTCTAACCTTGTGTTGTTGTTTCTGGTGTTCCTACACAGCCACTGTCTACGGCCAGGGCGTTTATTTTGCAGTCAACTCCTCCCTGTCGGTCAAGGATCAGTACTCGCCCCCCAATGCAGACCGGCATAAATTCATTTTTGTGTCCAAGGTCCTGACGGGAGACTTTACCAAGGGCTGCCATTCCATGAAGACGGCGCCGCTAAAGGAGACCGGCGCCATTCCCCTCAGATACGACAGCGTAACCGACGACATCCAGAACCCCACCATTTTCGTCATCTTCAACGACACACAAGCTTTTCCAGAATATCTCATAACGTGTCAGAAAATTAGCCGCTGACGAGCCAGCCGCATGTTTGCACTTTTACCTTGATATGATTGAAAAGCCTGATGTCAGAGGGCGGCGGTTCATAAACCCCTCCCCCTCAGCTCTGCTGTTCAAGTGGGATGCAGTCGAGGATCAGTCGCCTTAGCGGTACTGACCGGTTTCTTCTCATTTAGCACTATATGAATTGAACTATATTGAAAACTCATCCTGCTTCCAGCATTAGCTTACTTTATCCGCATCAGAAATAACAGTTGGAAAAAAGTCCAGAATTCCTACGTTTGAAGGACTTTGAATGCATCTAAAGCTGTTTGGAGGCAGTGAAGGGCGCAGGGGTCACTAGGACCACAGCAGACAAGTTCTTCACACTTAATATTTATTTCTATGCCAACATTTTTTGTTGTTGATGTTTGTGAACATTATAAATAAATCACAGTGTCTGTTTTATTTCTAACTTCATGTTTTAGTCCAATAAGGTTGAACATTTTGGCAAATGAGTTCCTTGTGGGTTTTTTTTTTCATTCATTCATTCATTTTTATTTTTTTTTTCTAAATAAAATAATTTAAAAAAAACAGTGATTGTATGATTCTCTTAAACCCTCTTAAGTAATTAGATGATCAATCTCAGACCATGAAGGTTTAAACCTGGCGTTTGCAACTTTTGGCAATAAAACATTTGGTTTCGTTTCTGACAGACTTAAAAAGTGAGAGTCGCAAAATCCCAATTCACCTTTTAGAAAAATAAACTTTACATTTTGTTGACATTAAACAACTCATTTGTAAAATGCAGCTTTTGAATACAATATTTAATTTGTAATAGTTTAGTATTTTTCCACCTGAAACAGACTTCTTTCACTTTTGGCTGCAGTATACAAAATCCTTTCAAAATAAAACACTTCCTGTGTCAATCAGATCTTATTAATTAAGAATGCATTTTTCTCTTTATACTATTTAATTTAAGCTTGAGGACATTAATGGAGAATCTATTTGTAAACAAAATCTATACATGTAAATGTAAAACAATGCTTGAAAAACTTTCCCTCTGAACATCAACTAGACACGGAAATGCAGCAGAAGATCAGAATTTTTGCTTCAAGCTCAATCAGATCAATTAAACTTTCTGCTCAGTTTTCTGACATTTAATAAATCTAAATATAAACGACTGAATGTAATTAACAAATGAAGCAAAACTACAAACCCAAAAAATATATATTCGAACGTATAGTATTTTTCCTCAATGGCGCCTGAGCCCCAGGCTGCAGACCCCTGGTTTAAACTAATGAGTATACAGATCTTTTCCAAAAAAGTAGAATATCATGGAAAAGTCCATTCATTTCCATAATTCTATTAATAAAAATCAACTTTCATAGATGAGAATTGAGGTATTTAAATACTGCATGAATGAATGGCCTGAAAGGCTTATCAGTTTTGTCCTTAGCTTGTCAGTCGTTTTGGTTTGTGTGCTGAAAAAGTTCCTTCAGAAACAGTCTATTAATGACCCAAAAAATGGATTATTAATATTGAATCAAATAGAAATGTTTTCATCCCAATCAACTGATTTGTTACAAAAGCTCTTTTTTCTATATATTTATATCATTATTTACTTTTCTGGTCAGAGGCACTGAACACTGTCAACAAAGGCTTAACAAACGTGTTTTGTATGAATCACAGCTAATATCTTTATCCAATGAATCAATCTGCTTCTCTTCTATTACTAAATAAAACACACAAAAAACACTAAGATCTCTGAAGTGTTTAAACATTGAATATTTGTTGTGTTTTCACCGTGTGAGTTAATGACTATCCAGTTGTTATTTTGAACTTTTCTTAGACATTTAAGCATTTAGGAGCAAATGCTGGAGCCTGAAATACTTTGAGGGGTGTTGTTTTCTTTTCCTCAAATTCTACATTTACTGGTGTAAAATAAATGTACATCTGAGTGAACATGAAGAAGAGAAGATTGTATTTACTGTACTATTGTTCAAAGAATACTTTAAACTCTTCAGTCTTCTTTAGAAATGTAGCAGGTGGAGTGGGAACCACCTGCTGGCTTCTTGTCTGCAAAGTCATCACGCTGGGATTCAGCCAAAGATCTCAGCAGGAAAAAGGTGCAAATGATGGAATGTCACAACTCCAGTGGCATCACAAAATCGCAAAACTTCAAAATGTGTAGCATGTTTCAGACATCTCAAGTTTATTTTTTATGATAGAATCTCAAAAGTGAGATGTTTTATAAAGTTTTTTTTTTAATTATTTGTGTCTCCAAGATTCATTTCTGGCTCTGTCGCTTTTTAACTTTTGGATCAACAGCTGCCACTTTAGTGTGGATCGGCAGTCATCCAGCTTCTTCTCCAGGTCCTGCAGGTGTTTGCATGGATTAGATCAGCGACGGAGGTACCATTCAACCAGATGCCCCTCCCCCTCCTCACCTGTATCCTCCGCTCCTTCTCCTGCAGCTCCTCAGTGGCTTTGATCAGTCTGACAGAGACCTCCTCTTCCTCCAGCAGGCTGGGCGAATCTCGAAGCAGCTGTTGGAGCTTGTTCCTGGTGGCCTCCAGCTTCTTCTCACTGGCCTGGAGCTGCTCTGCTAAGCCGTCACGGACAACATAGCTGTCATTAAGCAACTCTGCCAAAGCCGTGGCCTCCTTGTGCTTGACTGTAATCTGAGAACAGACCCAAAAGAATAGAACCCGAATGGTGGGAAGGATGATGTGTGATGTTAGGAAGGGGGAATTGGGGGGAGCTTCAGCTTTCTGCTGAGACGCGTGGATAAAACGCAGAGAAAAAGGAGACCTTGTGCATCATGATCAGAGTGAACCCCGTCCACTGTACCTCATTAATGCCGTTCTGTGGGGCCTGGTAGAACTTCAGCGCCACCGTGTGAAGATGCAGAAGCTCCTTTAGCAGGTGGTTTTCAGTCCTGGCCTCACTCAGTTCTTTCTGCAGATGGTCCACCTGGCTCTTCAGATCCTTCATGTTTATTGTGGTTTCAGACTGGGTCTTGGTGAACTGGACAGGCCCAGTTCCAGGTAATTGCAGAGGTTTTCTCTGTGGTTTGTTGGCCTGCTGGACTTCCCTCCCTGAAGAGGAACAAGATGTGGACTTCTCATGCTAAACTCCTCCTTCATGGTTTACAGAAACATCACACACATGTCATCACATTGCAGAGGAAGGGGGAGAAATACCTCTTCTAGATCCAACTGGGCTGACTCTAGGAAAGGCCAGAGGTGGAAGCCCATCGCTAGGGCTTTCTTCAAACGGGTCCTGATACGAGGAGGAGGAACTGGACCAAACGGATGTGTCCGTGTCGTAGACATACTCCATGTCGGGTACAAACGGATGCTTCGTCTGGCTCTCCTGCTTCAGGTGACCTTCCATGGTGAAGAGTTGTTCTCGATGTCTCCAAAAACAGTCAAGTTCAGCAAAGAACTGGTGGCACTAAGTGATCCCACGATGAAATGAAGGTTTCCAAAGCGTGTGAGGCTTGAATAAATGCCGTTGCCATGGTGAGCAGGGATTTTTTTTTAAATGCTGCATCTATTATGTTCATTAAGGTTCTCTGGAATTCAGGTGATCACGTCAGTTGGTTGAGTGGTGGAGCGTTTCTCTGAAAGGAAACTTTAAATGATGACGAACACGCTCCCCCCTGACACACACCTGACACCCCCCCACTGGTCGGCAGGACCAGTCATGTCTTCCAATCACTTTGGGGCCTTTGTAAGATTCTATTTTATTATAAATAAAAAATGCTGACTTTAATACAATAAAATGTTCACATTTAATAATGGGGTTTCCAGTCATTTTAAAGTAATCACAAAACATTATAAATATTTTCTTCAGAACTTGGACTCTTCCGCTGGTTCGGGAACAGATTATTTTTTAAACATTACCTCCACAAATGTAAAAAATAAGAGTTTAAAGAGATCTGTGATGGCAGAATCTTGACCTGAACTGGTGGACTGTGTACAGCATTAAAAAGAAAATAAGTTTAACAGGGAGGGTTAACAGGAGCATTTTTTTCATTCAGTCAGTCAGTCATTGGTTTGTTGGTTTAGTTTGCCATTGTATTGTTTACATAATATACAATATAAACTATTAACCAATAAAGAAGAGAATAAGGCAGAAGCATATGAAGCTTATCAGATGCTTTTCCTTCAATATCCTCAATGTCCAAGTTGATCAGTTAAACAAACCCAATAGATACAATAAAAATAAAAATAATAACAATTCTTTACTAGTAAATAAAGTTCTTCTATATTTTTGTTTTGTAACCATTTATGCATTTTTGTTTTAGGCATTTTTTAACTGCAAAAAAAGTACAAAATTTTAATTTTAATCAATTCCTACCATAATTTCACACCAAGAACTGAAACACATCTTAGTTCAAACTTTAACCTGTTCAAAATTCTAAAGACCTCTTGAATAGTTCTGACTTTTGGATCTAAATTATGTTTAACTCCATTAACAATTTCTAATACTTTACTGTCAACAATCTCATTTAATTTAAAAACTTTTTTTAAACAAAATTAAGAATCTGTTGGTTAACAATACTCTGCTCTATGAACTATTCTAATAACTTTTTTTGGTGATTCAACCAAGTTTTTCCTGCATTTCCCTAAATCTCCGCACAATGTGAAAGATACAGGAGAACTAAAG
This sequence comes from Oryzias sinensis, assembly GCA_037389245.1. NCBI lineage: Eukaryota > Metazoa > Chordata > Actinopteri > Beloniformes > Adrianichthyidae > Oryzias > Oryzias sinensis. The sequence continues at coordinate 35,314,253 of CM074488.1, read as the reverse complement.
AACAGTAATTAAACTTGTTTTGTTTAATCCATCGCTAATTCTAAAGAAAATACCAATAAATATAGAAAGTTTGTTTTTATATAGTTTATATGAGATTTCCAAAACAGTTCATCATTAGGAAAAACTTTACTCCTTTAACGTATTGAATTTCTGTACCACTTAGATATAATTGAACAATTCCTGCCTTTCTATTGCCAGAACAAAAAAAACATTTTTTTAAATTTGTTTTATTTTCATTTAGAGATAAGTTTTTATAATCAAAAAATTTTAATCAACCTAAATTCTTGTTCAACTACATTCAACAACTTATCATTATTTTTTCCTGTACAAAAAATATTACAATAATCAGCAAAAAATAAATAAATCTCACCTCTATTGACATTAATAAAATATTCTTAATGTAGTTTGAAAAAAAATTTGGTCCAAAGACTGAGCATTGTGGGAGTCCATAGAAATGTTATAAAAGCGTTCAATGATAAACTTTCCCCTTATATATATATTATTTTATATATTACATTCTGTGTTTAACAAGACACAGTAAACCAGTGGGGTGTAAATATTTATTCTTGATGTGCAAGTTGCACAGTATGTGTAGTGTTTTTATTTTTATTTTAATCTTGTCTTGTACCTCAGCATCCATCCAAGGTTTCTCTGGAATGAAAGATAACTGGCATTTCTTTTTGTAACCAACAGGGGGCAGCAGCGCCTCGTTAAAAAACATAAGGCGAAGTAAAGAAGAAGAAGGCAAATGGAAAAAAAACAGCTACCTGTCCGGCATGATTATTAGTCTAATTAAATATGACCAAATAAACGTAAATTGACCGAAGTGAAATACAAAATAGACACCTCGAGTAGCTCGAATAGCGCAGAGGACATAGGTACGTTGAATTTAGGTAAAAGTGATTTAAACACCAGTCATTTGCCGGCGTTGTGATGTGCTACTAGCATGCTAGCTGTTAGCCGTTTCTCCCATTCATTCTTGCCGCAGAGGTAGCGGCTAACCGTTAGCAGAGTCAGGTTCACTATGGTTAAATACAGTAAATAAAGAATTGGTGACCAGGAGGGAAATTATTTAACTGTAGGGGAAATCCACCATTTTCTTTTAAAATTCGTCTTTAACTTTGCGGTTTAACGGACCTTTGAATGTTGTTGCGCTGAAAACGAACATTTGTGTTTTGTGTGTCAGTTTGGAGGCTGCTGGGGGAAGGATGTACGCTGTGTACAGGCAGGCCCACACTCCCACCGCCGTGGAGTTCTCTGTTTACTGCAACTTCATATCCAGCAGGGAGAAAAACCTGGTGGTCGCCGGGACATCTCAACTGTTTGTTTACAGGATCATCCATGATGTGGAGGTACTAAAACTGGAATCTTTTCACAGACATGGTCGCAGCTATTGCCATTTGAATGGCCTTTTTACTGTTTGTGTCATACCTTTTGTCTTTCCAGAGTACCTCATCATCAGACAAATCCTCTGGTATGCCTGCATTGATGCAAACATCTCAGCTGTGCATTTGCCGAAGCTCACCTCTTACTAACTCACCTCTTACAGATGCCAAAACCCGTAAGGAGAAGCTGGAGCAGGTGGCGTCCTTTTCTCTCTTCGGCAATGTCATGTCCATGGCCAGCGTGCAGCTCACAGGAGCCAACAAAGACGCCCTCCTCCTCAGTTTCAAAGATGCAAAGGTGACGTGATCTGAATGTTGTTCACACCTGAACTGCTGACGTTTGCTTCTCACTGATTTGGGCGCATTCCCCTCTCTGCAGCTGTCGGTAGTCGAGTACGATCCTGGGACGCATGACCTGAAGACGCTTTCCCTGCATTACTTTGAGGAACCAGAGCTCAGAGTATGTGTGAGAGCAAAAACAGCAGTAGAGGTACTGAGTTTCTCTCTCTGACGTCATTTTGTATCCTTTTTAGGACGGCTTTTTCCAGAACGTGCACATCCCCATTGTTCGCGTGGATCCAGAGAACCGCTGTGCCGTGATGCTCATTTACGGCACCAAGCTCGTAGTGCTGCCGTTCCGGAAAGACACACTGTCCGATGAGCAGGAGGGCGGAGTTGGAGAGGGGTACGGCCACATTCCAGAGGAGGATTTGGCTTTTTTGACCTGCTGTAGTTTGAACCCGCACCGTTTGCTTCTTCTGCAGACCCAAATCCAGCTTCCTGCCCAGCTACATCATAGATGTCCGCGAGCTGGATGAGAAGCTGCTGAACATCATTGACATGAAGTTCCTTCATGGTTACTATGAGCCCACGCTGCTGATTCTGTTTGAGCCCAACCAGACGTGGCCCGGGTGAGTCGGGGACCGTTTCTAACCACAGCTTGATGCTGGTGTTCGTTCAGACACAGCAGTTTGTGGTCATTTCTTCCAGGCGCGTTGCCGTCCGTCAGGACACCTGCAGCATCGTGGCCATCTCCCTCAACATCATGCAGAAGGTTCATCCCGTCATTTGGTCTCTCAGTAACCTGCCCTTTGACTGCACGCAGGTCATGGCCGTCCCCAAACCCATCGGTGCGTTCCTTGAGCTTTTCAACGTGGCAAACTGTGTGAAGGCGTGCGCCACCTCTGACCTTTGATTGTTTTTTCAGGAGGTGTGGTGGTGTTTGCTGTGAACTCTCTGCTGTATCTGAACCAAAGTGTCCCGCCGTATGGAGTCTCTCTGAACTCCCAGACCAATGGGACGACGTCCTTCCCGCTGCGTAAGCACAGTTCTCTCAGCACTCAGAGTTCTTTATTCCTTTTTCAAGCTCATGGTTGTGGCGGTTTTACACAGGCGTGCAGGAGGAGGTGAAGATCACGTTAGACTGCTGTCAGTCTGACTTCATCGCTTATGACAAGATGGTCATCTCCCTGAAAGGAGGGGAAATGTGAGCAGCTGTGATTCCTGACTTTTGCTACAATTTGTGCCTCCTCATTGAACACTGCTGTTTTTGCAGTTACGTGTTGACCCTCATAACGGACGGCATGAGGAGCGTCCGTGCGTTTCACTTTGACAAAGCTGCAGCCAGCGTCCTGACAACCTGCGTGAGTTCTGCCAACGCTCAGGAGACCAGAGCTGCTCCTTTTTGCTGCTCTTCGGGCTGCACCTGTGCAGCAGGAGCAGTCTTCCATTTCACTTTATCTGTCTTGGTTAGATGGTGACGATGGAGCCCGGCTACCTGTTCCTGGGTTCCCGTCTGGGAAACTCGCTGCTCCTGAAATACACGGAGAAGCTGCAGGAGGCGCCCGCAGAGGACGGAAATGACAAGCAGGAAAAAGAGAAGCAGGCACGTCTGTGACACAAATACTTTTCTTTTAATTGTGTGGCAGAAATAGAAGTGATAAATTCCTTAAGACCATGTCTACCTTTCAGGAGGAACCCCCCAACAAGAAAAAGCGAGTGGAGTCTTCCAGCAACTGGACTGGTGCGTTCACTGTCGCCTGGTAAAGTTTCTCCGTGTCTGGCTCTGCAGGCTGCTGTGCTTCATACTTCTTTGTCTTGTCAGATGAGGTGGATGAGATCGAGGTTTATGGAAGTGAAGCCCAGTCAGGCACTCAGCTGGCCACCTTCTCCTTTGAGGTAAAAAAGTTGGCTTGTATCTCCTCTGTGCAGAGGTTCTGCTCTGCCTACATTTTGAAGAAGCTCCTGTGCCACTAACACACAGGTTCTTCAATGCAGTAAACTATATTTGTCACCAAAAATACTTTTTGAGTTCCAACCATTTGTATCAAATTTCTGAGACCTGTATTTCATTAACATGATCCAAAGTTTCCTTAAAAACTAGTGATGTTACTAGAGCTGTGACGGTGTGGGATTTTTGATCACTGCGGTGATGAACCAGCAGGGAGTGTCTCGGTCTCTGGTGGTAGGTTGGCGCCAGTGTTTGGCAACAGAGCCGCCACCAGTGTGTGAATGTGTGTGTGACTGTAAACAGCTTTGGGCCTTGTAGGTAGAAAAGCGCTATATAAGTCAACGCCATTTAGCATCCAGGTCATCTTAATCCAAAACTTCAACCAGTGAGACTCAGAGAGAAATACCTGGACAGTGCAGGTGAAGTTTTCCAGATTCCTTGGATTTCTTCAATATAGTCAATGGTTAAAAAATTTGCCAGGCCCCCCCTAGGGAAAAGAAAATATAGAATAATAAACCTACCAAAATCCAAATGGTATTATCTGATATCGATGTGTAAACTCATAAAGCGGCACCTGGACAGTGAGCTGACTGAAATATCAAGCCAATGGATGAAGCTCAGCCTCCTTCGTTCAGTGGAGGATTGCTCGTGTGAAGTGTGTGTTTTGTGTGTTTCCCCATAGGTTTGCGACAGCATACTCAACATTGGACCGTGTGCGAATGCTTCCATGGGTGAACCTGCTTTTCTTTCTGAAGAGGTAGACACTTTTGGAACCCATGCAGACGACTCTCTGTTTCTACATCCATCCACCTAAATGTCACTTTTTCCCACAGTTTCAGAGCAACCCTGAACCCGACTTGGAGATCGTTGTTTGCTCTGGGTACGGCAAAAACGGTGCTCTGTCCGTCTTGCAGGTATCTGAGTTTGTTTACACACCTGATCGGTGTCCCGCACAGTCCTGAAACCTGTGGTGGCGAGGGCCGTCTGCCACAGGTCCTGAGACGGTGCTACAGCACAGTCTGGGTTTACCACGGCTGCCTCAGAGATCCACGGAGCAGCCAGTAAACACCCCAGGCACATGTTCACGCCCCCTGTCTCTTTCAGGAGGTTTCTTGTTATCCTTTTGCTTTTTTCTTCTCAGAGAAGCATCCGACCTCAAGTAGTCACTACGTTTGAGCTGCCGGGTTGCCACGACATGTGGACGGTAATATCAGGTGAAGACAAGAAGGTACGCTCCACAGAAATACGCTTCCTGCTGCGCGGCTGTCGCTTCGGTTCCTAGTCTGTAATTTTATTATTTGCAGATCGGCAAAAATGAGGAGTCGGAGGATGGAGGGAAGGTGGAGACAGAAGAGGAGAGTGAAGGAGGAGAAAAGGAAGCGGAAGCAGAGAAGAAAGAAGAGCAGGATAAGACGGAGCCTCCTCTGGAAGACGATGCAAAGAAGCACGGCTTCCTCATCCTGAGCAGAGAAGATTCAACCATGGTAAAAGAAAAAACATTCAGTCAACATTCAGATTCTGGAACCAGGAAAGGAGAAAAAAGGTTTAATGAAAGGAAAACCTCTTTCTCTTGAAGATCCTGCAGACGGGTCAGGAGATCATGGAGCTGGACACCAGTGGCTTTGCCACTCAGGGACCCACTGTGTTTGCTGGAAACATTGGAGACAACCAGTACATCATCCAGGTCTCCCCCATGGGACTTCGGCTTCTTGAAGGAGGTGAAATGAGGCTGCATTCATTTAGTGTTGAAGACAAATACATCCCAGAAGATGAGCCTGAAAAGAGTGTTTAATGGAAGCCCCTCTAACTCTCATTTCACCTTTCAGTGAAGCAGCTTCACTTCATCCCAGTGGATCTGGGATCTCCCATAGTTCATTGCTCTGTGGCGGACCCGTACGTCGTTATTATGACTGCAGAGGGCGTGGTCACAATGTTTGTGCTGAAGAGCGACACTTACATGGGGAAAACACACCGACTGGCTCTGCAGAAACCTCAGATTTCCACGGTGAGTGACTCCTGCTTCATGTCCTTTAGGTGGTGTGTTTGCTCCCCCTGCTGGCCAATCAAAGCTGTTGCACTTCTTTCAAGCGTTTGAAACCCTCTCGCCCCACAGCTATCTCGAGTCATCGCTCTGTGTGCGTATCGAGATGTCAGTGGGATGTTCACCACAGAAAACAAATCCAGCTGCTCCTCCAAAGAGGACCTCATCCTCAGGAGCAACTCAGAGACAGAGACAGTCTACCAGGACCTCAGGTAGGAGGCACATGCTCTCCAGAACCTCCCACTGCTCCTCCTGCTTATGGGCAGCAGTCTGATGACCTCCCCTGTTTTTGTGCAGCAACACAGTGGATGATGAAGAGGAGATGCTGTACGGCGAGTCCGGCGCCAGCATGGCAGCCGGGAAAGAGGAAATGAGCCGCGGCTCTGCAGCAACAGGGCCCCCTGGGGGTGAGGGAAGCACGGGCAAAGCCGAGCCTAGCCACTGGTGTGTGCTGATCCGGGAGAACGGCGTAATGGAGGTATGTCTGCCTGGACCCTCCGTTCAGGTGCTCTGATGGCAGGAAATGTGAGGTCGAAGTGAGCCCTCAAACTCTGTCCTTTCTTACCTGTCAATCAAAAGGCCACACCTACATCTGTGTGCAACTTCGAGTTGTTACGGAAAAGCATGAGGCTCATAATAGTTGTCTTTTTCAGTGACTATGATTTGTCAACTAGACTGTTCCTGTAACTCATTAGTTTGATTTCACAGGTGTTTCAAACAGGAAGTGAAAGTGTTTTGTCATCCTTCTGCAGCATTTGTCAGCGCTCTTAGATTAAGCTACTGGGAAACTTGTTTAAGTCTGTTGTGCTTCATTTCATTGACTCTTTGTGGGGCAGATTTACCAGCTGCCTGACTGGCGGCTGGTCTTCCTGGTGAAGAACTTCCCGGTGGGCCAAAGGGTGCTGGTGGACAGCTCTTCTGGACAGTCAGCGACACAGGGAGACGGGAAGAAGGAGGAAGTCACTCGACAGGGAGAGATCCCGTTGGTCAAAGAGGTGGCTTTGGTTGCTCTCGGCAACAATCGCAGCCGCCCGTATCTGCTGGTGAGTTTTTCCCTCGGGTTATCTCCATCTCTGTGTTGGATCTGTGGAAGACCGAAGGCCCTTGCTGTCTCAGGTCCACGTGGAGCATGAACTTCTGGTCTACGAAGCGTTCCCGTACGACCAGCAGCAGCCGCAGAACAACCTGAAAGTCCGCTTCAAAAAGGTGAGTCTGGAGCAAAGGAGCTGCTGCTTCCAGCGAAGCGTCTGACAGCGTTTCTCCTCCGGCTCAGGTGCCCCACAGCATTAACTTCAGAGAGAAGAAACCCAAGCTGAAGAAAGACAAGAAGGCGGAGGGAGGAGGTCCAGAGGAAATTGTGGCTGTGAAGAGCCGAATTTCCAGGTTCCGGTACTTTGAGGACATTTCTGGATACTCTGGGGTACAAACTAAAGTCCATTTGGAATTTACCCAGAAGGGTTAGCTCCTGATACATGTGTTGTTTCCTCAGGTGTTCATCTGTGGCCCATCCCCCCACTGGATGTTGATCACCTCTCGAGGAGGGCTGAGGCTTCACCCCATGACCATCGACGGACCCATCGAGTCCTTCTCCCCCTTTCACAACATCAACTGCCCCAAAGGCTTCCTCTACTTCAACAAACAGGTATGGAGGCCCTGTGCAAACATTCTCTCTGGGTCTCCAGCGTCCAGCTGTCGGATGGGTGGAACGGCTCCTTCACAGGGCCTCTGCCTCAGCTCCAGCTGCGTGGCTCCTCACCTCATCCATCTGTGGCATCATGGAGCTGCTTCAGTTCCTCTGCAGTCTGACGGAGCCTCTAACACCAGAACATTCTGTGCTGATTCACTGTTAGGATTTGTGAAGATTTGACTTCAATTCTAACAGACTGAAACCACGGTTCATCTTTCACAACATTTTGTCTTTATTTCTTTTACATTTTTCTTCACTGTGACTAAAAAATATTGAACGCAACATTCCATAATATTGTTGACTTTTGACGTGTTTAAACTGCATCAGTGACTTTATCCTGTAGTTGAAAACATCGCCTCCTGACATTAGGCTGTGCATTTTCCAAAAGTCTTTATTAAGCTTTAAAGTGGGGCGTGGCTGGTTTCTCCCGCACAGGGTGAGCTTAGGATCAGCGTCCTGCCCACCTACCTGTCCTACGACGCCCCCTGGCCTGTGAGGAAAATCCCCCTGAGGTGCACCGTCCATTTCGTCTCGTATCACGTCGAGTCCAAGGTGAGGCTGCTCCAGCAGTGTGCCGGGTTCTCAGGGGGGAGGAGCTACAATAGCTGTCGGACAGATGCGTGCAGCTGCACATCGAGACGCTCAGATGTTTTTTTTTACGGCAGACGGGACGGAAAAGTTGCAGTCTGACATGTTTTTCTGTTTCAGGTGTATGCTGTGTGCACAAGCGTGAAAGAGCTGTGCACGCGCATCCCCAGGATGACTGGAGAGGAGAAGGAGTTTGAAACTATTGAAAGAGGTCACAGAGCACACAAACACACACCAGCTCCCTGTTCCTGCTGTTTGATTCCTACAAAACATCAGTGTTTTATCAAGGCAGCTTCTGTTTGAATCCAGATCATTTTCTGCTGCAGAGCAGATCCTGTTTTTCAGGGAACCAGGCTGTTCATTCTGCAGAATACAATAGAGACTAAATGGAAAGCAGAGATGAAGACACTCTGCAGTCAGAGTTCTGAGGGTTATCTCCATGAGGATACAGCTACAGAAACGTAGTCAGGACTGTGGGAGCAGAGGCCGGAACACAGATCCACCTTTTGGGAGTGTCTGGGTTTTCTTGAGGCTTGTGGGGGGGATCTGGATGGTCTGTTTAGACTGCAGCTAAACCAGTTTGATGCTTTTCCAACACATCCTGCTGAAGAGGCAGTACTGAGCTGAGGTCCAGTTATTTGAGGGCTGCAGCTCCACTGTCAAAATGTGTGTGGAGGTCTTTGCTAACGTGGGGAATCTGCTGGTCCTCCCTGCAGATGAGCGCTACATCAACCCTCTGCAGGAGAAGTTCTCCATCCAGCTGATCTCGCCAGTGAGCTGGGAGACCATTCCCAACACCAGGTAAAACTTCTTATGTCATTGAGTGGTTCTGAAGACCCTCCCCCACTATGGTCCAGGACTCCTTTAGTCCAGTCCATCACAGATGCTAGCTATGTCTTCTAGGATCGACCTGGAGGAGTGGGAACACGTGACCTGCATGAAGACGGTAGCGCTAAGGAGCCAGGAGACCGTGTCTGGACTGAAGGGCTACATAGCTGCAGGGACCTGCGTGTTGCAGGGGGAGGAGGTCACCTGCAGGGGGCGGGTGAGCGGAGGCACAGAGATGTCAAGAAGAACCCTCTGTACAGGTTCCTGCAGCCTCTTCTTCTGCGTTTGCCTCAGATCCTGATCCTGGACGTGATCGAGGTGGTTCCAGAGCCGGGCCAGCCCCTCACCAAGAACAAGTTCAAAGTTCTGTATGAGAAGGAGCAGAAAGGCCCGGTGACGGCACTGTGCCACTGCCACGGGTACCTGGTGTCAGCCATCGGACAAAAGGTCTGAGCCACGCCCCCCACGTCTGTCCTGCTGCTTTTATTTAACCGATAAGTTCAGAAATCTTTTCTAAATTCAAATTAGCTTTGATACATCTCAGCTTTGTTCTGATTGGGTCTCTGTCGGGGATGGGATGAGCCTTCTGGATTCTATGGTTCTATATACACTCACCGGCCATTTTATTAGCTACACCTTGCCAGTACCGGGTTGGACCCACAGAACTGCCGCTCACTGGACGTTTTCTCCTTTTCAGACCATTCTATGTAAACTCTAGAGATGGTTGTGGGTGAAAATCCCAGTAGATCAGCAGTTTCTGAAATCCTCAGACCAGCCCGTCTGGCACCAACAACCATTCATAGTCACTTCAATCACCTTTCTTCTCCATTCTGATGGTCGGTTTGAACTGCAGCAGATCGTCTGGACCGTGTCTACACGCCTACAGTTATTGCCATGTGATTGGCTGATTAGAAATGTGTGTTGATGAGCAGTTGGACAGGTGTGCCTAATGACATGGACAGTGAGCGTATTTGAAATTCACACATTTATGATTTGATGCATGTTGTGGATCAAAAATGTTTACGTTTTTTACTTTTCATGAAGAAATTCTGAATTCTTCCATGAACAAAAAACATTTGACATAAGAAAACCAGAAAGCAATTTTCTTTTATTGGCCACATGAGTTTTGACTTGGTCAGAGTGTGGTTGCCATAGCAACTCTTTAGGTCTGGGATTACGCATGGACCTGGCCTCCCTTGTTTGCAGCTGTGTGTGTAACTGTGCTTGCCCCTGTGTTTAGATCTTCCTGTGGGCCCTGAAAGACAACGACCTGACGGGCATGGCCTTCATCGACACGCAGCTCTACATCCACCAGATGATCAGCATCAAGAACTTCATCCTGGCAGCTGATGTGATGAAGAGCATCTCGCTGCTGCGTTACCAGGAGGAAAGCAAGACGCTGTCACTGGTCAGCCGGGTGAGGAGTGACCCCGCAGCATCTTCCTCCTGATTGTTAAAGCTCTTCCTCTGGGATCTAACTGATGAAGAGGAGCACTAAAGCGCTTTCCCTCAACAGGATGCAAAGCCCCTGGAGGTTTACAGCATCGAGTTCATAGTGGACAACAACCAACTTGGATTCCTGGGTAAGAAATGAAGCTGGCTTTGAATTCTTCTCATCCATCCTCTGCTTTTCTCACATTTACTGTCTTTGTAGTTTCAGACCGAGACAAGAACCTCTTTGTCTACATGTATCTACCTGAAGGTAGGTGGTCTGTTCTGAGCTGCAGCATGCTCCTTCATGACCTACGCAGGCCTTTCACCTGCTGCCGTGTCTGCAGCTAAAGAGAGTTTCGGGGGCATGCGGCTGCTCAGGCGGGCTGACTTTAACGCCGGAGCCCATATCAACTCTCTGTGGAGGATGCCGTGCAGGGGAGCGCTGGACTCCGGCAGCAAGAAGGCACTCACCTGGGACAACAAGCACATCACCTGGTTTGGTGAGAAAAGCCGGTTGGGTTTGCCCTAGAGGGTCACAGCAGCAAACGGCATCCTGTTTAAAGCCAAGCCGTATTTCCATTCAAAATAAGAAGAAAAAGGTTCTTTGATTTTCTTGAATGGAATAGGATCATTTGTTTGGTGTAAAGAATGCCGTTTGTTCTGGTGGTTTCATGACTTTCCTTCAACAAATGTGGACTTTTGAGTGTCCAAACTGTGAATAAAATCGTAGAAAATGACTGGACTAATGTCAGGAATCTTTTTTTCCCTGCAGCAACACTGGATGGGGGCATTGGACTGCTCCTCCCCATGCAGGAGAAGACGTACCGCCGTCTGCTGATGTTGCAGAACGCTCTGACCACGATGCTGCCTCATCACGCTGGCCTCAACCCCAAAGCCTTCAGGTCTGCTTCCTGTACGGGTCTTGGCAGAGCCCAACACCTCCACGGAGGCTGACGTCTGTCTCCTCTAACGCAGAATGATGCACAGCAACAGACGGAGCCTGCAGAACGCCGTGAAGAACATCCTGGACGGAGAGCTCCTCGCCAAGTACCTGTACCTCAGTACCATGGAGCGCAGCGAGCTGGCCAAGAAGATCGGCACCACGCAGGACATCGTGAGTGCCGAGCAGAGCGCCCGCTCAGACAGGAGCGCCTTTCTCCTCATGTGCACTGTCTTCTCCTCCTCAGATCCTGGACGACCTTCTAGAAATCGACAGAGTCACGGCTCATTTCTGAGCGCCGTTTCCATATGAGCAAGTATTTTCTTACGCCCGTCTCCTTCCCGTTTTCCTAAAATGTTTTGTATTAAAAACTGAACTGAGTTTGGAGTGTTGCTTTGTGAAGTCTTGAAGAGGTAGAGCATTTATTGTCCTGACGACATCATGAGGCAGACGAGCCGAAATATTGTTAATTACAAAGTGGCTAAAGAAACCGAATGATTATAAATATAGAAAAAGTCTGCTGAGCCTCCTTAAAAACCAAACTCTCCCCCTGAAGTTCCTGGGTGAGCCGTACTGTCCCGTCAGGCTCCAGCCTTCTGATGCTGTCCTGGCTGAATGGGTCTTGAACGTGTATCATGTCAGGAACTCGTACACCACAGCGTCCAGTCTGGTGAAACCCAGGACCTCCAGGAGCCTGAGGAAGGCGCGCGTCAGACTCATGGTCACCATCTCCTTCCTGCAGGACACAGCAGCGCAGTGTAAGGAAGGATTCAGCCTCTGGTGAAGCAAATAACGGCAGACTCTGACCTCAAAGCCACTTCAAACTTGAGGCTCTCCCATGTAGTCCTACACCAGTGAAAGATCCACAGTCTGGGGAGAACACCCGTCTTTTCTGCCTGGATCCTCCCCGAGCCTCGCACCGCGCTGCAGAGGAAGAGACGCGCTGTTAAACCTCTGAGGCACAGAGACCAGAACCCGGCTGGTCTGTGTGGGGAGGCAGGCAAAAAACACCCCTTTGGTCTCCATTTTAACATGATTTTAATGAAGATAGCATCCTACACTGTAGAATTTCACTTTATTTTATTTCAGCTCTCCAACAGCTCACAAAAAAAACAGGATCTTATTCTTTGACTGTTGCTCAGTCATTGCATTGGTCAGAAGAACCTTTAACATGTTCTGCTCATTAAGGACGTGTGGGTGGATCACTGGCCATCAGAGATAAAGAAAGCAAATCATCATCCTCACCATCATTTGATTGACATGTGGAATGGCCAATCAAACCTATGATTCCTACATACGCCGCTGCACATGCGTGTTTACTACACTACTGGGCACATTTTGCCGAGGTAGGAGAGCTGTCACCAGCCCCACTGCCCGCCGGACGACCACTCTGGCCGGCAGAAGCGTTTACTGCGGCCCCGGCCGGCCCGCGTGCGTCCTCGATAGGAAGCGAGACAAAGGAGCCTGACCCAGCGTCCTGCTGCCGGGGACCTGAGCCCACCCAGGCAGCAGTGTCGTCCAAAGCGAGGCACGCGCTTCTCCAGAAGGGGCTGCTGTTTGCTCAGCCATAGTTTGGACAACCGCGCTAAGCCCGCCCTATAACGGACCTTTAACTGCTCACTGGCTCCAACATGGCAGCATCTGGATTGTGATAAAATGCCGACTGAACAGAATTCATTTAGTTGGACTGGAGTCAGTCGTTTTCTGTGGTTGACTTCACACTCGCTCCAGTTCTCACACCGCCAACGGCAGAGACAGAAACTCCTCAAACACACAAAAATGAAAACCTGCTGGAGGTAGAAACCGCTCTTGGCTCCAGTTCAACGTTCAGCCTACTGTCCACCACACGCACCTCTTTGCCATGACGAAGTAGCGGTCCACCGGCGCTCCCAGAGTGATGTTGATGCTGCGGACGGTGTTGATGTTCCTGAAGACCAGCAGCATGGGCCGAGGCATGGACTTCAGCACCTGCATGATGCTGTCGAAGCGGCTGATGGCCATGTGGCGCATGTAGGCCGTCTCCTCTCTGTTCAGGATGTTGGACAGGCCCAGCTGGTGCATGTTGATGGGTCGCTGCAGCAGCATCTCACAGAACAGGAAGTACTCTGCACAGAGCAGAAAACCTGCAGAGTCTCGCCTCACATTCAGGCCACGTCACCACAGGGAAAGGACCTCCTCACCTGTGACTCCCAGGGCGTGGGAGTGCTTCTTCATGGCGGCCTCGTTCCTCAGGACTATGGCCCGCCACAGTTTACACAGAGACTCTCTGTCCCTGGGGTCAAAGGTCACGCACAGTCAGGGCTGCAACACGCACACCCGAGAAGGTGCATGAGCATCTTACCGCTCCTGAAGGTATTCGTACAAGCCGTGGTCCAGAAGCACCAGCTCAGCTTTTTTGTCAGGACCACGTCTGACAAGAACTGCAGAGGAGGAGGAGAGCAGCATGGATATGAACAAAATAAAGCCTTTCACGGGAGCCTCCTGATCCGCTTCAGCCCCTCTAGTGAAAGCAGACAACGCTCACGGAGTCTTAGACCAACCGTTTCCTGGATGAGGGTCGGCGTGGATGAACCCCGTGTAAAAGATCTGCTCTGCAAACGTTCGGATGAGTTTATCTGCAGTCTGAGAAGCAAACGGGCGTTTTGAAAAGCACATACTTTAACAGCAGCATGGCTTGTAGAAGAACCAACTCACATCTTTCAAACTAATTCCTTGTCTCTTAATTTCTTCCACGTTGTTGATTTTGCAGCCGTTGCAAAACTCTGCCGTCAGCACTCTCTTTGAGAGAAAGAAGAGGAGAGTGAAGTTCCAAATGTAGATGTTTCAAAGGACAGAGGAACAAATCCACTCACCTTACTGGTGTACTGCCAGAACACTTTTGGTACAACTACAAACTGAAAGTGCTTCAGCTCCTCTGCACACCTCTCCGAGTTCCTGGCCTCGTTCTCAAAGTCCAGCTCCTGCGCCAGCGTGTCCTTCAGGTCCTGCAGAGATGACAGCAAAGGCTTTGCGGAGGCACTCTGACCTCAGACTGCAGGGGTCTTTTTAACCTCCTGACCTTCAGAACCCATCGGAAGCCAAAGCTCGGATGCATCAGTTTGACCATGTCAAGAAGGATCTCCAGGGTTCGGATGTCTCCGTCGAAACGATCCCTGAGGTCGATGTACTGCACCTGGTGAGGTCACAACGCACTTTAGTTGAAGTCAGTTGGTTGGGGGCTGACGCCCAGTCTCACCTTCACGGCGACGGGGGTCCCATCCCACAGCTCCGCCTTATGAACCTGAGCCAAGCTGGCTGCAGCGAGGGGCTTATGGTCAAAGGTTTTAAAGAGCTGCTCGGGGGGTTTGTTGAAATCCTCCTGGAAGAGAGCCTCCACCTGTTGCAGGCAGAATCCCCGTTACCCTCAGAGTTTCCCTCCGTGGAGCTGCGTTCCCGCCCATGGACTGACCTCTTTGTATCTCCTGTTCAAGGCCCGGTCTTCCAGCACCTGCAGGGTGCGGATGTACTCGGGGGGCAGAAGGTGGTTGAAGGAGCACAGACCCTGGCCCAGTTTGATGTAAATTCCCCCGTTCCTTATGGCTGCTTCCACCATGCACTCTGCTGCCCTCTGGTGGCAGGCGGACATCTTGCTGAGGTAGATTGGGCTGTTCTAGCAGGGTGGGACAGACAGAAGACGTGACTGTCTGCCCGCGGGGGGCTACCACAAACCTGCCACCACAATCAACTATTTTTCTCTATGATAAAAATAGAAGAGGGCTGATAAATGCACACAAAGACATATTTGGGTTTATAGGAGGAAACCGCAGAACACTGGACTGGATCCACATTCTTGTGGTTGATGTGAGCTTTGGAATCATGCAGAAACCAACATGACGCTGCAGTTTCAGTCTCAAAGAACAGGGGATTTTCAAAAAACAGTTTTTAAAGCAGCTTCTGGGTGAGCTAAAGACAGAAGGAATGAGCATTTTGAGCCGAGACATCAACTCCACCTCAGAAATGAAGCCATGGAGAAGTTTTTTGTTGACGTTCAGGCAAAGCAAACCAACTTTACCTTATTACTGAACATCGGAAATATCACATTTCTGCTTGGGTCTTCACACACAGGCAGATCAGTGACAAAGCCGGACTTTGATATTTAAGACAAGCGATCCAGATAGTCGACGCCTCAGAAACACAGGTTGTTTCTATATCCCAGTTTCTTCAGGTGATTCTTCAACCTGCTCTATGGAGACAGTCTACAGGCTGTGATGAAGGCGCAGCCACCCTAAAGTCCTCCTATCATC
The DNA here is from genome assembly GCA_037389245.1 of Oryzias sinensis. NCBI lineage: Eukaryota > Metazoa > Chordata > Actinopteri > Beloniformes > Adrianichthyidae > Oryzias > Oryzias sinensis. The sequence continues at coordinate 35,298,837 of CM074488.1, read as the reverse complement.
TTTTAATCTCTTTTCATGCGTTCTCAGTGGTCTTTTAATGATGATGACGCCATTTTTAGCCAAAATGCAAAAACCTGTCATTTTCTAGGAAGTAGTTTCTACAGAGCGGCAGGAGTTCATCAGAAATTCACCTCTGAGTTGTGGGCGGGTCTGTTGGTGTAAAGTAAGCCCTTCCCCACTTCCCATCACCCATCTGTTCACGCTCTCCCTCACACACCTAACATTACTGGTGAAACAAAAATGTTGAAGCTATCCAGCTGTTTGATCCAGATTCCAGCTCAGATGAGGAAAACTAAGAGGTTCATGGATCTATTTGTCTATAAGTGGATGGATCAGAATAGAGCAGAGCAGGGAGCTTGAGGACCACTGAGCGTATTTTCTACATCCCAAGTCAGCTCTTTCTCAAACTGCATCTTTGTCTGCTCCTGATTTACAATGATGAATACAGAAATACTCAGAAAGGCAGTTTTAGGCTGCATTTTCTTTATGTCTTCCATTCATTCATTCATTTTCTTAACCGCTTTTCCCTTTCGGGGTCACGGGGCTGCTGGAGCCTATCCCAGCCACTTGTGGGCGAAGGCAGGGGACACCCTGGACAGGTCGCCAGTCTGTCGCAGGGTAGAATGTCCACAATCACACACCCATTCACTCTCACACCTAGGGACAATTTAGAGTTACCAATGAACCTATGAAGTTTTTGGACAGTGTGAGGAAGCCGGAGAGAACCCACACATGCACGGGTAAAACATGCAAACTCCACACAGAAAGGTCCCCCATTGAGCCTTCTTGCTGTGAGTGCTAACCACTGCGCCACCGTGCAGCCCACATGTACTCCATCATCAGGACAATGCTTAAAGAACACATTAAAACACCCAATCGTGACTTTCTCTGGTTCTTTAGGACCAGTTCACTAATCTGGATCCTCACAAACAAGCTGTCTGGTTCCAAACAAAGACTTTGGAGTTCTTCAATCAAAAACACTCATTTCAAGCAGAGGCAGTGGCTCCTTAAGGTCCAACTCTACAGCAGCACACCAGGACAAAGTCCTTTACCTCTTCGAGTCCACGCAGCTCCACATTCGTGGTCCACCAGTAATCCACAGAAATGAGGAATCCCACAGACACAGACCTGAGCGGCACAGAGAAGCTGAGGTTTGAATGAAACCACAGGGAGTTTGAAGGAAATGTGTGTTTTGCATAGAAAAGTTTCAACAGCTAAATGTTTATAGCAATCTGTTTAAAAAAAAAGCAGGAAAAAAAGGGGTTTCATGAGGACATCCTCACCGGGTTGAAGCTACTAAGGCTCCTCAAACATCCCAACGTTAGCATAAAAGCGACACCACCGGGCCATCAAGATCAAATTCAAGTCAAGTTTCCATTCTAACAGAGGCTGGTTGGATGAAACATTATAGCAACCTGCAGAAACGACCGAATCCCTCAATCATGATCCTCTTCCTCCTCCTCTCTCTGGCGTCCGACGCCGCATACTGGACACAAACGGCGCCCACAGTGAGCGCCGCCACACTCTTCCACAGCATCCCTCTGTGCCTGCCTCCCCTGAAAGACACACAAACAGTCCTGGTTTTAGCAAAACACCGAGCAGATAGCAGCTGCTTTCCCAGAATGTACTTCTTGTTTGTACCTGACTGAGGAGAAAGATCTGGATGTTTGGAGAAACGGTCCAGGAGGGCGTCTTCTCAGCAGAGACACGTGATGCCGACATAGTCGCAGCTAAATTGGGGGGAGAGCCTCAGTCACATGTCGTCTTCACAGGCACAGTCAAAAACTGCTGGATTAAATATAATCTGTGAAGCAAGGCGTCATCTGTGCAGCCAGACTCCTGACAGAGATGATCTCTGATCCCAGCTTCAGTCTGTTTTGAGTCAAAGCACAGCAGAGCAGGGATGGGGGGGTCCATCTCCCACCAAGGCCAGGCCTTGTTGTTTTTGTCTGCATCTGAGGGACAGAATGTTTCTGCTCCTGACACATTGATTTAGAGATAGAGAGATGTCAATGACCTGAAGCTGACACATGTGAAGATGTCCTCTGTGTTCTTCCCATCATGGGAGGAGGAGAACATGATCTCCTGTCTTCAAACGAAGACAGCTGGTTAGGAGGCGAACTAACGCTCCTGTCAGCGGTTGAACTTGGACAAGAGTGTGAGAAGAAAGGCGGGAACGCTGACAGATATTTACAGTCTGACACAGAATCATCACCGGCTAGCATGACTGCTAATAACAGCTAGCTGCTTGCGAAATTCATGAAACCCCACATTCTATGCATAACGTGTTGGTATTTACCACTGCCGAGGCCTCCGCCGTCATTGCTCTTCAAGAAATAACTGCTCCGAGCGGCGAGGGAACTCCAGGATCCTCTTTCTTGCCTGAAAAAGTCCGGAGTCTGCGCCTCCTCCTCCGGATGCTCCTAGCATAGTCGCCACGATTGACCAAAGAGTGTAGAAATGCGAGATGATCTCTACTTACTCACTTCCGGTCTAGCTAAAAAAAAAACGGTGTTATTACTTAAACGTTTACTTAATACATTCAAATATCGACTTTAATGACCCGTATTAAATCCACATTCTTTGAATTGTATTTAATAATTTAAACGTACTGCCCTTTGTGTGCTGCATGTTTGAGGACATCTCATTTTGAAAGGATGTTTTCTCCGGAACATTAATGCGCCTCTAATGACGCGATGTAACATCTATTCTCAGCGGAACTCTCTGTTCTAAACCGACACGGGTAGTGTCAAAGGTCATGCCCTCGGCCTGCTGATCGATTGGAATTTCTTTAATATTTGCCTGCTTAATACTTTGACAAACATGTTTCCCACATTAGTAAACTGCAATGAAGTGACCTTAATCTGTGACCCCACCCCCGAAACAGGCACAAGTAACCATTAAAACGCCCCCCACAGCTTTCTGCTTCTTCTTGTGTGTTATCCTTGAACAACAGCCTTCATCACACGTCAATGTCAAAGAACCGAAAAAGTTTCATGCAGAAAAATGTGTACATTTTTTATTCTCTTTTTATTAATTTTATTTGTATTTATTGAGTTACATTTCAATAAGTTAGTACTATCATTATTTTCAAAACTCTTTTTTAGATTAAAGTTTTAAAGGAATAAGATTAACGTGTTGTTTTCAAAATAAAAGCTGCACATATTTGTATGTGACTGTAACGTGTCTGACATGTTTGTGCTGAGCACATCATCACACTTTAAACATTAGACACACATAAAAAATAGTCGTGTTTACACTAAAATGGTTTTAAAGTTTTTTTAAAAAGCAATCTGGCTATGTTATTTAGCACGGTACCTTTATTTTGAAAGGTAGTGTGTTTTGGTTCGCGGCTGCGCACCGGATGCCGTAGCTGTCCGTGTCAGTGTTGCGCTTTCACGGGCGGGAAGAGCGAACCTTGAAGGGTCCGGGTTTGGGTGAAAACCTCTGGAGGCTTTTCCCCTCTGCGTATCGTTGATCCGCGGCACATCGGTGGAGCTGCTGTGACCGGACCTCTGCGTGCGAATAACCGGTTTGGAGTGGGGGGGCAGATGGAGGACCCTCCCGCGGGTTCTGGCGGCGCATCAGCGGAGGGCCCCGCGGCGCAGGTGGCGGATATGTGCTGGCCGACCGAAGCGCTTCCTTTGCGGCTGCTGGAGTGGAAAGTGAAGCCCGGGACACTGGTGAACGTGGACTCCGTGATAGCGCTGTGCGCGGTCGTGCCTCTGGAGGAGGCGGCGGAGGGCGTCCGGCCATCAGAGAAGAAGGTGAAGTCGAACCGTGCAGGAGTGGTGAAGGAGCTCTGCTGCCAGACCGGACACATCATTCCTCCGGGGTGAGTCTGCTGGAAACGTTCGGGTCAGGGGGACCCGCGTGGTATTCTATTGGCACGGGGGCCCTTATTATGGTTCGTCTCTTCTTTATTCATTTTCTCTGGTTTAGACCTGAAGGCTAACATGCTAACTTCACGCTAGCATGTTAGCAGCATGTTAACAGCGACTCAACGTAAACAAACTGAACTTCAACAGATTTTCAAATTAAAAGCAAAGTCCTCTCAGCATCACATTTTCTGCTCGATTTTACCATGTATTCCAGTGAGACACAACAAACAAGGATAAAACAGAATAGAAGCGACACTCAACGTTTTATAGACTCTCTCGACTTTATTAAATATACATTCAAACAAAAAATGTCTCTTATTTTGAAATGTCATCTCATTGACAAGTGCATGACGCAAATGGACACTTTTCCCTCTATTTTTCAGAAGCCTTATATTGTCCTGCTTTGAAAAAAAAAAAATATTGTCCTGCTTACCTATTTTTATCTCATTAATTTCTTTATTCTGCCAGTGTGCACGAGTTTTTTTTAATATATTTATTATATTATTATAAAAAGTCAAAAACCTTTTTTTACTTCTTTTTTTAAACAGAAATAAACTTTGTTTTGGGAAAAAATGTCCCTTTAAAAATGCAAACATCTGACTCGACATAAATCTTGCCTGAAAGGGTTCAGACTCATAAAGCCTTTAGGCTTTAAACACCACCTGTGGATAAAAAAAAATGTCCCTTTCCGTGGCTTTCACCTAATTTTTCCCTTTTCCTCATCTTTATCTCATTCTAAACTTCTGTGGTTTAGTGGGGAACACTCATCTGAAACTTGTTTTATAAAGCTGTCTGAACTAGAAACACTGTCCACACCAATAATGTATTTAAAATCTATGCACTGCAGATGCATTGAATTGTGTGTTCCAGCTGAATATCTATCCATCCATCGCTCCGTCTTTCTGCAGATCCCCCTGTATCTCTTTCAGAGTCATGGGTTCCACCTGAACATGACCAGTGAATTTCACTGAATGTTTCCACTAATCTGTGTTTGTTTGTTTGTTTTCAGGGGTGTCATTGTCAGAATCGAAGAATGCAGCCACCCTGTTGTCATGAAGGGTTTATGCGCCGAATGTGGCCAGGATTTGACTCAGTAAGAATGCACTGCCTTCTGTTTTTGTAAATAATGCCTAATTTACAAAAGCTGTCAGGTTTAGTTTGTGTAGAGTGCTATTCTAGATGACGCCATCAGGGGGCGCCAGACACCCGGATTTCTGTTTGAAACGCCTATTTTTTCCTTTCACACCTTATGATGATTCAGCATATTATTTGTTTTTGTCCACATAGTTTTCAATAAATCTTTTAGCAATGCATCTTCTTAAGTTTTTATTTTATTTTACTGGGATGAATGTATTTATGTTCACTTTCTTTTTCTTTTGTTTTTAAACGTGACTCATTTCTGAAATTTGAGGTTTTTTATCTACTGCTGTCACTCCTCTGCATCTCTTTAATCTCTCAGTGGTAAAGTTCTGTTTGTATTGAGTTGGACCGGGTTACGTTGGTCTTTGTAGTCCATGTTATCCGTCTGCAACAAAACAGGATAAAATAATCAGTTTTTGAGGAAGTGTAAAGGATTTTGAACTACATTATCCAGAGTACTGTTTTAAATGAGCAGACGTTCACATTACCTGGATATCTTGTGTTTTTTCCATAGCGGTTAAAACCACATCAGTGACAGTGAAGTTCAATAAAAATGCACTCGTTTGCTCCTTAAATGTGCACATCTGTGAGTAAATGTGCATTTGTTGACGCTGACTCCCTGTTTTCTCTGTCAGCATCCATCCGTGCTGGGGTGTAAGTGTTGGGATTGTGTGTTTGGTGGTGGATCTGAAACAGAGAGCAGACCTCCTCTGACAGTTTGCTGGAGGATCTTAGCGTGGTCTCTCTCTCTCTCTCTCTCTCCTCTCAGGCTTCAGGGGACAAACGGAAACCAGCACACCCCCATCTCCACGGCAACCGTCTCCATGGTGCACAGTGTCCCTGAACTGATGGTCAGCTCTGAGGTGAGTCACGATGGCAGCTGCCTGTGCTTCCACACTTCAAGCTGAGTTCACATCCAAGGTGAAGCTCTAAGTCTGAGGTTAAAGAAGTGTTCCTGTGGTGGACCACACGCTGGGTCTTCTACAAATGAATGCTTGAAAACAGAGGAGAAAATGGACCCATAAGCCTCTCATACTCAGCCTCACCGGTGGGGTTCTCCTTTGTTTGGCAGCAAGCCGAGCAGCTGGGCAGAGAGGACCAGCAGAGGCTGCACCGGAACAGGAAGCTGGTCCTCATGGTGGATCTGGACCAGACGCTCATCCACACCACAGAGCAGCACTGCCAGCAGATGTCCAACAAGGTACAGCTCAAGGCGAAGCCCAGGAGGGAAATGTGGCTTTAGGTCCTGGAACAAAGTGGGTTCTAAAAAGCTCGGTACTGTCAGAATTAATGGCTTTGTTCTGGAGGAGAAGGTTTCTCTGATTTCTGCCTGCAAAGTCAGCTGTCAGATTCTAATGTGGGGTTTCTGAGGGAATCAGTCTGCCAGAGCTACACCACTTCATGCTGCTGGTTGGGGGTTCAAACGCTCTTGGGCAGGAACCCACATTGCCTCGATCTTTAAGTCGCTTTGGATAGAACCCAAACATGTTTAAAAGGTGAAGAATAATCCAAGAAACACATCCCTGTTTCCCAGCAGGCCTTGCAGGGGAAAGGCCTGTTCCCATCAGGGCCCTGTTGGTGTTTCCACTCTCACCTGCTGCAGGAGGCGTCATGTCTGTTCAGGGGAATAAACATAAATCTGTCACATTTGAGGAGAAGGTTGATGCTTTCAGAGGAAGAGAGCTTCATCACTGAGGGCCTTTTCTGGTCTTCCTCAGATGTAAACAAACGTTAGACTAAAAAACCTGACAGCTTCTTTTCTTTGCTTTCTGGATTAAAATCCCTCTTTTTAGTTCAAACATGACATCTGTTGTTGTATAAATGGACTCATTTTTGGTTCAGTCTAAAAGTTTTCTCTGTAAACTGACTGTAAGATAACGTGTTTCCCATGATATTAGATTTGGTTTTTGAGTTAATTCAGATCGTCTACAGTTACTGGATCTAGAAAAACTCTCCTTCATGTTGTCATTCTTGTTTTTGTTTTGTTTTTTTAGAACCTGAATGTTGAGTAGAGGAGAAAGTTCACTTTGATACGTCTCTGTGTGTGTTTGCTTCAGGGCATTTTCCACTTCCAGCTGGGCCGGGGCGAGCCCATGCTGCACACCCGCCTGCGCCCCCACTGCAAGGAATTCCTGGAGAAAACGGCCAAACTCTACGAGCTGCACGTCTTCACATTCGGGAGCCGCCTCTATGCACACACTATTGCTGGTAAACGCAGGTTTTGCAGAGCTGTGCCCTCATGAATGCAGCTGAGTGACGGACGGAGTGTGCAGCCCCCGTAACCAGCGATGCTGTACTTCCCACACGCGTCCACTAGAGGGAGCTGTCCGCTCCTCTCTCAATCTGTGGTGCTGAAGTTCCAAACAAATGACTGAAGTTTTTAAAGCTGCACTTTCTTCCTCATAAACCTTTCACTGCGTTATTGAAGGCTGTGAGTTTCTCTGGAATCTTCTTGGTATTCATGCTGCACTCTTTTATTTGACTATTCATAATGACAGCAGCTTTGTTCTGGCACCGCTCTGCCTCCTCATGATGAATGTTTCATGCATTTGGATTGGATTTTTGCCTTAACTGATGCAGAGCGTCCGTGCATTTCAGAATCAGAGCAGCTTTTATTGACCGATTTCTCCCCAAAGCATGACGACTTTCCAAACCCTCATGGCACACTAGTTTTCTGAGCAGAGGGAAAGCCAGAGAAGAACCAGATAAATGCCACGGCCCAGGGTTTTCTGTAGAACACATCCCAAGGTAAAGCTTTAAAAACACTTCTCTGTTCTTCTTTTTTTAGGTTTTCTGGATCCCGAAAAGAAGCTTTTCTCCCACAGAATCCTTTCTAGAGATGAATGCATCGATCCGTTCTCCAAGACGGGAAACCTTAGGTGAGGAACATCTGCTCTGCTGTTCACTTTCCTGTGTTGCAGCAGAACCAAAGGGATTTTCAGAGACGGTTTGGCGCAACTGATCATGTGACCGACATACTACCAAAGCCTTGGTCATTACTGCCCTTACTGGCAGATGCAGGCTGTCTGACACACGGGCACGCTGTTGGCCCGTACCAAGTATCAAGGAGGTAAACCGCTCGGTGAAGCCTGCAGAGCAATAATCTTCACGCATCTTTTTTCTACAATCATGCCGGTAATTTATGAAATGTCAGGAGGGAGGGTGCACAAGCCTCAAGGGAACAGCAAGTCACACCAGCGCTATATTAAGATGGGACCGCTCCACTCTTCCACCCTCTATGGGCCCGGACAACCTAAAAACCTGCAGCACGCGTACGGGTAAACCCCCGTACAGGAGACTGTTCCTGAGGCAAAAGCAGCATTTCTCCATCCTGGTCTTCACCTGACTAGAATGAGCTGCAGCCCCTCCGAATCAGGAGACCGGCACAGCATGAGGGGTGGAGGCGAGATCACAGAGAAATAATGAAACGGAGAAATTTGAATGTATAATGTAACCGGAGCCGCTCTAAAACAGCCTCTGTGTCGGAAGACGAATGTGTGGACAAATCCAGACCCGATGAAGATGACTAAGAATCACCTTTCAGCCTGGAAGGAAAAATCTGGAAGAGCACTATCCAAGCCGTAAAGCACGGTGGTGGTAGCACCAGGATGGGTTCATTAGAACGGTTAAGGTCTGCTCAGAACTGTCTGCATTTGGTCGTTCGGTTAAGTGAGACCTTTTCCTCTCTGGGAGGGTGTGTTTGGTTCTAAGGGGTTCCATCATATAATCCAAGGCATTTGTTTAGCTCAGGAAATTAGTCTTGTGCTCTTAGAGCCCCCCCCCCCTGCATTGTCAGCGTTTCCTCCCTGTCGTAGTGAAGGTGGAAGGTGTTTGTGTTTGAAGTTGCTGCCTGTTTCTGAGGGAAGGGTGTGTTTGCAGGTACCTTTTCCCCTGTGGGGACTCCATGGTCTGCATCATCGATGACCGCGAAGACGTTTGGAAGTTCGCTCCGAACCTCATCACCGTGAAAAAGTACGTCTACTTCCAGGGAGCCGGAGACATCAACGCCCCCCCGGGATCTCGGGAAGCGCTGGCGGCCAGTAAAGGTACCCGCACATCCCGTCAACACAGCCGAGATGAAGACGACTCGACCCGTCCAAGTTGCCAAAAAACTCACTTTGTCACGCAAATCAGCGATTAGGCTGAACTCGGCACAGGTGTTGACCCGCCTGCAGTAAGGGCTCCTTCTGGGGGAGGGCACCGGTTTGTCTTCCAAAGTCGGGCTTTGTACTTGAACCCGTAGAAGCTTGCAGTCTGCGTGCTCTCTGCTCTAGAGGGGGACCGTCCTCAAGCCCCACCTCTGGTGTTGGGTTTTTAAGGTGTGGATGTCCTGCAGGCTGCTTCTTCATTGGGGGGGGCTGTCTTCTATTGGCTCTGTGTTTGAGGGGGACCTGGTCGCTCACAAGATGGTGGCAGAACATCATTAGCTGGAAAAAGAAATGCTACAAGACTTCAGAATTGTGGCACCTCAGCGTGCAGCATGAGCTTAAAACGGGGCAAATGGGGTTATTCTTTTATTCTTTTCTAAAAAAGGATCTAAGCAAAAATGTTCAGAATTGTAAAAGTGTTACACTGGAGCTTTAGCTTTAACCAGGGTTTACATTACTTCACTGTAACTTTTCAACCCGATTAAAGTGAATCAGAGTATTCCGTTGCAGAGAAAGCAACTTTGCGACAGTATGAAACACTTTATATGCAGATCGTGGGAAATGCTGCTTTGAACTGTCTTTACTGGCAGAAAGCCGCTTTTCTCTGCAGATCAGCTGATTCAAGTTAATCGCATAAGAGATTGACAAAGACGTCTCCCGTGTTAAAGTTTTAATTCTAAAAGCTGGGGAAAAACTCTTAGAGTCATCAATTAAATTTGTGGTTTTGGACCCAAAAAAACCCCAAAATATTCTCAGACTGAAATGGGAAGGGGGTGGGGGGAGACGTAGAGCTTCAGTTTTGGCTAATCATGTATTTCCGCCATGTTGTCTTCAACCAGGTCCTCTTGCAGTGTTTCCCCCTCCCTTTCTTTCTGCGGTAACATCCTTTTATGGTTGAGTAAACACGTGTTCACCAGAGCAAATAAACCTCAGGCACAGAAGAGGTTTATGCAAATAAACTCCTGTGAGACCAAAGTTCACAAAAGTCCTGCTAGAGCAATAACATCTGTCCAACTCAAAAGTCTCTTGAGTTCAAAGTAAAAACGGAGTTGAAAGACCCACTCTGTTGAAAATGGTCTTTTTAAAGCATTTTTCTGATGATGGAGGACAAATATGAAGAATATTTAGCTTAAAATTGCATTTCTGGCTTTTCTTTATTCAAATCTATGTGAATCAGGAGCAATAAAACATGCAGTCTGAAAAAGATGTGATTTGTGACGTAGAAAATACGTCAAAATCTCCCTGCTCTGCTCTATTCTGATCATCCACCTGCAGACAAATAGATCCATGAACCTCTTTGATTTCCTCGTCTGAGCTGGAATCTGGATCAGAACTGAAGGGATGGATAGCTCTGATGTAGCTAAACATTTTTGTTGAACTGCTAATGTCAGGTGGGGGGTGTGAGGGGGTGTAAGGTAGTGGGATAGAGTGGAAACAAAGGGATGATGGGAATGGAAGCAGGCTTACTCCATGCCAACAGCCCCACCCACAACTCGAAGGTGAATTTCTGATGACCTCCGGTCGCTCTGCAGAAACTATGTCCTAGAGAACAACACAGGATTTTCATCATTAGAAGAGCACTGGGAACACTTTTACAACAGACCCAAAAAAAGTGAGACTTTAAGGAGAAGCAGAAACAAGTTGAGCATAAATCCTGAAAACAGTCCAAATGTTGGTGTTTACCAGTGGAATAAATGTGGAATTCTGTGTTGTACGAAGTTGGAGAAGCCAAAGTTGTTTTTCAGGACTTTGCTGCGCTCCTTCTCCAGCCCCCGCCTCCTCAGATGATTTCCTCTCCAGCGCCTTCAGAGAACAAAGCACACAACAAGCAAACTTCCTTCCCTTCAAATGCCCATTTCTGACAGCCTGGCAGTTTGATTTCACGCTCCAGCAGAGTCGGCCTCTCTGGAGCCTATTATCCCGCTGCAATATCCTCCTCCTGAAGTGTTTGCTAAAAGGCGCCAGGGCAGCAGTGAGGGGTTTTTCTCTGTCCCAGTTGTTGGCGGGGTCATTATGACCCAGCAGGAGGTTAGGCAGCGCAGCCGTTCATGCACCCATAACATTTGCGTTCATGAGGCTCCGCCTTTCTCTCTGAAATGGCTTTGGGGTCCAACCCCAGCAAATTGTTCCTGCTGAATCTCTCTTTCAGGAATGAGGTTTATTCTCCCACCGATTCCCACCTACCAGCAGATTGGGGGGGGGGGGCATGTTCTGCATGCTGCGGGGCGTTTTAGCTGCAGTTTTTTATTTTATAAGATCTCTGCGGCTGTCAGCTGGAGCTGCCAGAAGCTACAGACGAGATCATGTTTTAGGGAGGGGGGCTTCACTGTGAGCAGGTCTCCGTCAGACCCCCCCACATGCAGGAGAATCATCCGTAGGTGGGTGATCATAAACATTTGGGACGGATGTTTTGTAGAAACTGAGCCGTGCTCAGCTTGAGGTCCTGAGGAGAACATGACAGTCAAGTATCACGTTGGACCAGAGTTTGTTCTCAGCTTTCTGCTGGAGTTTCTCCTGCATCAGATGTGTTTTTTTGTTTATTTAGATGTGAATTAGATCCTTTTTAGGTCCACAACCTGACGACCCTTCATGTTTTATGTAGGCGCATAAGTGACTCCATGTTCATCTCCACGCTTCTGCTGTGTAGAGCTTCATCTTTGCTTCTTTTCCCTCCTTTCACTGCTTAATTTTATCCTCCCCTTTTCATGCGTATGGACAACAAGCAAAGTCTCTGCAGGCGGTGAAACACCCATGTTGCTCCTCCGTCCATCTGTATATTCTTTTTGGACTAAATTCTGAAGCAAACATCTTCTATGAATTCTTTAAACAGGAAACAATGAGTCTGCGGCCTCCAGTGTTCATACAATGAGAAGCTTTCTGATCTACACAACCGTTCAAACATTCAGTGTGTTTCCAAAACACATATACAAATTCAATAGACGTTAACAGAATAGAAATTAGTTATTAGAAAGAAAAATTTTCCTAAATCCTAAAATGCTGCTTTCATTCTGGTTGGCTTTATTTTTCTGAGAACACTTTCTGTCTGTTCCTGCAGGAGAACTGTTCTGCAGACCAGGAGAGAACGCAGAGCAACCCGGAGCCGAGGAGCAGAATAACGGTCTGAAGAAACGGGTCAAGGAGCAGAGGGACGACTGCACCTCCTCTCGTGGTTCTCAGGGAGACGCAGTGAGCGAGCGGACAGCCCTAACCAGGATTGAGGAGGAGGACAAAGATGGACATAAGGGGTCAGAACCGGAGGCTGTGAGTTTAGTGGAGGAGAAGGAGCCTCAGAGGGCTGACAATGCAGACATAGAAGATGGAGGCAGGACAGCTGAACCACAGGACGCTCCCAGCTGCTCCAATCACCTGGACTTCAACCTTTCTAGTGACAGTGACTCTGAAACGGATAAGCCGCAATCAACCGACAAGGACTCGGAACAAAAGTCCTGCCAAACAACGGCATCCAGTCAGGAATCAGAGGAGCAAGACCCCTCTGATGGGAACGCTCCAACCAGCAGAGACCTGGAGAAAAGCCCTGAACCCTCAGGGGTCGTACTTCCCGAACCCGAGCTCGGAAATGGATGTCTGGACAAGAGAGAGCCCGAGACGGAGTCCCAGAACAGTGAACAGTCTGGAGTCACCGTGGGGGAGGAGCTGCTGGACCAGAGCATGGAAGATGAGGAGGAGGAAGCTGACAATGACCACGACGATCACCTAATCTACCTGGAGGAGGTGCTGGAAAGGATCCACGCGGAGTATTACGCCCGCTACGAGGCTTACCTGAGAAAGGAGACCGCCCAGATGCCGGATATCCGTAAGATTGTTCCGGAGCTGAAGAGCAAGACTCTGGAGGACGCCACCATAGTGTTCAGTGGTCTGTACCCCACCAACTACCCCATGGACAGGACACGTGAGTACTACCACGCCAAAGCTCTGGGGGCCAAGGTCAGCAGGAATTTAATCCTCAACCCTCAAGATCCAGGCCGGACGACGCACCTGATCGCAGCAAGAGCAGGTGAGTGGAAACAACAGCAAAGGTGGTCATGGTGTTGGAAGCTCCACATGAAGTGGTAGAGGGGGTATATTTGAGTGTGGAAGTGGACTGGTCACAGGCTCGTCTCTGGCTCTGACTCTGGAGGCATCTCCAGGGGGAGACCCGTCCAAACCAGGCCGGTTCTGCAGGAATCTCATTTAGCTGTTGCGTTCAGCCCAACATCTTTCCTCCATCTGCAGCTTTGGACCAGTTCTGGTAGAGCCTTGACCTCTGAAGATATGTCTGCCAGCATTTCTTCCGTGCAGGCAGAACTTTAAGGCCATTTTAAGAAGAATTTACAGGATTTTGAAGTTCTTTCCTCTGACATTTCAGTAGAGCTGCTGCCTTTAAATCTCCAAAACTGTAGAAGGAAACTCACATCCATGTGGTTCCTCTGATGGAAAAAAAGCAGCAGTTCATGTTTTCTCTTGTGGTTTAGGTTAAGTCTGAGTTCTGTAAACTGTGAGGTTGTCTTTGCTGGCCCCCATTAGGTACAGAGAAGGTCCGACAGGGGCAGGGCTACAAGCACCTTCATGTGGTCAACCCCGACTGGCTGTGGAGCTGTCTGGAGCGCTGGGAGAGGGTGGATGAGCAGCTGTACCCTCTGAAGGACGACTACTCAAAGACGCCCAGGTATGCAAGTCCTTCACTGATCACCCTTTAACTCCTGACTGTTCAAAGATGCATAAACGTTTTCGTCTCCCCCCACTGTCCCTGAAGGAGCAACAGCCCAGCAGCGTTTGCTGAAAGTCAGGGCTCCACACAGAAGCCGGCCTTCCAACCCACCCCCATCCAGCCCAGACCCCCACCGCCGGCCCCAGAGTCCCGGACGTATGACCCCGTAACAGGAAAGCTCATCCGCAGAGGCCCCAACGTTCAGCGCCCCCCATCCTACCTGCACCCATCAAGTTCTGAACCCCGAGATCAGCCCAGCCTCAGGTACTGACGCACAACAGCAGCTGCTGACTCAGCATCTGAATGAACCAGTTCAAAGGAAAAGAGAAGAACCACAGAGGTCTCTGCTAAACGTTGAGGAGTCCTTCTTTGGTTTGTTCATGTGTCCGTTTCAAAGAAACTTGTCAGAGCCTGAGGAGGCTAGGTGGTGCCCTGTGACACGATGGAGGTGTGCCGTAATAACCAAACCCTACATTTCAACACTTTCCTGACGCCTTAGTTACTCGCACCTGTGCAGGTGCTGCAGGTTTTCGGGCTGTCCGGCCCATGGAGGGTCATAGAGGGGAGCGGCTGCATGTTAAAGGGAGCGCAGGTGTCTTTTAGTAGCCTTGAGGCTACCTACAGGGACATCATGAATACACAACTGCCCATAGGATGTCCACACAAACTACACTCTGATAGTCTAACCTGCTCATTTCTAACAATCAAGATGCATGTAAGGATCACACACTTATCTCTTGAACAGCCATAATGCAGGATTGGGGGAGGTAAAAAATGAAAAATGCCTATGACATGCCTGCATCTCACCTACCTCACCCCTCCTCACCCTCACGCGTTGTTATAGTTTTCACTAGAACCTGTCGCTTTCAGCATGCCTGTAGAAAATAATGTTTGTGAATATTTTAGCTCAATGAGCGCTCTACACCTTTGACATCTTGTGCCAGTCACCTGCGTGTGCCATACAGGTCAGACCATTTCCCCTCACAAACAGCCCGTATCCACCTGTAAGGGCAGCTGTGACTAAGGCCTCGTGGTCTTCCTACCTGCACACTCAGCCTTTCTCAGTTCTTCTTAGGCCGAACATTTGACATTAAAGCTGCAGGTTGTACATGTTTGTCCTCATTCTGGCTGAAGCGGCTGTGAAAGGAAATATTTCCTATGCAATGTGGAGCTTATGAAGCCAGACCAGAGGGGCTCATTGCACCGGCAGCTCTGTGTTCCACAGACACGACTATAGTGTGAATGGTGATGGACACCACAATGACATTCAACTATATTTAAAGGTCGTCCTCCCTCTCTGAATGCTGTGAAGACTGAAGAAGCAGAAGTTTGTGGGGAGAGGAGCTATTTTGCTTGGGGTCTGCTCTTGGGGTAACATCCTGAACTGCTCCGTACAGACAGGGCGGTCTCATCACATTACGATGGCGGACGGATGTAATCAATCAGAGTTGGCTCTCAGTCCATCGGAAGCCCTTCATGGAGCTTTTGCTCCTTCATTTTTATCTTCAGTTTAATGAAGCCCCAGTTCAAAACCAAATGCATCAAGCTGAGCTAAATCTGGACACATATTAGGCTTCTTATAAAAAGGCTCTGTTCTGCTCAGTATATTGATGAGAGCTTCTACCTTCTTAGCTGGAGTAGATGTCGACCATGCAAGCCTCCTTTCCATCCTCGGTTTCTCTTTGAACAGAGGTTTGTGGATACTGTTGCCCCCGGGGGGCATGAGCAGGAGCTCCAGAGGAGCGCTGAGGGACAACAGGCTCCTCCAGCGATGGTTTTCCCGTGGCTGGTCTGCAGCTCTCTGAGCGTTGGCTCATCACTTCGGCTCCCAAAACCGAGCATGAGACTAAAACTCCCCTTCAAACGAAAAGATCTGTGATGATGTGCTGTAATTAAAAAGCTCAAGTGGAAAATCGGCCCATTTTATTCCCGGATCGGAGGAGCAGAGGAGTTTTCAGGGAGTCGCGTCCAACGATCAAAGAAGATCTGTAATTAAGCAGAGCTTGCTGATATGTCTGCTGGGCCCTTGAGCCTGAGCATTGTGTGTAGCCCCCCCCCACACACACACCTATTTTTTCAAAGGAATTCTTCCCAGCATTCCTGCAGGGATTGAGTGTTTCTGTTTACCTCCCCAACCCACCTGCTCGTCCTGACTGGGGTTTCTGCTTCTACCTCAGGGCGGCTGCACCCACTCAGCTAAAGGATGCAGCGGGATGCGTTCAGGACGGCGAGCAGGCGGGGCCATCGCGGCGCAGACGGCAGCCCAGCATGTCAGAATCCATGCCCCTGTACACGCTCTGCAAGGAAGACCTGGAGAGCATGGACAGAGAGGTAAGACGGCCAGAGGCTGGAAGCTCATGATCTGAACACGGTGGAGGCTTAGACAGCTGTAAACACGCACAAAAGGACGGAAAGACACGACCGAGCGTCCACTCCTCCACAGTCCAGTGAACTCTCTCAGCACGGTTCCATCCACAGCCTCATCACCTGTAAATAATGACAGGAAGTCTGATTAACCTTTCAAAATGATATCAAACCTCAGTAAGGATTGACACCCAGAGTGTCTCCACTTTATGAGCAGCATTTGAATTTCTCTAGAGGGAAAACTAAACTGTTGAAGCCCGTTTCCTCTCCTCCATGTTTTCCACGTGTTCAGGTGAATTCACCTGGAGGCAGATTTTAAACACATTTAGTTACAGAAACAGAACTTCCACTGATAAATACTCTCCAAAATATGGATGTTATTCAAGTATTTAGATACATCCAAGCTGCCTGTCTAACCTGCCAAAGGGATCTTTTAATGTTTAAGGTATAAATTTAACTTTTTACTGCTTAATTCTCTCTGTTTGTGGTGTAAATGTGTCTTTTTCCTTCATATTTTGAATGTCTCAATGTAAATTGATCTTTTATTTGTATATTTTTGCGTGTTTGTGGTGTGAATCTGTCATTTTCATCAATATTTTTGCTTGTTTGTGGTGTTAGTTGTTCTTTTTTCTTTCTACATTTTTGGAAAAATGACAAAATCATCTTTAACAGTGCGAAAAATCCCATTAGTTGCCAAAATGTGACCATATATTTTCATTTTAGTTTCGCTTAAGTCTTTTTTCGTGTTTGCTGAAGGATTTTTAGTGCGTTCTTAAAAAAAATCATCCTTCAAAGAAAGAAAACTCGTGTGGAATCAAGCTCTCAGAGGAATCTTTCCTAGAAATATTTGGACCTCAGAGGCGGTTTTCCCAAATCCAGCTGTGCTCAAAGTTCAAGGAGAGTGAAGTCTTTCAGCAAAGAACAGGAGCTTTGAATCTGGCTGTCCTCCACCCCCCAGGTTCTGTCAGGTTCTATTCACTGAAGTTCAGCGCTTCACAGGTAACAGTTTCACGCTGTTCCAGCTCAAAGTGCAGAGAGGAGCACAGGGATTACACGCACGCCAAACATCTGCATGTGCTGCTCGCACCGGTTAGTCAGACATCTTTGGAGCTCCAGAAGAAGGAGGGCCCGTCTTTGTAGACGCGCTGCAGTTGAAATGTCATCTCCACGGGGCTGCTGACGCTAAAGGGCAGGCTATGACATTCTTAAACTCTGGATCTTCAGAGAAACAAGCGGACCTAATTGGCTTTGGCGAGGAGCGTCTCTGAGTCAGGTAGATGTTAAATGTCAGCGGGGGCTGCATGGCGGGACGCCCGTTTAACCGGAGCAACATGTGCGCGAGGCAGGGGCAGCAGCGCTGAAGCGACTGGATGATCTTTCTGTGAATCAGCTGTTCCCTTGTTTTCTGTGCTTCTGTCTGATCAGAGGATTTAGAGGCAGCAGTTCTGTGTGGTGAAGAGGAGGAGCCTCAGAACCTGCAGTTTGATCTCATCTTCATCAAACTCTTTACTCTTTTTTTTATTTTTTTATTTTTTTATTTAAGTGAGACAACAGAAAAACAAAACAACAACTAACACTGGAAAAAACAGATCTGACAAACACAGACAACTACCAATACTAACACATTAAGGCATGAGATAAAAAATAAAGAGGAAAGGTGTGTGTGTGTGTGTGTGATGTAAGGACAACGAGAGAGAATTCCATCCCCAAGCTTGAACTAACCGTCATACATTCATTAACGATACATATTTAGGGATACATTATTAAAGAATCATAAAGATAGACAGGAAAGGCTGGAGACATACATAACTATGCATTCATTATATTCTTTATACTGGAAAAATCAATAGCGGTCTCACTCCTGAAACCCACTCTGTAAATAATCATCTTGTCATTATTTCAAAAATAAATAAGTAGATAAAACAAATAATCAAACAAACAAAGTTGAGAGTAATTACCCATAACCATCAGACGCCTGCAAATGAAGTGAATAGGGCATTATAGAGAGAATAAGGTGAGGACACAAGACAGTCACATATTTGACTCTCAGGTGAAACTTAATGCTCGTCTAGGAACTCCATGAAGGCTGACCTTACAGGTAGTGGTTTGGTCGTGTCGGGGAGAGAAGGTAATAAACTGGCTAAAGAAATATATTTAAGAAATAAATATTTCCATATACACAGGTTTATAGTGTTCTTTGTTTTCCAGCTCCTGATTGTCAAAATTGTTTTTTAGCTATTGTTATTGCTACAAGAATGAATTTAATCTTAGACGGGTCAATTTTCAAATGTTTTAATTCTGATAGGTCTCCTAATAGACACATAAAGGGATGAGGCAGGCCAAGAAGGTAGATAAGGTTTGGGTAATTTCTTCCCAAAATTATTTAAGCTCTTTAAAACTCTTTACTCTGAATCAGTGTCAGAAAATAAACTCCCTGCGTTCTAGTTTTTATTGTTTTTGCTGATTCTATTCAGATTAGATGATGAGGATGTGAACCCAGGGCTGCACGGTGCTGCAGTGGTTGGTGCCTCTCAGCGTCCTGGTTTGTACCTCTTCCTGTGTGGAGTTTGCATGTTCTCCTCTGTGCATGCGTGGGTTTTCATGGTGAGCAGATGGCAATAAAATCCATCAGACATGCAAAATATGACGCTCTTGTCTTCCTTCTGGTCGTATCCGTAATTCCTTTGGGAATCAGGAAATCTTGAAGCCCAAACAGATGCTGTCTGAAAAATCTCTAGAATTGCTGATCTTCACGTTTTGAGCTGATTCTTAGCTGATTTCATGCTTCCTACTGTCTGCATAAAACGCCCTTTAAGAGACAAACTATCTCCCTGAAAATGTCAGCCCAAGTTTTGGCATTTAGTAAAGTTAGCACTTTTGCTCCTTAAACTGTAGAAATTGAGCAAAATGACAAGTTTCTGCTGTATTTGGGAATGTTGTGTCACAGCTTCACACCTCAGCTGTGAAATCAGAAAGATCCACTCAGGCTCCTCCTACTTCCAAAGGTCGTCTGCAGAGCTTAGGAAGCTTCTGTGCTTCCTTGTGGCTGCTGCTTTTCATCTGAGGTTCACAGTAAGGCTGGACAAAGCGGCTGAGGTGTGTGCCGTCGACTGACTCAGGGGTTTGGCTCAGTGAGCGTTTCCCTGACGGCCCTTGGTTTGCAGATGCATGCTGTAGTCATCTGTGAGGTTTAAAGGACATAAAGCTCAAAAAGATTCAGCTGCACTCAAGTTTTGTTTAAAGGCTGCAAAACCACTAATGTGTGATGCATTTCACTTTGGATCTAATGCAAGGCTTTGTCACAGTCAGCAAAGCTGCTTTAAAGTGGAGCAACTGCTTTAAATATTCAGCTCAAGGGCAAGTCCCGCCTTTTAGGTTTACAGTCACTGGCCACTTTATTAGGCACACCTGTCCAACTACTTGTTAACACAATCAGCCAATCAGATGGCAGCAATGCAATGCATTAAGGCACGTAGACATGGTCAAGACGATCTGCTGCAGTTCAAACTGAGCATCAGAATGGAGAAGAAAGGTGATTGAGTTGACTTTAAATGGTTGTTGGTCCCAGACGGGCTGGTCTGAAGATTTCAGAAACTGCTGACCTACTGGGATTTTCACCCACAACCATCTCTAGACTTTACAGAGAATGGTCTGAAAAGGAGAAAATATCCAGTGAGCTGCAGTTCTTGAGGCAGATGGACTACAGCAGCAGACCACACCAGGTGTCACTCCTGTCAGCTAAGAACAGAAAACTGAGGCTACAATTCACACAGACTCACCAAAACTGGACAATAGAAGATTAGAAAAACCTTGTCTGGTCTGATGAGTCTCCATTTCTGCTGCTACATTCTGATGGTAGGTCAGAATTTGGCATTAACAACATGAAAGCATCCATTCTGCCTTCAGTGGATCAGGATGAGCATGGTTCCAACCCCACAGTCTACCTGAGTTTTGTTGGTGACCATGTCCATCCCTTTCTGACCACAGTGTACCATATTCTGATGGCTACTTCCAGCAGGATAAGGCTCCATGTCATAAAGCTGGAAGCATCTCAGACTGGTTTCTAGAACATGACAATGAGTTGACTGGACTCTAAACTGCCTCCACAGTCACCAGATCTCAACCCAATAGATCACTTTTGGATGTGGTGCAACCTGAGATCAGCATCATTGATGTACAGCAGACAAATCTGCAGCAACTGTGTGATGCTGTCATGGCAATATGGACCAAACTCTGAGGAATGTTTCCAGAACCTTGTTGAATTAAAGCGGTTCTGAAGGTAAAAGGGGGTCCAATCCGGTACTGGCAAGGTGGACCTAATGAAGTGGTCGGTGAGTGCAGATGTCCACACGATACTTTATTTTTAGTTTGACAATAAAACTGCTCTGACAGCTTCTGTTTGATGCTCTTCTTCCTGTTTGTCTTACTTAAACTCTGAAAGAAGCATCCGGCACCGATGAAAGTGCTTTGCTGTGGCGTCTGATCTCTAAAGCGTGTGACGAGGCTTTCCCTCAGTGATGCTGGAAGCACCGATGCCTCCCCATCAGCAAGCACTGCTTTCCACTCTAATGTAAGCGTTGTCACATTCGGGCGCTTGGCTTTGCAAATAAGAGGGAACAAACTGTCAGTCATGGTTTGTGAGGATGTCGGCACAGATAAAGGAGGAGGCACAGGAGGTCCCGGCCAGTCATCAGTCACTGCTCCCGTCTGCCCTCATCATCGGTCTTTAATGTGCGGAGCTGTAATTGTATTTACCTCAGCCCTCAATCCCTCATTGATAACTTTAATTCTTGTTTGCTATTTTACTTTTCCAGATCAGAGATGTTCAGGATGGGGGAGGATGGGGGGAGGTTTTCCTCTTCGGGGCATCATCTTTTCGCAGCCTGACTTTCTGAAAAATCTCAGAAAAATGCAGAATCAGGAGCTCGCTCCACTTATCTAAGAAGCTGAGGCAGCTTCCCCCCCCCCTCTGTTCATCAGACTTATGTAACTCTCCTCGACTAACCTCCGCTGCAGCGTTGGAGCCCCTGCGCGGCAGCGATGGAGAAAAATCACAGCCTGTGTCTTCCTGTTTGCAGACCTTGTTAGGGAGTTCAGCTCTCACACTTTGATGCTTTGTTCAGGCTGAACTCTGCAGCTCTCCTCCACAGAGATGGAACGCTCTCTGCTGGGGTTCTCAGTCAGTGAAGGATTGTTTTAGTGGCTTTGAAACTGAAAGAGACGGGGGTCTGCTCTTATCTTTAGTGTGTATTTCTCAGCTCCGTGTTTACATCTAATTTCCCGTCGCAGCCCTGATCCTCGCTCCTTTGGTGACGCAGATCAAAGCAGTCATTTTTAGTGTGCTGCAAAGACGCTTTTGTTCTTGTGCAGAGTCTGCTGAGACCCGACGCTGATGGAAGCTGGTCTGAACAAATGAACAGAAGTGATTTGAGTACCACGTGTTCCCTTTGCTGCTGCAGCAAAAGAACTGGATCCATTTGGGAGCAGAAGAACAAGTTAGAAGTTGTGTCCAAATTCTTTCCCTACTGACTTGTGCTCTATGTAGTCTGTGAGGTGTCCAAATCTACAATTACAAAATCTAGTGCCCTAAAATTTCCCAGAAGTCTCTGCCAAAAACCAGCTTGAATCAATGCTAACTAGATTGAGCTGAACAAATGAAGACCACATGAGTCTGAATGCTTTTACATATGAAAAAAATGTATTTTGATTAATTTTTTCTAAATCTTTCAAGTTTTCATGATCAGAACACAGTGGTAAAATACGTAATTATTAGAATTTCAGTAATAATCCTGTACTAGTAATAGTACAATAGTCCTGCACTATATAAATCTTTATGATACCATAGTCCGGGTGAATACTCGATTCTCATTGGCTGCTGGGTGTGCGTTAAAAAGTGATATACCACAGTAATAAAGCACGCCTAAGAAAGAAGTTCCGGTCACCTAGCTTAAATGTTTTGTATCACTGCGCTGGTTCTTTAAAACAAACTTCAACTTCATCATCTGGACAAAAACAAGCGGTAAGACGTGAACTTTGTCTCTGAACTGATGCTTTATTCAACCCATCGTGATCATCAGAATAGATATCACTTTCCTTTGCAGTCAAGGTCGCTGCCAACTCAGCAGGTTGTCATGTTACTGTGACAACACGCAGCAACACTTAACAAATATGTTATGTCATTTATTTCTTTTGTAAGTGACCATGGTATAACCTGGTTAATGGCAGATAAAGTCTGCATTATCAGAAATTGGTGCATTTGGTGGAAGCATCCTTTGTGATAATGCAGACTTCATCGGCTGTAATCCCCTATGTAGTCAGGGAGCAGGAAGAGACTTAGGACACGGCATTAGCTTAACCGTGCACGTGAAACGGCAAAGTCCTGCCCCTCTGAAAACAGGACATCAGTATTTGTGTATGTAGAACAACCACAGCACAGGTGTGTGAGAGAAAACTATCATCAGATCAGTGACGTGCAATCTAGCAAAACATATCCTAAAACATACATTAAACTAAATGAATATTTTTTTTATTAAATTATGTTTATTTTATGATTACTTTATTCTGTGTGGGTTTTCAGCATTTCTTAGGTAAACAAGAAGCAATTATACTAATTTCCTGTTCAAAAACAGGAGAAAGTGGCAGGTGAGGCACCAGGTGCCCACGCCCAGCCTGTGCTACACACACTGACTGAACTGAGTCATCTCATCTATGGCAAACCCCTCTTACCAATCAGGAGAGAGCTTTCTGGAAGCGGACTACAACAAATCTGTGAGACCGTTTGCTGTTATTGAGGCATCCGATTATTCAGTTGATAACTAAGATACCAAAATACCAAGAAAAAAAAATCATCTAAATCAGTCCATTTCTCAGATAAAGACAATGGTTTGGACTCTGGTGGATTCTTTGAATTCTTGGTTCAGACCTTCATCCTCTCAAACTCTGGGGTTCAGACCTTCATCTTCTTGTGATTCCTCACTAGGCATGAAGACATCATGGTTATTTCTAAGCTCACAACCATAGATATGGTTATGCATATGGTTATGGTAGAGGTCTACTGTATACCGCGGTGTAGCTCTCTTGCAGACGACTTTCCCACAGCTAAAACGTTGCGGTCCCATCATGCTTTGTGCGTTGTAAACAAGCCATTTGGGTTTTATCCCGCTGGACACATGATGTCTATTAGTTAGCTAATTAGTGGGATAAAACCACTTGGTACACCACTTGTGGGTGGTAACTGTAGGTGTATTGTGTACGTGTTGACATGTTTGTGTGTGAAGATCTCTGGAGCCAAGAGGTATGTTTGTAATATTTGAGTGTGTCTCTGGACAAGCCCCGCCCTTTTGGATACCATCCACACCTGACAATAATAATGATAAATCTTGTCGCACTACTTCTTTAATCATCCTCCAACTTCCTCTGAACTTCCCTTTTTCCTTTTTCTCCCCTTTCTTTTGTACCCTTATCCCCCATCCCTAACACCCCTCTTTCTCCTGCTATCTTTATTTATCGTCCGGTTCAACAAAAAATGTATTTGTTACTTGTGACACATTGTGGAAAAATAAAATAAACTATACAAACATAAAGAATGTAAATAAACTTTAGCCTCAAATTCAATTGTAGACTTCAGCTCTGATATGTTTGGATTTGACAGAACAAGTAAAAAAATAAATACATCTATTTTAGATGTCTATTTGTTAACTAATATACATATGCAATAGATGTCTAGTAGAGGACTGATGTAATTCTATTGTAGATTCTATTTTATCACTGTATTAGAGGTCTACCAATAGTGTTCTGAATATTGAGGTCTCATACTCATCTACCTGTAGACTTCTAATCTTAGGATGTTTTTAGATGTCCATTAGAGAACTTTTTGAAATATTTACTAGAAATAAAATAATCATGTCTCTGCCGACTTTTGCACGCCCTCATCCTTCTTCTCCTTTACTATCAAATCTAAACATATCAACATGGGTAGAGCGTTCAGTTTCTTTTCTAATCTATACATATAAATGCATGTCATACTTAAAGAACTAGACTCTGTTGTGCAGCAGAAGATTAGAAAATATTGCTTTAAGCAATAGAAAACATGAACTCCCATGATGCACCTTGTGTACTGCTTGCCTTGCAGTAAGTGAGGTCGTTATAGTTTAAAAAAGAAAAGTCAAAGGTTTGAAGTCACCATCATTTCCTTTTTTTAGAGCTTTCTTTGAACCAAAAAAACTTTTTTCTCTGAGGAATCCTGTTCGGACATAAAGACACAAAGACTTCATGCTGTCACAGACTGAGATCTGATTGGCTGATGAAACTGCTGGCACACAACAGCCTTGTTTGTGGATTCTGAAGGAATCTGGGAGATTTCATAGAACCTATCCACATAAGGTAGCTAAAATGTGATTGGTTCAAAACTCAACCACGATGTTTAATGCACAGTGAGCAGCAGAACCAAATATGATAAAACGCAGAGAGAAAGGTCTATGAAGGATCCTGGTGAGCTTCACTCAGCAGGAGCTTCATTCTTGAATTTATAAACCCATGTTGATCTGCGATGGTAAGGAGACCAGGGCTCCTGCATGAAGAGGTTCGAAAAACAGGAGGAATGTTTAGGAAAATACAGCTGGATGTTTTTTTGCTTTAGCATAAATCTGATCAGGAGTACGGAGAAGCGTTGGTTCAGAGATCCGCTACAGAACCGGACGCTCTGCAGGAACATGTGCTGCAGAGTGAGACGTTAGAACAGAGCTGAAATCAAAGCTCCGTTCGATGGTTTCTCATTTTTTTCATGTCGCTCTCAGCTGAACCCCCCACCCCGGGCCTCAGTCCCCGCTCCTCCCTCCACTGCAGCTCCTGCTAATTGCTGGCTTGGGTTCAGAAGGATTGACTGTCATTGGCTTTTGTAGTGAAGGATTTTAGAAACGGCCTAAGGAGCGAGGATTCCTGTGAGATAATATTAAGCAAAGAGGAAGACAAAAAGCTGCTGAAGTCGAGCGGTTGTTGGTCTCTAATGTCCGGATGGACCTTCTTTTCATCTCCTGCTCATGTGGACAAATTGTGTGTTTTCATGTCTGCGTCTGTAATGAGCGCGCTTCAGGCCAGTAATACTCTGCCGTCTTTCATCCCGGTTCTTCTAATGATCCGGTGACCACAGGCGGCACACGCTGCCGCGGCTGCGCTCGGCTCCATCGATCTCAGGCTGCCAATGGACCAATTTTCAGCAAATGATCGATAATGATGGCCTGCATGAATTATTACCTTCTGAGTAAAAGTACAGATCCCAGGCTGTGTCTGTGTTTTTCCTCCTAAGCAGATTGACTTTTGTTTTTCTGTGAGGGTTATTGTAGAGGCTGCACCCCCCCCCCCCCCCCCCCCGAAGTCATTTAAAGGGGCAGAAAAAAACATTTTTGCAATCATCTAAATTATTAAAATTGTGTTTAAGATGCAGAATTTTCAGATCTAGCTGACTGATTTTTGGTTTGATATCAGTTCTGTTGACATTTTAGACCACAATCATGAGGAGGCTTTTACATCCTGAGGAGTTACGATGCTCACTAAAGTGCTCCTAAAAGAGATGGAGATTCTGATCTCAAATCATAAACTTTTTAATAGTCATGACCAAAACAGAACAATGAATCCCTTTTTTTCAGGAGGGTTTTTTTTTATGAATCCACTGTTTTTAGGGAAACATGGAAATGTTTTGGGAATCTTCTAAAAGCAAGTCTGACTTTCAAAAAAATCCTTGTTTCTAGCAGGATGCTGGATGGGGGTCTGCATTCACACACAGAAACCTGAATCACAGGTGTGTCCGTTACAGCACAGGACTCTGTGGAGATGCTGTTTATAGTTTTCATACAGGCGTGCGTACATGTGTGTGTGTTATTGAAGCGATGGTTTTGAATTTGTCATGATGCATGTGTGTTGAACGCATGAGAAAACTCACTGAAGCTTTTTTTAAACCAAACCAAATGCAGGTGGACGACATCTTAGGTGAGGAGAGCGACAACGAGAGCGAGGGCCGCGGGAGGGAGCGGCCGAGGAGCGAGGAGACGAAGGCTGAGGAGGAGCGCAGACCGCCCCCAGCTGGACACAGGCTTGGAGGGGGGGTCAGTCCACAGAGTGCGGAGGAGAAGCCCCTCACAGCATCCAGCAGTGACGGTCCATCCCGTAATGTCTCCAGGTGAGACGCAGTTTCCCTCACCCCCCTACTTTCCCTGCAGAGAAATGGTGTGTGAGTGTCAGATGTTTTCTCTGTTGGCGTCAGAGTTACATAAAGTCCTCCAGGTGAGAAGGACTCTCAGGCCTCTGTGCATTTTTCCACGTCTTACTGCTCCATCCCCTTTAATCAGAACACGCAGCCGAGCTAGACAGTGTGGTCCGTTGCCATGGAGACTGATTCCAAACAGCAGGCGTTTGACGATTTCAGAACATAATTATGAACGTCTCCTGTTGCTGAGGGCTGGCCAGGCTGTCTGGACTCCTCATTCTTTGCTACTTTATTTTTATTTTTTATTTTTATCCAAGCACATGTTTCAGAGGGCAAAAGATGGATTACACAAGCGCCAGTAATCTGTCATTTAATCTGTAATCCTAACTATAGCGTTACTGGTGGGATTTTTGTGTCATTGATCAGATCTGTGGCTGGTTTGCTCACAGCTGCCCTTATTGGTGGTTATGGGCTGTCTGCGGGTGAAAAATGGGCAAACCTGTACGGGGCGTGCAGGTGGCCCTCACAACATATCAAAGTCATAGACTACTCTGTCAACCCCGAAAGAGAAATGTTCATTTTTTCTACAGGCACAGGTCAGGCCACGGACGGGCCGTAGTGAACACTTACACAACATGCAACTTAAAGAAGTTGAGACCTTAATACCAACTTAATATTGACTATTGTGTGGCGTCCCACCCCTAACTACTAAAAATGTAGTATTTAGTACCGTGAGGGCAGCTGCAACACAACTCTGCTGGGGGGGTCACCTTGAGTTTGAACACAAACCAGGCTATTATTTTTTATTCTTTAAGCATTTGCTCACAGGAGAAGAGATGTTTGTTCTACATTTATTGAACCCCCCCACGTGGACAGAAACTTCTCATGCTCCAGTTTCCTGCTGTGTCCGTTCTCTTGAAGATCTTCCCCGCTCTATCGTCCCTTCTCGCCGCAGTTTCCTGTAGTAATTGTTTGTTTTTTGTTTCATGAAGACTCACACAAACATCTCCGTTCTTTAATCCTGTCTACTTTGCCTCGGTGTCCACGCTCGCTCAGACACGTCAGTCCACCTGCCACCCGGCCTGCCACCTTTGGCTGCAGCTAATAAGTCAAGCCCAAAATACCCTGTCCACTGAGTGGCTCCCCTGTTATGGAGGGGTCAGCCCCCAGCCGGCAGGGCTGCACAGCAGCAGCACATGATTACACAGACTGACAGCAGGGGGGAGGCGTGCATTTGATTCTGAAAGAGATGTGGGCACAAACTGGCAGGTGGGTGTTTGGGTCTATAGAAAGGTGCAAACAACAGCATAATAAGCCTGCACTCACCCCCACCAACCCTGCTCAGCAGACTCCATCCATGTCTGCTGGCTGCTGTGCCGCTTCTTTGGTATGAAGCCTCAACTTTAGTCACCACTTTAAAAGCATAAGATGCATTAAAAAGAGTGAAAGATAAACATGGCCGCTCAGTGACTGCTGCATCTGGAGATCAGGAATGACATTTGCAGAATTCTGTAGAAAACCAGAGACCTTCATTTACACGTCCACACTTTTAATTACGACATCAGCGATCAACCCTTACTGCTGCCGCTCTGCAGAAACTATGTCCTAGAAAACGAGGCAGGTTTTTCATTTTGGCTAAAATCCTCACAATCCTGATTAAAAGATTACTGGGAATAGATCAAAAGATGATCTGAGTGGGCAGCGCCCAAAACGCGTTGTTGCCAGCCCTTCATACCCCTAACCTAACTTTAGCTGGGACAACAAAAATGGTGATCAATATCAGATCTATACATCCATGGATAAGTGGATGATCAGAATGGAGCGAAGCAGGTAGACTGTGACCGCCCAACCTCCCAGATTATTTTCTACGTCACAAATATGGTCTTTTTCAAACAGTATTTCTTAGTCAGCTTCTGATTTATCACGATTTGGATAAAGAAATACTCAGAAATGCAATGTTAAGCTTATTTTACTTTATGTATGTCCTCCATAATGAGGAAATGCTAAAAGAGAATGTTAAAAACACAATGTTCTTCAGAGTGGGTAAAAACCAGGACACTGTGGGACCTCCCGGTCACTGTGGGACCTCCCGGTCTCTACGGGACCTTCCAGTCCGTGTGGGACCTCCCGGTCACTACGGGACCTTCCGGTCACTACGGGACCTTCCGGTCCGTGTGGGACCTCCCGGTCACTACGGGACCTCCCGGTCACTTGTTCTCTCTGGGACCTCCCGGTCCGTGTGGGATCTGCTGTTCTCTGTGGGACCTCCTGTTCTCTGTGGGACCTCCTGGTCTCTGTGGGACCTCCTGATCTCTGTGGGACCTCCTGGTCTCTGTGGGACCTCCTGGTCTCTGTGGGACCTCCTGGTCTCTGTGGGATCTGGTGGTCTCTGTGGGACCTCCTGGTCTCTGTGGAACCCTTTTGTCCACCGCAAGCTGCCGTTGAGTCGGCCCGCGTCCCTCGCTCTGCTGCGTCCTTTTATTTGGCGCAAACAGGCTGACATCTGTTGCTAAGAAACTGTGGAAATGTGAATGCCTGGGTTTTGTTCTCAGCATCATTCAGGACTTGCTCCTGCCCGTGTCTCTTGTTTCTCCCTGGAGTAAACACAAAGCAGCTGTTATTGCTGTTCCTTTCAAGCTTTCTGCCATAATCCATCCAACCACCCACAAAAGGGCACCGCTGCAGCGCTGAAATTATGCTTCCATCTGCTGCCAGCCACACATCTTTATCCTGAGAATGTCTGTTTTCCTCTCCTCCTCCTATCAGATCTGCACAGAAGTGCCAGGGCTCCAGACTAACTTTTTTCACTAGGAGCACTGTGGCCCCCAACTGAAAATTTTAGGGGCACAACCAGAAAATTTAGGGGCGCATACCGCAAATCAACATTCTAACCAAATCTAATAATTTCCACTGTATTACGAATAAATACTTATTAATACTTAAAAATAGATGCAGAAATTACAATGTGCTGTTTCAAACGATACTTAAATGTATGTAAATATTAGGGGATGGAAATTCATGTTGGCGACACCAAATAGGTGCAGCCAAGATGCACAATAATTTGAGATCACTCAGATGGACGCAACGCTGCACAAGTCACCTGGTGTGAGACATATTTTTGTTTTTGCTCCAACATCACATGTCAATCAAAACAAAAATATCACCAGAAAGGGGCGGAAGCAAGACCCCAACCTGAGCGAACGCAGCTGGAAATTTAGTACTGAACTGACTGAAAGCTGCCCTACAGACTACAAAACAATGCATTATGGAACATGTGTCCTGATGGGTTTTTGTAGTTCACTGATCAACTAAAATAATTTAAAATACCAACTGATTAAAAAAAGGCTACAACCATTACAAAAGATTGAAATAATTATGAAAGATGTAATATCACAGATCATTATTAGGGGGAGAGGCATATTAAAACTAAATTGAATGTTAAAGACAACTCCTAATTCCTGTTCTCCTTCAGTCTTGCTGCAGCTTTGCCTTCATGCCCCCCCCGGCGCTGATTCATCTTAAACACATCTATGATTGCATTTTCCACACGTGTTTTAAGTGCGTCTAAGACTAAATCGTGTTGTCGCTCGCACATGCTTCACGAGTTTGAGACCCCTGCTGTAGTTCTGTCACTGGTACACTAGCCGCAGGTCAGAAGAACGAATCAATAGTTCGCTTACTCATAGCTCAGACGCACATATCAGGTTGTGATGATATTTGTCTCCGTTTCCTTCCCACAGATGTTTTACGTGCGCTTGATTATCTCTAGACCCCTCCCCCTCCACGCATTTTAGCCACTTAACGGGACTTTACCTATTCTTCTCACACGCATTGGCCGCCTCAGGCATCACTCAATGACACGCGAGTGTGCGCTCGCGTGTGCTCTAGTAGTCTAATGAGTATTTGCGCGAGTGTGTGTGTCTGTCTGCGTGCGTGTGCGTTCGCGTCTCATTGATCATTTCATTGCTCATTTCATCGATCATTGACGTCCCCCTTCCACATTTAATGTATAAAAAATACGGAGGGTATTTACTGGCAGCACATGTGCGACTGGATGTAAAATTCGCAAAATGGAGCCCTGAATGCGCCTCAAAGCAAGAAGAAATGTAGATTGGAAGAGAAGAAACAAACAGCCAATGTAGCAAAAAGTGATGATTATGATAGTGTTGCATGATCACAACTGACCAGTATGCTGGTTTAGAAAAACAAAGAGCCACATGTTCCTGGGCTTCAGAAACCTTCATGCACCGTGTTGGAACCTTAACCTCCAGGTCTGAGGTTGACGCCCCTTCAGCCCTGGTGGGCGCAAATAACTTTTCAAGCTGCTTGTAAGAAGTCAAAGCTCATGTGGAAACAAGCGCTGAGGCAGACTTCTACTAAAACAAAAAAGTCACCTTCTCCACTGAGATCTTCTAGAAGTCCACAAGTAGAGGTAAAAACAGCAATGTTCTCCAGAAAATCTGCCTCCAGATGACAAAGCTACAAGCCAAAGCTTCAAATTAGCTAAAGCCTGAAATTTGTGCTTCTGTCTTTTCTAACTGTGCAAGAATGATGTAGACTCAGCAAAAGTGGACGGCCGCTGATTCCTCCACACGTCACCTCATCTCAGTCATCTGATGTTCAAAGAAACTGCAGAGTAAATGCATAGTAGCTCCAACAGTGGCCTCTGTCTTTTATCCTGTCTCGTAGTTTCTTGATAAAATGTCAACTCGCCCCCTTCCAGGTGTTTACTCCAGTTATAAAGGAAACCAGCTGAGAAACATCCCCAGCTTCTATAGACGGACAGAGGAACTCTCTACGTGTGCTTGATGATTGCTCATTCTGGAGGATTATGGGTATTTCAGCAGGGATTCAGCCTCTGATATAGTCCCATGTTTCTCAAACTCACATGTATGATAACATTAGTATCAGAGTAACCCTGGTTGTCCTGCGATGCTCATTCATTAACCAACCATGTCCGTAGCGTCCAGGAGGTTTAATTGCATCCTAGGAGCTTTGTTCCGAAGATTTGCGCACACATCTGTTTTCCATGGTATTGGGCGACATCCGTGTTTGCAGATAAGTCCAGAGGCTTCTGCGGCGGCGGCCACACGGCTGCAAAAGCCCCTGCTCATCTGAAGAACTCAGTGCATGTGCTTCAGAGATGGCTGGAAAGTGTGGCGTCTGGGCGCTGCTGCAGAGCCGCACACGCCTAAGAAAAATCTTTTTCCCATGCAGCAGTCCGTTCTAACGTGCTGTGAGCAGAAAGTCTTCATCTCGGGGTTGAAAGGATCTGCAGAACAAACAGGCGAGCTTTTCTCAGATCAGCTCTGAACTTCTTCTGATGAATCAGATTCTTTTTCTTTCCCTCCTTTTTCATCCAGCAGTCATGCAGGGATGGAGATTTTGCAGGATCTTGTCTAATTCTGCTTTTATATCATACAGAAATGAGATTAAATGAGAAAGAATCCCTAGAAATCGTTCAGACCACAGGTCTGTGAGTGCTTTTAAATGAACCCTTTGGTGCGTCTTTGCTGGTAAAAGCTCTGAGCAAACAAACCCCGGTGCAGCAGGTAAGAAAGGAAAAGGTGTGTTTTTCTTCTGAACTCTCTGTTCTTTACTACAGTTATTTTTCTGCAGCAAAAGAACCTCATTTAAAGCACAAACCATTTCAAAGCTTCAGATTTAGGTAAACGCACTGGAAGCAGCAGAAATATCTTTACTGCAGACTCATTACATTCATCACAGTTGATATCTATTGACTTTTTAAGAGACTGCTCTGGAACTTGGACTCTTTGGGACTAATTTTGATGCCTCCTTGTTAGCAGCAGCAGTGCACTTCCCTCTTTACTGGTGACAGCGTCAGTGAAGTATGTTTTCCACCGTCTGCCGGGAAGTTTAGCCTCTTTTTCTTCATTTAAGAGCAGAAATTCAAAGGCGTTCTTCACGGCTGCAGCGATGCTGCGTGGATGTCGGTCTTTGTTTCCTCCTTCATGCATGTTCCATTATCTGCACGATGCGGCACCGCAGAGAGTAGCAGAAGCAACGTTTTCATCATCCTGTTTAATCAGAGCGATGATGAAGATTAAGATGCTCGTCATCCCTCTGTTCACACAGACTCTGCTTCTTCCTATAATGTTACTGTAATGCAAATGTGGGATTAGATCCGTCTTAATCTCTAACGTGTGATTAAAAAAATCTGCCGCTGTAGTTACACAAACAGTGAGTACCTGCGCTGAGGGCAGGTGCTCCAAGCCTCCGCATGTCTGCGTTTAAAGTTGAAGAGGTGAAAAGTTACCTGTGCTGGCTGCTCATTTCAGTTCAGGCTGGTCAAATGCGGCAGCGCTCTCCTCACAGCTAAACGGCATCCGGCTAATCCAATCTTCCAAAGCCAGTTTTCATCCTGTCATGCTAATGTATGCAGATTTGATCAGCTGTGAGTGAAGCTGGAGGCTGATGGATGTTTACAGCTCATCCAGTCCAAAACTCATCAACGCGCAAATGTCACCTTCACATTAGCTGCTGCTCTTTGTTCATCCGTCAGGTTCAGAGCTCGGCCTGCGTCCTCACATTAATGTCATGCGTTCCGGTTGAGCTTTAGAATCAGAATTAGCTTTATTGGCCGAGTACAGTGCATGTACAAGGAATTTGGCTTTGGTGTCTTGTGCTCTCGTTCAAACTAGAAAGATACGAAAAAGTTTAAAGGAGTAAGACAGGAGAGGATAAATAATAAAAAGAAAGTACTATGAGGTAGATATAGGAATATTTAAACATAACTAAATAAAAAAGGCAACAGTAAACAGTAATGTTCGAATGAAGAAAGGGATGAAGACATAATTCCATTCAGCTTCTTCTAGAGGGATGGGTCAGTTCTTGGAGGTAGAGTGGAGTCTGTTGTTGGGGTTTATGAGACAAAAGATGGAGGCCATCGTTTCCAACGGAGAACATCCTCTACGTGGGACAGTTGCTGCTCATAAAAGTAGAAGGACTGGGCCTTTAGATGCACAGAGCATTTTAGGAGTTCTTTTGTCCCAACCGCAGTTAGGCTGTGGAATGAGGCCTCTAGTCCCAACCGCCCTTACGGGTGGATACGGACTGTCTTTGGGCGAAAAATGGGCAATTGTATACAGATCGCACTTGGTGGCCTGCACAACGTTTTGAAAATGTAGCAGTGAACACTTAACAGTCAAGAAGTTGAGACAAAGACACGCCATTTGGATGTTTCATTTGTTAACCTCCCCCCCAAAACCTGCTCTCCTTGAAGTAAGTGCTGTTCACCCGATAAGTGCAGGCTCCCTGCGTGTAGCCTGACTGTCAGAAATGGGGAAATTAGATAATCAGAGTGTAGAATGTGTGGGTACTTGCGTGTCACGTGCACACCCTGTGTGTGCAGCCTTTGTGCACAGTCAATAAGGGACCAGTACTGTCTCCTAACTGACCACTAGAGTATGGCCTAGGACACCGTACGACAGCATAAATCTTATTTCATAAGTGCGTGTAACTTACATTAGCCTCATGAAGACTTCTCTATGCACTTACCACACAAGCAGCAATGGTACATTCCATTTTTATGACGTGGTCGCACGAACCTCAAGGGAGCTACAAGACACGCCTGACTGAACTAAAGATGCAGTCTCTCCTCTCTGCGACCCTTCACAGACCGTACCACTCAAAAACCGTAAACACCCCTACGGGGCAACCCCTGTACAGGTGCATGTAACTAAAGCACGACATGCTGCCTTTTATTTAAACTGTTTTAACGATTTATTTATGATTCGATTTAGTGTGTGTGTGTGACTGTCATCAATGATGATTTTAAACCCAGTGACTGAAATGGAACTTCCCTTTAAGGCAGTGCTTCTCAAATAGTGGGGTGCGCCCCCCGGTGCGGTGCCAGGCGCGAAACATTTTCTTTTTCTTAGGGGGAGCCTGACAAAAAATAACTGAGAAGCACTGCTATAACCCGTGTGCTATCCTAGGCACTTTAACATTGGGAGTTGGGTCATCTAGACCCACTAGACAGTGCTCTGAACCTTTTTTCTTTAATGATTTGTGATCTTCACTGGTGTCCATGGATTACATGAAATCTTTCCACCTTTATCCACCTTTGTCATGGTAGGGAGAACACGTCAATGTAAGGGGGGGGGTCATCTAAGATAGCACAAGGGTTAAGAGATGAAATATGCATTTAGGTTATCTTATTTGTCACATTTATTCAAAAACAGACATTGTCATCATTCTTTCAGCAAAAAAGGATTTCACGACGGATCAAATCACGAACACCAATAAACGTCAGCAGAAAGACTGATCATACATCCCTTACCTTCAAACCTGCTCATCATAGTGCTGTAAAATGGGCATTACGTCACACTTGGCAACATGTCACACTGCAAAAAATTCTTACCCCATTAGCAGATTTCCTTTAGATAAGCAAAATAAATCCGCCTACGGGGTAAGTAAAATGGTCTTACAGTGGATTCTTATTTTTTAAAAAAAGACATGTTTTCTCAAACCAGGATTATTTTGCTGTTGAAAAACTTTATTGATGAGATTATTTATCTTGCAAGATAGGAAATAAGACAACTTTTCTTGAAATAAGGTTATTTTTACCTTCTGAAGGTCCAGTGTTGCCAGTGCACCCCTTTCAGTTGAGCTCATGGAAATCTCTCAACATATGTAGCTTTTCTTTGTCGTAACAATTGTTAGTCTTTTGTAAACTGGCATCAGTTGATGCTGACGTTGAGTTCTGTGATTGACATCAGACATATCTGAAACTCTTCCTCTGGTTTTTATGCAGCTCTTTCTCTGTCCACCCTTAAATTTGTTTCCTCTTCCTCTTCTAATGTTTGCCGGAGTCACAATCTTTGTCTCGTCTGCCTCTCGCCGTCGCCTCTTTTCTAATTTCCTGTTCCTTCAGGCGATGCGTGTTCACGCTCCCCTGTTTCCTGCACCTCTTTTCTCGGAGTGCATTTATTTCCGTGTGAAGATGAAAGTGTGAAACTTGTCGGCCCGAACGAGCATGTTCTTACAGCGCGGTCTTAGCAACGGCGACACACGAGGACGCTGATTCAAAATGTGTTTGTCTGGTTGAGGCACACACTCGTCTTTCAAAGCCCATGATGCAGTGCTGGCATGACCTCATGATGGGCCTGGGTCCCAGTAATACCCAAAACAGAGCAGTGAGTGCACAGAAAAATAGTGCGTGAGTGATTCTGGTGCTTCTGTGGATGATTCACTGAGGTTCAGTTGCAAACACAACTTTTAAATCAGGTCTTTAGCCTTCACCATGGATTAAGCTGCATTATATCATTGCAGAGCGCCTAAACCTGTACGTCAGTACACCCTGCATATTTGAATTAAAATGACTTAGATCTTAAAAGAATCTGGTGTGTTCGTTTTTAAACTAGTGAGTTTATCAGAACCAGATATAGCTGTACACTGAAGCTGAATGAAAAACCAAAGCTTCCTGGACCATCTTGTAGCTTCACCTTTGTTATTTTCTCCCCTCATGTTTTTCCCTATTGTTCAGTAAGACCTGCTCTGACTTGTTGCCATTATTGGCGCTAAGATACAGACATAGCGACAGTTCAGCTAGCAGTGATAATGAAGCCAGAGCCTTTGACTGACGGTTCCATCATGTCCTCCGTCATGTCGTACGTCATGTCGTCCGTCATGTCCTCCTTCAATCCTCCGTCATATTCTCCATCATGTCCTCTGTCATGTCCTACATCATGTCCTCCGTCATGTCTTCCAACAATGTCTTCCAACATGTCCTCCATCATGTCTTCCAACATGTCTTCCATCATGTCCTCTGTCATGTCCTCTGTAATGTCTTCAACAATGTCTTCCAACATGTCCTCCATCATGTCTTCCAACATGTCCTCCATCATGTCCTCCATCATGTCTTCCGTCATGTCCTCTGACATGTCCTCTGTCATGTCTTCCATCATGTCCTCCGTCATGTCGTCCATCATGTCCTCCGTCATGTCCTCCATCATGTCCTCTGTAATGTCCTCCGTCATGTCCTCTGTCATGTCCTCCATCATGTCCTCCGTCATGTCTTCCATCATGTCCTCCGTCATGTCCTCCATCATGTCCTCCGTCATGTCCTACATCATGTCCTCCGTCATGTCCTCCGTCATGTCTTCCGTCATGTCCTCCGTCATGCCCTCTGTCGTGTCTTCCATCATGTCCTCCATCAATGTCTTCCAACATGTCCTCCATCATGTCCTTGGTCATGTCCTCCATCATGTCTTCCATCATGTCTTCCAACATGTCCTCCATGTCCTCCATCATGTCCTCCGTCATGTCCTCCATCATGTCCTCCGTCATGTCTTCCAACATGTCTTCCGTGATGTCCTCCGTCATGCCCTCCGTCATGTCTTCCAACAATGTCTTCCAACTTTCTATCATGTCCTCCATCATTTCCTCCATCATGTCGTCAGTCATGTCTTCCATCATGTCCTCCTACATGTCCTCCATCATGTCTTCCAACATGTCCTCCGTCATGTCCTCCGTCATTTCCTCCGTCATGTCTTCCAACATGTCCTCCATCATGTCCTCCGTCATGTCTTCCAACATGTCCTCCATCATGTTCTCCGTCATTTCCTCCATCATGTCCTCCGTCATGTCTTCTAACATGTCGTCCATCATGTTCTCCGTCATGTCCTCCATCATGTCGTCAGTGATGTCTTCCATCATGTCCTCCGTCATGTCTTCCAACATGTCCTCCATCACGTCCTCCATCATGTCCTCCATCATGTCTTTGCCATTAATCCAATTCTTCCTCTGAAGGAAGCTTCTTATGTTCTCAGAGAGTTGTCAGTCGAAGATGTTTGAGACAGTTAAATATATTTTTGAAAAACTTTGACTTTTTTCATTTATTTGCTTAACATTGTTGAAGAACTTTAAGTTCTAGTGGTTTTCCTCACTTTTGTTTATTGAGACTCTGGGAACGGTGGGCGTGTCGTTTGTTTGTGTGGCGGGATTGGACACAGATGTTTTAAAGGACCTGAGAAGTGGACTGTTTTCATTGGGTCACGTGCGAAGATGCTGGAGAGGTAGTGGGTGTGGAGGTAGAGGAGTAGAATTCTCTAGGATCTCTTCATTGTTTTGTGATTTACTTTGAACTTTAACCCTCAGGAATGAGCTCCATGTTGGTTTCTTCTGACCTCACGTTGATCTTGTTTTATTTGACGTCTTAACAAAAGATGTAGTTTGATTAATGAAGTCATTTCAAATTAGCCAATCTGGTTAAGAAGATTTTATTTATGTTTGAATCCAAAGCACTGACTCTGTAACAGAAGTGGACAGAGCGAGTGTGATGTCATCCGTAGATAAAAGTCTACTTTTGGCTCCTACTAAGTGAAGTCTGTTCAGGACCAGATATTTGTGATGCGGACGCCGCCATGTTGGACCCAGACGACATCAGTAAGCAGTGATTGGTGCGAGTCAGTCTCCAAGCGAAGTTTCTGTGGGAACCACTCTCACCAATGAGGAGTGAGCTTGTTTGTATTCCACACTTCTACCACTTGAAGGTGGGATACACTCAATCTAACCACCTACATTTATTGAGGCATCTGATTGGTCCGTTTCTAACTTGAATAACCTGCAATAAAGAAATAATATCATGAAAAAAGAGGGTCATCAAGAATATGTTGATAAAGGTATCAGATCATTCTGACCAATAGAATGACTAAATAACAGCCGCTTAATTTTTTTATGGAGGTCTATGGGATTTTGGCTTCTAGGAGCCAGCAGGTACTTCCTGTTTTGAATGCCGAGGGGAGGAGTCACTCAGTCCAGTTCTTAGATGCAGTCAATGATCCAAACCCTTAATTTTATAACTTTTTTAGGACTCTTTTAAGGTTTTTATTTGTTTTTTTCCTTTATATGGAATATCATTTGTTTTTGAATCTGTGCCGTTTTGAAGACGTAACAGTAAAAAACCCAACTGTGTGTCATTAAGAGTTCAGAGGAAGGTGGATG
This sequence comes from Oryzias sinensis, assembly GCA_037389245.1. Classification (NCBI taxonomy): domain Eukaryota; kingdom Metazoa; phylum Chordata; class Actinopteri; order Beloniformes; family Adrianichthyidae; genus Oryzias; species Oryzias sinensis. The sequence continues at coordinate 35,260,428 of CM074488.1, read as the reverse complement.
TTCTTCTAAGTTCTGAATATAAAGACAAAGTGATCTCCAGAACAATCCTCATGTTTAACAGATGGACTGAGAGTCCTCCTTGATTGGGCTTTTTCTCTCCTCCGTGTCTGGCTCCAGCCCTCCTCCAGCAGTGATGCCTCCCAGGTTTTTTTTTAAATGTTTGGGATGATGAAACGAAATGAAATCTTATCTTCATCAACTTGTATTACAGCCTGTCGTTGTTGGCAGCAAAGATCCATTTGGATCGGCTGAAACGTGGGCCGCCTGGGAAATGAGGGTTTCTGCCGAAGCCTGGTGGCATCAGACGGGCTTTCTGCAAGAGGAAGTGCCGCTCACTTCATGGCATTTCATTTTGTGGGCGCGCTGAGCTCCTCTCATGCGCCCCCACGAAGAAACAAAGTTCCGACTAGATTTGGCACGGCTTCAGAGCACCTGAACCCTCCTTTGGCTTTGCTGTTGGGTCAGACCAGTGTCATGAGGGACATCAGTGCAGGTCGCAGTGTCCTCAGAAAGTCTCCTCCATGCTAGCATCAGTGACGGTTTTACTACCAGCAGCTGTTTCTTCCATTAAAGGCAGGTCGATTTACTGTGTGACCCCCCCCCCCCTTTAAGTGAGAGTTTACATGTTTTTCAGATGAAGCTGGAGATGAGTACAAACTCCTCCACTGGAAAAACAGTCTTTCTCAAAGCACGTTTAATAAAACAAAGAATACATGTTGTTGTCTAATAAATGCAAAGAAAATCTTCAAATGGAACAAGTAGAATTTGATTTGTTAATTTATTCAAGATTAGGAAGCGCTGTCCTGCCGTTTTAAGATGAAATGAAATCTTGAAATCTGCCATAAACATTAACATTTAAGTATTTTGGAATGTAAATTGGAAAGAAAACACTTTTTAATCTTTAAATTATATATATGTATGTTTGAACCCCCCCTCCACATATATCCAATTTAATAGCTACATCTATCCAACTTCTTATTTCTACACAATAAACATCTTAAATTGAGACTAAAATGCACATTGATTTGTCTGTTTATATAAATGTATGTTTACCCCTAAACTTCTGCCTTGCTGTTGTTAAATACAGTTTCCTTAAATTAAATAAGTCTGTTTCTTAAAAACAAGACCATGAATTAAAATGACTAGCACTAGTTTCATTTGAGATTTTGCCTAAAATGAGACGTTTTTGACTCATCAAACGACTCATCAAGATCATAAAGATATTAAAGCAAATCGTTACATCTATATGAAAAGTTAACACTTAAATGAAGTGTCATAAACTAGAAGCTAGGCAAAAATACTTGGTGATGTTTTGTGGTTTTGCAGTGTTGTTAACCAGCATGGAGGATAAACCGGTTAGTGGTGACGGCGCTGATAGAAACCCAGAGCAGGTTGTGCTGGAAGCTCCATTAGAGCAGATGATGATGATGATGGTGATGAAGTCTGATTTTCTGATGAAGATCCTGTTCTTTATGCCCACACTAGGCTGGGAGTGCTTTCCAATTAGGATGTCTGTCCCCCCAGGGCCCCGTCCATGACAGTTTCTCGGCCTGACTCCGTTACGGCGCTGCCTTTCTCCACTTTGTCTTTATTGAAGCTTTTTTCTTGGAGCAGCTTTGTTGTTGCAGCAGAGCTTTGTCCTCAAAGCTTTCCTTTGCCTGCTCAGCGCAGAGCCGCTCGCTGCAGATTAATGAAACACCGTACAGCTTCCTGACACTCGGGTCAGAAGCAAACAAACATCCTAATGGAAACTGGCTCGTCTGTTTTTGCTCTGCAGCTCATGTTTCCTCCAAACGCCCGCGCTCCCTCTGAGCCCGTCCTTTCATGGAGCGATCTGCAGCCGTGTGAGCCAGCTCCCATCATGTGATTTGTCAGGTACAGTTTGGCAGCTTCCCCCTCCAGAGGTGTTTCTGTGAACAAAGCATCGGCAGCACTGTCCAGTCCTGGAGCTGCTGGGAGAAGGTCAGCTGGCGGTTAGTGTGTTCGTGTCGCCTTTGGACGGTTCTGTTCAGACCGAGCAGAACCACCCCCAGCCTCTGCTGCATCCCCTCTTTCCGTTGTCAGGTCTAAAAATGAAGGATGCTCCACATTTCTGCAGCCTGAGTGAGATAATGAAATTATTGTTTTGATAATGGAATTTTCTGCCTAATTATGTGCGATAATGCGTAGCCGGCTGTGGGGCTGATACTTTTATTCCAGCACCCAGCTGACACCACTGCCCCCCACCCCCCACCCAAGTCTGGTGCCAAGCTGAGTGGGAGCAGTTTCCTCCACATTGATTATTATCAGGCCAAACTTCAAGCTTTTAAAGTAGAGGTAATTTTATATAATCCCAGAACTGCTACAGCTGTTCGGCTAAACCACAAATAATCTGAAGAAAGATATTCAAAACAAAAACAAATAATAATCTGAACTTTTCTAAATGTGAATTAAGATAAAAGCATGAATTAAAGGAGCTAAACTGTTTCTCTGCATTAAAACAATGAAACATGAATGTTCAATGTGGTTTTCTGATCACCACTCTGGTCAGGTGGAGCTTCCAGCCACTCTGAAAAACCTAGACTCACTTCTGAGAAACACGTGTGCTGCTGATGACAGGTGTGTCCCCATCCCATGGTCCTTCTGTTCTTCACAAACTCTTTTGTACACACTCATTTTATTTCATCAAGGATTCTGTTGAACAACCAAGACTTAGATTCAGGCCATTCCACAGTTCATGTATTTGTGCTTTTGGTGTTGGTTGAAGTCGTTTTTGTCATTAACTCAGTGGGGGGTTGGTTTGTCTACAGGGTTAAATACTGCATCTGGTAATCAATATTAAGGTATTCTTAAATATGGACCAAATAAAATCTTTATACACAAAAGTTTAACATCCATCCATCTTCTAGACCAGGGGTCACCAACCCTGTGCCCCCGAGCACCCCTTGTGGCGCCCGCAGGGAATGCTCCAAAAACAGCACTGCTCATATAGCAAATCAATATTTTGTGGCGATCTGGGGGTTAGCCCCGCCTTCAGCTTTTAAGACTCATGGGAAGTGGGGAATCTCTGGAGTGTTAAATCGTGAGGGAGCTGTGAGCAGAAGTGAGGCTAATGCTGTTTGGCTGGTGGTGGGTGTGTTCGAAATAAACAGACAAATATGTTTGTCCGCTAACTTATGTGAGTGTCGTTTTCGACAAACCGGGGTTGTGCTCTGCATGGGGCACGGGTAGCAGGTTCGGACATGTCCAGTGGGGCCGCTACTAAGAGGATAGTGAATTAAGACTCGGGTACAACGGTACTTGCCTGGATAGTAGGGGGTGGTGATTCAGTGCTTGCTATTAGTAATTGATGCACTTTAGTTCTGCTATCGTGAAATATATGGCAGAGTATGGAACGGCCTGAAACTTGCGAATCGGCGCTCCCGCCTTTGAGAAAAAGACGTCTGTGTGTGTGCGTGCGCGTGCGTGCGTGTGTGAGTAGAAGGGGAGGGGTAGTGGGCGCAGGTTGCGAGGTAAAACGCCGCACGTTTTACGAGACCATTGTGCAGCACCTGGATCATGGGGTGGCTTAAATGACTCAGCTCATTCTAATAATGTCATTCTTCACTAACTATTGCCGACATTTTTAATACTTGTCTGTATTTTTTCCATATACATTTATTTTTATGGTTGTTTAGTTGGTGATAGTAATGTATAAATACAGACAGCAGATAATGCAGGCAGGAAAACAGCTGCACTTTTTCAGACCGTAAATAAACAATCCATCATTTGTTTATGAAAGTATTGAGGATTCTGGAGGATTTTTACTGTTGGTGTTGCACAAAATTAGAAAAATGCCAAAAAATTTTGGAGTAATCCCAGTGATGAGTTCTGTGATTTAGTTTTTAATTTTTTATGAGACCTAAACATGATTTTTACAGTAACAGGTTTTTAAATAATCTAATCTCTCTGATACATTTCACAAAGACACACACAGGACCAGAGACACACACAGGTAGTTTTTAAGCAGGTCCTGTGGCGTCCTTCATACCACTTAGTGCCCATGAAATAGCCCTCAGTCTCAAAAAGGTTGGTGACCCCTGCTCTAAACCCTTCTAAATCCCTTTTGGAGTCCTGAGGTTGCTGGAGCCTATCCCAGCTACTGACGTCAAACATTTTAAAAACCACACTTATTTACAAACACACGCGCCAACACAAACACATAAGTGGACAGTTGTTCTTCTGGTTTTATTCCAGCTGGACTCCTGACAACCTTACATGGGCGTGAGCCGTCTGTTTCAGGACAGGAGCTACAGGTCACGGGTGTTTATTCATTGCTTTGGTGCGTGGGTGGTAGAAAGCCCTTCTGCTCAGACTGTCAGCCAGCTCCAACACCGAGATGACATTCCAGTCATAAGAAAACAACTGCTTTCTTCTCAGCGTCTGCCAGAGCAGGACAGGACTCGGGGATGCAGAATGCAGAGCTCTGCCCCGTTGTCCTTTTGTTTCCCTGCCGTTGTCTCCACGTAAAAATCCAGGACCGCGTTCTTAAGCACGCTGCCGCGGAGCCCCCTCCAGTGAAAATGGTGTTTTTTTCACATGTTCTGCCATTTTCTGATGGAGGACATAAACAAAAAAGAAATGAAGTTCAAATTGCATTTTCATAAGGGAAGATCTTAGCGTGATTGAAAGATTGTGAGTGAAGCTTTATGAACATGTTTGTGATGACCTCAGACCAAATGAATAGACCTTATAGCCCGCACGCTAATGGCGGTCAAGGCCAGACCGCTCCGGTTTGAAGAGCCGGGAGGAGAACGGGACGAGGAGGGCTGATGAAGTGTCTGGCAAAATTTCTGTGAATGCGGTTAAACGAACAGAAATTCGATTGTGATTGGCTGTGAGGAAAGTTAGCTCTTTTGTTAGCTATTTGCTCAGGGTGAAGACCAATTATTGAGTGACGTGTGAAGCGATGAATCAGCAAACCCAGCATACTTGAAGATCAGGTTTATCAAATCGCAGCAAAGCTTCACTTCTAAATACTTTTTTGTTGCAGTCCTTGTGAAGCAGATGTAAAAATGTCGTTTGAAAACGATGTTATTTGTCATGTAGAAAATGGGGCGGGCCACAAGCTCCCTGCTCCCACTTCTCAGTAACGGGGAGGGGAAAGGGGGCGTCTTCCAACAACTTCCATTGCTTTGGAACCATTCTAGATGAATGGGAGTTTTCATAGATTAACACTGTATTTAGTGAAGCTATTGGTTCTCACTGAGACCCTCCATCTGATGGCAGACCGGCTTCAGGTGAGCTTTTATAACCAGGACCAGGTGTGAAAGCCCAATTCTTCCAGTCCAAATCTGCTCTCAGGGACGGAGAACGTTCACACCCACTGACAACAATCACACAGAGCATCTGCAGCTGTGGTAGAAGTCTGGGAAATGCTTTGGGTTGGAAAAAGACTAAACCTTGGTTGGGTGGTGTTTCCTATCGACCCATGCTAGACTTCTCAGCAGCAGCAACAACACATTTCACTGATGGCTGCTGTGAAATTAAGCTGGCTCCAGGGAGCCTCTGAAAATCTCCTGGGCTTGTTGTCAGAACATCCTTCCTCCTGGGATCTTCCTGCAGTGAGAAAATGTTCACTCGTTTTCTGTCAAAGGGAGCGACCAGTGTTTTTAGAAAATCATTATAATTTAAAAAAGATAAATATCGTAATGCAATAATGTGTCTTTGTTCTATATAGCTCATGGTGGGGGTGGAGGGGGTGGAGGGGTGGGGGGCTTATCTCATGAACCGACAGGAAGTTTCGCCTTAGTGAAGCCAAGTTAAGACTCAATGTTGAACGTTTTCTTTCAATATTTTGGTTCTTCCACTTTCAATTCCTCACTTTACCTCCGGCCGCACCCAGCCCCCAGCCCCACCCCTTGCCAAGACAAAACGTAGGAAGCGTTTAAAGTGATTGTCATTGGAGAACCATCCTTAGACAAATGAAAGCAGCTAACAGTGACTGTTGTTCCAATGACGAAGTTTGCACTGTGTGTGTATGTTGTTAACCTAAAAGCTGACTGACTGGATCATCAGTCCGTCTGCATGTGAAATCTGCTCCATTCTGATCATCCACTGTCAGACAAACAGATCCATGTTTGTCTTTGTTTTCCTCGTCTGAGCTGGAATCTGGATCAGAACTGGCTGGATAGCTCTGATGTTGCTCCTGCCATTTTTGTTGTACCAGTAATCTTAGGTTGAGTTCTCAGCAGAGACAGGGAGAGAGTTTAAACAAAGGGTGATAGGAAGTGGGGGCGGGCTTACTCTTCACCAAAGGTCCCGCACACAACTCAGAGGTGAATTTCTATGTTGTTAACTCCTGCTGCTCTGCACGGAATACTAAAGGACAGATTTTAATCTTGGCTTCAAAAGCCATATCATCATATAATCATAAGACCACTGGGAACTGTTTATTTTTATTTTTTGTAAAGATGATTGGGTGGGACTTTTATGAATAGGATAGATAGGTCGCTACGCATTTGACTAACTGGATGAACCCCTTTGCCAGATTAACCAAGTTATTTTGACTTAAATGAAACTATTTGCAGTGAAATGGAAATAATGTATTAGTTTTCATCCATCCATCCATCTTCTTCATATCTGGGACCGGGTCCCGCGGGCAGCAGTCCTAGTGCAGGAGAAGTGCCCAGACACCCTCACAGCCACTTCCTCCAGCTCCTCTGCAGGGGACCCTGGGGCGTTCAGGCCAGCGGGGCCGTGTAGTCTCTCCAGCGTGTCCTGGGTCTTCTCTGGGGCCTACGCACAGTGGGACTCCTTCCCAGGGAGGCGTCGAAGAGGCATCAGGGCCCAGTCTTGGTCCCTCAATTGGCTTCTCCTTAATGTTGAGGAGGCCGGTTCTACTCCGAAACTTTCCTGGGTAGCAGAGCTCCTCCCCTCTCTCTAAGGGGAGAAACCAGTCCCCCTATGGAGGAAGCTCATTTCAACTGCTAGTATCCGGGACCTTGTTCTTTCAGTCAGGACCCAGACAGAGTTCATGACCATAGTTGAGTATTGGAACGAAGATCAACCGGTAAATTGAGGTGCTTTGTTTTCTGGCTCAGCTCTCTCTTCACCACAACCGACCGGTATGGCGACCGCCTGTTTCTGAGACGCTGCTCCAGTCTGCCTGTCGATCTCGGCGGCTCCAGTCTTCCTTCAATCATGAACAAGAGCCCAAGATACTTAATCAAACCCTTGTGCTATCTTATGGGGTCCAGATGACCCCACCCTTACATTGACGTGTTCTCCCTACCATGACAAAGGTGGATAAAGGTGGAAAGATTTCATGTAATCCATGGACACCAGTAAAGATCACACATCAATGAAGAAAAAGGTTCAGAGCACTGTCTAGTGGGTCTAGATGACCCAACTCCCAACGTTAAAGTGGGTAGGATAGGGTTAAAGGGTTAAACAAGGGCAAAACTCCCCTACCTGGGGCAGGAGCACTCTCCCCACCCTGAGATGGAAATCTACCTTTCTCTGGTGAAAAACCATGGCATCAGACTTTGCGGTGTTTAGTTGTTCTTCGTTTTGCAATTTGTTCACATATCGCAATTCAAATTGTCATTGCTGTATTGACCACTTTTCGCACATGGCCAGTTTCCTCGGATCCTCCAGTCTTACTGATTGGAGCTTTGGGGTTTAGTGAACCGGTCAGGTGGATTTTTCTTGCCTCATGTTAGTCTTTTGGAGTTCTACACATCTGGAAGCTCTTTGGTCTAAAGCATCAACGATGTTCTGGAAGAATCAAAAATTGTCAGTCATTTTGACTGAGAGTATTTTGAGCCTCTTGGCTTTCCATAGAAGAACCAGGAATGTGAGCGTTTCCATGTCTCTGGCAGTTCCAGCACTTTTCACGCCTTTGAAATGAAACTGAGCTAAGTCTCCGGTCAGAAAGCTGCCGTTTCAGACCGAACATCTCAACTGCGTTTTCATCACTCGGCGTGGTTGGATGATAACATCTGCATGAGGATGAGCGTCTGTGTCACGTGACCTGAGCGGTTCCGCATCGTTTTTCTGATTGCAGATTTCATTCCTGACACGTGCATGTTGGACTGTGGGGCTGTTGCTGAGACAAAACGAAAATGGTTTACTTAGAAAGTAGAAGGAGAGTGATAAAGAATAAGGACCCACAGTTACTGCTCACCGCAGGGCAACCATCCTGAAGCGCCTGATCATGAACATAAAGCGCTGAACTGCAGGCGGACGGAATCGGCTTCTCCTGTTTGCTCAGAAGTGAAGGAGGCGAGTGGCGTCTGTGTGCATGGGAGGGGGGGCTGTAACGGCACACGATTCAGATTGGGTGTAATGATGCAAAGCAAAGCGCAGCATGGGACCTCAGACCAGCCAGTACACCCCCCGTCGCCCTGTTTATTTGCAAACAAGGAGGGGGGGGGGGTCTTCTGCTCACAGAAACTGGTTTGACTTTCCTGCCAAATCAAATCGATGAATAAAAAACTCTTGAAGCTGTATTTCTGGCTCTGCTGCTTCTTGACAGGCAGGATGCTCAAACATGAGCCCCCCCCATAAACACACACGGGTTCTCCGCCCGCAGGGGGGCTGCTGGAAGCTTCTCCTCTGATATTAGCCGACATCTGACCTTAACGAACGCACGGCGAAGTGGTGGGAGGCCGTCCTGACAGCAGCCCAGCCTAATGAGGGGGGGCTCTGCCTCCCAGCAGAGTTGGTGTCAGACCACCACAGTTACCAGGCACAGACCCCCCCCCACCCCCACCCACTTCATTAACTCCACGGTTAAGAAGCCACTCTGCAGGAACTGTCACTGCAAAGCTGCAGAGAGACGGCGTGTTTGCCGTCATGTCACAAAAGGGAGGAGCTAATGTGTGAGATTCTAGCATTTGTGTGCATCAGTGTAACGTGTGTGTGTGTGCGTGTGTGCAAGCATAACATGTGTGAATGTACGTGTGCGAATAAAATGTGTGTGCATATGTTTGTCTGTCAATGTAACTTGTGTGTGATTATCATGTGTAAATATAATAGGAGTATGAGAAAATAACTATTGTGTGTAAATAGAAGGTGTGTGTGTGTGAATATCACACTTTTGTGTGACTATAACATGAGTGTATCACTTGGTTTTATTGTTTCTAAAAAGTGAACAGAATCACTGCAGATTCTGAATTTTCACTTTTTTCTCCATTTAAGTTCACTAAAGGTTTTCCTTTTTTTTGTTTTAACTGGTTGAAGATGATTTTTTTTTTTATGTTTGGAAAACGTTCCTGTTTTCTGATGATCTGCTGAGTGTGGACTTCCAGAACCATCGTGGTGTTCATTCCCATCTTGTTTTGTTTTTTTAGGGGCCACAAACGGAAGCTGGAAGAAGAGGAGGCGAAGACGAGGCAGAAAGACGGGAGCTCCTCTGACGAATCCTCTAAGGACTCCAACGAGGAAGAGGAAGGCAGCAGCTCGGAGGCAGACGAGATGGCCGCGGCTCTGGAGGCAGAGCTGCATGACTTTATGTGACGAGGATGGCGAGGAAGAGGAGGCCGCGGGGCCTGGAGGTGGAGCCGTGGTTCTGACCATGAATGTAATAAAGGCTCCAACGTTTGGGACTCGGCCGTTTCCAGGAGTCTTTGGTCTTCACCCCCATGAAGAAGATCAAACTGTTTTTTATTCACAGTTTTTATACTGATGACAAAAAATATTTGAAATGATGGATTCTATTTGCCAAAGAGTTTGGAACTGGTGACCTTTGACTCTTCAGTTGAAGCAGCAGGTGGAGGTCTTTGTGCTCCTCCTGCGCCCCTCCTGTTGTCATCTTCTCCTCTGACAGGAAAATCCTTCTGTTTCTCAAAGGGAAACCCTTCAGCAGTCTTCATCGTTCAGGGAAGTCTCTTTTTCTACCTGTGCCCCCCCCCCCCATGTTAAAGTTTGTTTAGATCTGAGCTCAAGCTGACGTTGTACGATGAGACACGACTTTTTCTTTGGTTTTTGGGGTCAACAGGTGAGATGGAAAAGTGGGGGAAAAAAACTTATTTTCTGAAATGTCCTGTTTTTTAATGTTTTGTTTGTAAATCCCCATTTTTGTGCAAACCCTAGATCAAATATTTGCTGCAGACATATTTTTACGCCCCTCCATTCATGCGCCCCTTTTCGGGGTAACCACCCCCCTGTCCTCATGTGAGGTGGGGGCTTTGGCCGTTTCCTTATCCAAACCTTTTTCTGTCCTGCTAATGGGATAAAAATAAACTTTTGTGTGCTTTTATTATTTCAAATAAAGTTGTGTTTTTGTGACTTTGTTTTGACTCGAGCCTCAAAGAAAAAAGGCTTTTATGGAATAAAGATTTTTCTAAAAAAAAAAACATTAGGATGCGTATGTGTCTTCTTCCAGCCTTGTGGTTTGGGTTTATAGTTCTCTTCCCACAGAAGAAGCAGCTTTTTGATGAAACTTGTTGTTCCTTCTGAGTCTTCAGGTGTTCAGAGGAGGTTAAGTTTTATTTCTCTGAGGTTCTCTGGAGAGCTGCAGCTCCAACTGCAACGCCACACTGTTGGTTGAGTTTCTTTGCATTACTTGCATACAAAATTGTGTTGTTTTTTTCAGCACAATATTGCACATTTGTTTTTTTTTCCTTCACAGCACACTGTGTTCTGCATCCTGATTGGCTGAGAGAAAAGTGTAGAAAGTGTGTAGAGAGCAGTTTACAGCAGGGGTGTCAAACATACGGCCCGCGGGCTGTATCCGGCCCGCCAGGTGGTTTAGTCCGGCCCACACATGAAGAGTAAAAATCACAAGAATGTTTAAAAAAGAAAGCAAGTTTCTAGTCCATTCTTGTGGCGAGTTATGATTTTTTAAAGAAATAACCGAAATGCGCAATTACGCCACTAGGGGAAGCAAAGGAAAAGCTTAACAGTTGAGAAACATAACTCTGCATGTGCCAAAAACGAAACCTAGCAGCTCTGTGTCTGGGTAGCCAGTAGTTTGGTTCCCTGTGAGCTTAATCACTGAAGGATGATCAGTAGTGACACAATAATGACCAAAATGTTGTCAAAAAAAAAAAAGGTTGAAGTGAAGTGCTGAGCTTTCCAGGAAAATGGAAAGCGTTTTATTTGTTCACGGAGCTGAATGCAAACCTGCATGCTTGGTATGTTATCAACAGGTTCTACAAGAACATAACATTCAGCACCACTATTATACTCTCCACAAAGAAAAGTTTCACTATTTGCAGTTAATAAAAAAAAGATTTACCAACTATTAGCTGGACTGATAAATAACCATCTGGATTTACTGCAGCCGTGACGTCAATGATGGAGCAGTGAAAGCTAGCTACCTTATTGCAGACAAGTTGGAGTAAACATCCAATCCATTTTCTGATGGTGAACGTATTGAAAAATGCTGAAGGCTGCAGAAGTCTTGTTCCCAAAAAGCAGTCGACCTTAACCATGAGTCTGTCAAGAATTACGACTCCAGACACAACATCTCTGAGGAAACCTGGGCAGCCATATGAAGGAATCCAGTCATTTATTGTATTTTCAGTCACTATTGATGAAAACACCAACATCACAGAATATGTACAGCTGTGCATATTTATTAGAGTTGATGAAGAGACGTCACAGTGGAGTTTCTGGAGTTGATGGACAACAACAACAACTGATGACATAGTCAGCTCTCTAGTTACTGTGCTGGACGATGTTGGAGTGAACTGGTCACATGAAGTAATTTTGGTCACTAATGGCGCTTCCATCAAAGGTTAGGAAGAAGGCAGGTGTTGCCACAAAATTCAGGCAGAAACCAGGAAAAGATTCTTATAATAATGAATGATAGTAATAATGGACATTTCATTGGGTTTTGCTCACTTGAATGACAGTAAATGTGTTTCTGCACAGGATTTGAATCCTGATATCTATGGACGGGTGAAGTTTCAGGAGAGAACGGATGTTAACTCTAAACTCTTATGTTCACAAATGTTTGCAATTTTAATTTTGTGTAATTTTGTCATCGTATGGATGTTTACATTTTAGGAAGATGTTTAATTTTTTTCTGTAGCCCCTCTTGAATTTATTATCAGGATTGCTTCAGTGTCAGATTTGAAATATTCAGGCTGTATAAAATTGAATCAACCAATATTTTTTAAAGTGAAATTAATTTCATTTAAGATCCATTTGCAAGTATATAAATATATACACATACTTATACAACATAAGACAAAAAGAATTATTACTTCAAAAATATTTGGGGTTTAATAAATTTTAAATCTTTCAAAAATTAAATTAGTTGGAATTGCTTTTTGGTTTTGCAGATGTGTGATAATGGTACAGTACTGATTGATTTCACTCAAAAACTGCTGCAATTTAGGTTTGGAATTTGACCATTTGGGTTTATGGATATGGAATTTTGCCAATAATAAAAACAATTGTGTAATAAAGATACAATCTTTGTTTACTTTGACATTAAGGTAACCCAGAATAATGTCTTTATCTAAAAATGTAACAGTTTGTGTAGTTATATTTCCAATATAGTTTCCCACTTCAATCCAAAACTTATTTGTATGTCTGCAGTCCACAAACAGATGATAAATAATTTTCTCCTGAGTTCCACAGAATGAACAAGACAGGTCCATGTCCACAACAAATCTACTCAAAGTTTTTTGGTAGGATACATACAATGCAATATTTTGAAGGACACCTCTTTTATTTTGTTATTTAGACCGTATTTATTGCTAACAGTCCAAGCATAAGTCCAGTTTATGTCCACAAATTTGGATTCCCAATAAAACCTCCCAACAGGTTGTGGTCTGTAAAAGATTTCATTTTTGTTTATTGGAAACTGAATTAACACAAATATCCACGTTGTCCCAAAAAATTGTCTGGGTTCTTAATTGACTTGTGTTATAAATCCCTTTAAACAGTTGAAGTAGACTGGTTGGAACGGCATCTAACACTATTGCATATTCTCTGGGTGGAACAGGAATACCGAATGTTAAAAGAAATTCTTCATACGTCAGAAGATGTCCATGAGAACTGAAAAGTTGTCTGATTAAAACAATATCATTATCATACCATCTAGGAAAAAAAGTGATTCATTCTAGTTTTGTACATTACTCTTATTCCAAATAAAACAAGTTGTTGGAGAAAAATTATGTTTATAAAAGAGTTTCCAGGCCAGCAGGACTTGTTTGTAAAAGTTTGAAAGTTTTGTGGGTAATTTTTCAATTTTACAATTACATTTCAGCAAGAATTTAATGCCTCCCATTGTGTCAAATATATATTTGGGAAATGCATTCCAGATATTGTCTTCCCCTTTCAATAAATTACTTAACCATTTTATTTTAAAAGAGTTGTTTAAAGTTTCAAAGGTTAATACATCCATGCCCCCATGTNNNGAAGAAGAGAGGGAAAACAGAAAAGAAGACCAAGTGGTGGAAGCTACAGAATGAAGAAACTTGTGAGGAATTTAGGCAGAAGTTGAGACAGGTCCTGGGTGGTCAGGATGAGCTTCCAGATGACTGGGAAACTACAGCAGAGATTATTAGGGAAACAGGTAGGAAGGTACTAGGTGTGTCATCTGGAAAGAGGAAAGACGGTAAAGACACTAGGTGGTGGAATGAGGAAGTACAGGAATGCGTCCAGAGGAAGAGGTTGGCTAAAATGAAGTGGGATGTAGAAAGGACTGAGGAAGGTAGACTGGAGTACAAGGAAGCGCAGCGTAGAGTGAAGAGAGACGTGGCAAAGGCCAAACAGAAAGCTTACGATGAGCTATATGACAGGTTAGACACAAAGGAAGGAGAGAAGGACTTGTACAGGCTAGCCAGACAGAGAGACAGAGATGGGAAGGACGTGCAACAGATAAGGGTGATTAAGGACAGAGATGGAAAGGTGCTAACAACCCAGGAGAGTGTACAGAAAAGATGGAAGTATTTTGAGGAGCTGATGAACGAGGAAAATGACAGGTAAAGAAGGGAGGAAGATGTGGTTGTTGTGGAGCAGGAAGTAGAGTAGTGGAAGCCGGGCTTAGGAAAAAGGTGGAGATTTGTGAGCATCAGTATAGTGTCATGCCCCGTAAGAGCACCACTGATGCCATTTTTGCTTTGATATTGTTGATGGAAAAGTACAGAGATGGTCAGAAGGAGCATTCATAGGAGAAGGCGTATGACAGGGTGCCGAGGGAGGAGCTGTGGTACTGTATGAGGTCGTCTGGAGTGGCAGAGAAGTATGTCAGAGTAGTTCAGGACATGTATGAGAGAAGTATGACGGTGGTGAGATGTCCTGTAGGTCAGACAGAGGAGTTCAAGGTGGAGGTGGGACTACACCAAGGATAAGCTTTGAGTCCCTTCTTGTTTGCTATGCTGATGGACAGGCTGACAGACAAGGTAAGACAGGAATCTCCCTGGACAATGATGTTTGCAGATGACATTGTAATTTGCAGTGAGAGTAGAGAGCAGGTGGAGGAACAGCTAGAGAGGTGGAGGTTTGCTCTGGAAAGAAGAGGCATGAAGGTCAGTAATATAGTAAGACAGAATACATGTGTCTGAACGAGAGGGATCAAGGTAGAAGTGTTAGGTTACAGGGGGCTGAGGTGAAGTAGGTGCAGGAGTTTAAGTACTTGGGGTCAACAGTTCAGTGTGATGGGGAGTGTGGAAAAGAGGTGAAAAGGCGAGTGCAGGCAGGTTGGAGCGGGTGGAGGAAAGTGTCAGGAGTGTTGTGTGACAGAAGAGTGTCAGCAAGACTCAAAGGAAAGGTGTACAAGAGAGTGGTGAGACCAGCTCTGCTCTATGGGTTAGAGACGGTAGCAGTGAGACAGAGACAAGAGGCTGATATGGAGGTAGCAGAGTTGAAGATGTTGAGGTTCTCCAGGACCAGGTTGGACAGGATAAGGAACGAGTACATCAGAGGGACGGCTCATGTTGCCTGGGTTAGCGACAAAGTCAGAGAAACCAGACTGAGATGGTTTGGACATGTTCAGAGGAGGGATAGTGGATATATTGGTAGAAGGATGTTGGAGATGGAGCTGCCTGGCAGGAGGGCAAGAGGACGGCCAAAGAGGAGATACATGGATGTCTTAACAGAGGACATGAAGTTGGCTAATGTTAGGGTAGAAGATATTCATGATAGAGTGAGGTGGAAAAGGATGATTCACTGTGGCGACCCCTGATGGGAAAAGCCGAAAGAGAGAAAGAAAATATATATGAATGTAGCCAGGGTAAAAAATGGGACAAATAGAAAAGTTCATGAATAAATAAATAAATAAATTATTTTGTTACAGTTAATTTATTTTCTTTATGGAAGCTAATTTGTTATTGTTTGGGAAGCATTATGAGTGAAATGTTATTTGCAGTACTTTTAACAGTGTTTGGATGTAGTTACATTTGATTGACGTAATGTGTACGTGCTTGAGAAGTTTGGAGGGAGAGCGGAAAAGAGAGAGCGGAGGAGAGTTCCGGTTTTGGCAGAGAAGGACTGAGCAGCTAATGAATGCGTTCGTTCGTATGCCCAAGCAATATAAGTTTGTGCCGTGGTTCGTCCACCAGATGGTCCACTTAATGATCGAGTGCTGAAAACGTTGGTAGATTACAGTAAGTCTTCGCCCAGGACTTGTGACTGTTGGATACCGTGACGTTAGCCTCGTATGTAGCCGACGCTAACAGGTTTAGCAAAGGACTGAGTTGCTGTCCACAAGATCGGCTGAATTGAAAAACTTTGAGAAGACTGTTCCCGGACTGGAGAACGAGCGATTCGATCCAGATAGCACTCTGAGCCACCCAGGAAGCTCAGAGGACCTCTGGCGACGTGGGAAACGAGACGAAGACGAGGAAGTGGTGACTGCTAAGGCCAACGCCTGTTTCAAAATGGAGTCGGAGCTGTAAGTCGGAGTGTGCCATTCCCAGACAGGAGCCTCGCGAGGAGAAGAGAAGTTGGTTGGATTAATACTCAAGTGCACAAGGTACCTTATTTTATTTTATTTGCTGGTTCAGTGAAGCGACTGTGGAGTTTTTGGTCCCTACGAACCCAAGCATCGATTCAGGCCTGCAACGTAGGAGTTAAAAGGGGGTTTGCCGGCTTTAGCATAAGATAAAAACAAATTTACTGAACTGTGATTGAGCGTTTTGCCTACACTGTGAGTGTGTGATTTTTATTTGTGCAGTAAGAGTCTATATTTTG